>NW_004624784.1:9621246-9727470 GCF_000247695.1 Heterocephalus glaber | reverse complement strand
AGAAGAAGAAGAAGAAGAAGAAGAAGAAGAAGAAGAAGAAGAAGAAGAAGAAGAAGAAGAAGAAGAAGAAGAAGAAAAAGAAGAAGAAGAAGAAGAAGAAGGAGAAGAGGAAGAAGAAGATGATGATGATGATATGGGGTTTAAAAGCTCATGAGGTCACAAAAAAAACTGAGGTAATTCAAGTACAATGTGCTACCAGGGGACACAGAAAAGAAGCAAAACATACACAAAGCCAAAGAGCTTTCAGCTTCTCCTCCTCCCCGCCCTTCCTCCTCCTCCTCTTCCGCCCTGTGGACTGGAGGGCCTGTAAGCCAGCAATTCTGTGCTGCTGTCTGGTCCTGGGTTTTCCTGCTGGGCTCATTGGGACTGGGGTTCCCAGGCCCCGTGCTTAAAGCGTCCCCAGTATGATAGTGACTTCCTCCCCCGGCCAGCTCCCCCACCCTGGGGTGGGTGTCTGTTCCCTCCTCCAAATGTAGGGCACCTCTGTAGAAGGACATCCACAGCTTTCCCTTGGACAATGAGCCCTTTAATGGGTTCCTTCCCCTAGGGACCGACACAGGGTTGTAGTGGGGTGTATGTTTGGCTGGTGAGATATAACCTATTTAGTTGCTATGTTTTTCCATTTTGGAAGCAAAGACAGCTCAGCAGGAATCTTGTTCAAGGTGGGGCTTGGCCTGGGTGGGCATCTGATGTATTTTGTTCTGGGTTATCAGAAAGCTAAGGGGAGGAAGGGGCTCTGGAGCGGGCTGCAGCTTTCCCACAAGGAACCAGAGGAGGAAGGAAATATTGCCCAGATCCCTTAGGGGGTAGGAGCTCCTGGGACCTGGAGGACAGCAGCCAAAGGAGCTGGGGATGGGAAGAGCAAAGAGGCTCTCAGAGACCTTGAGGGACACCCAGATGTGGCAGGGCAGAGGAAAGCATCAGATGAAGTGAGTGGTGGGAAGAGAGTCTTCTCCCCCGCCAACCTTTCCCCAGAAAACCAGAGCTGCCATTGTGAGCATCAACTGGGGACCCCCATACTATCTGCAGCCCCCGCTCTGCTTCCCTCCCTCCATCTTCTGAGGAGACAGCGGGAGGAGGGCAGGCAGAGAGTGTGGCTCTGACCAGAGGCTCTCTCACTCCCTTTCCAGCCTCCATTTCTAAACACAGATGGAGGGTCTGGGTAGAGGGAGGAGAAAAATATGCCACCATGGAAGTGAACAAAACCACCCCTACCCACCCATAAAAATCAAGCAAGCCTCCAGCCTCCACGGAGGGCAGAGGCCCCCAGGGAAAGGCCAGTGGCTTGGCATCCAGGTCACCTGGAGCCCCAGAGAGAATCCAATGCCAAATAGCTATTGGGCTTTCCTTCTCTCTCATTTTCTTTTTCTTTTCTTTTTATATTTTTATCTTTTTTTTTCTTTGCACAGTTCTCCCTCAACTTCATCTCGCTCTAACTCGTCTTTCCTGGCTCTTGCTCCTGCTCCACTGCATGGGCCTCCCTTCACACGTAGCACAGGTAGAGGTAAGTCTTCTCTATCCTCCAGTCGGGCGGGATCTCCTCAGGCTTGTGGCCCTTCATGTGCTTCTGCATGGAGGAGAGGCTAGGGCAGTACTCCGTGCAGATGGTGCACTGGTAGGGCGAGGCGCCATTGTGTGTTCTCAGGTGCTTAATCATGGCAGAGTAGTCCCGGGAGCGCTGGTGGCAGAGCTTGCACTCAAAGGGCTTTTCACCTGGGGAGGGAGGGACAAAGTAGGAGAGAGTGAAGACAAAGGGGGAGGACCATGAGGGTTTTTGGGGCCACCCTTGGGCATGTGGGAGAATCTCATCCCTCTAGTCCAATGCTCTCCAATAGCATTTCCAAGATGATGGACACACCATCCAACATGGCAGCTACCAGCCACATACCGCCACAGATGTGGCTAGTGTCACAGGGATGCTATGTTCTTTGCTGTACATCATGGTGCCTAATGTGAACAGCCACATGTGGCTTGTGGATACAGGAATGTGCAGCACAGCACTAGCCCCTTGCCTCACTATTCTTAACTTTCCCAAAGGCCAGGGCTCTTCTCTTCTAATTAAGGAAATAAATGTCTCAAAAGGGGACAAGGCCCTGAAATCCTTGGGGATGGCTCCTCACTCAATTCACCCAGTAGGAGCAGGAGAGTACAGTCCTTCCAGGGCTACAGATGTTAAGGACCAGGGGTGGGAGGCACCCATGAACTCCAGTTCTTCATATTCTCTACATCTGGGGTATCTAGCCCAGTAAAGTGCTAAGAAACTGTGTTGGACCCTGTCTTTCCTTCTGGGGAAGAAGCGGGGGCCATAGCCATACTTTAGCCTGGTACCCTACCCAAGGATCTCTCCTCCACTGGAGTCCCCTGCAGCTGAGCAGAGGATGTAAGGGAACCTTTTTCGATACAGTAATTAACTGGCCAGCCATCTCACTATCAATACTCTTCCTTACAGAGGCTCCAGCAAATAATGAAGTAATGAACAGCCAAAGTGATCTAACTATTGACCAGCTATTTACAATAGTCACTGTCAATGCATTTAATGATCCACTGGCCAGGTCACATCCCCAACAAGGGGCTAAGGAAACCCCAGGGCTCTGGGAAATCCTCTGGGTCACTTGAGTTGTCAGCAGTGAGCACCCCATCCTCTCCCTGTGGCCCCAAGCTGGAGGAAAAAAACAGCTCTGACAACACACAGCTCTGCTTACCACTCTCTCTGCCCACTTCTTCTCTCCCACAGCAACACACTGTCCCCTAAGCCAGCAGGACCTGCCTGAGGTCATCTCTTCTCCTTCTTCTAGACAGGACAGCTGTCTAATCTGATCAGAGATGGCTTCATAATTTTCCAGATTCTGCCAGCTCTCATTCTGTGAGGATGCCCCTCTGAATAGCCACCTCCCCGCTAACTGGCAGTGTGCTGGAAGTGTTTAACACGTGGCTCTCCAAAAAGCCCTGATCTGTAGCATTTGCCTACTGCTATGGTGCAAATATAGTACTTCCTCCACAACCAATTTTAAGCAATGAAGATGATGTCACTGAACTTGAAACTGGGAAAAAACAGGCTTTCTCAAGCAAGCACAAGCCAACCCCACGACTCCACTGTTCCTAATGCAGGAATTCCTGGAAGTCTGGACCTCAGACCCCAGGGAAAACAGTTGCTCACGTTTCTTTTAGGTAGAAAGGAATGTCAAGGTACTTTGAAATGGTGAAACATCATACATATCAAGGGATTATTAATTAAACACATCTGCTCCTCTAATCTCAGAACTGAACTTGATCTAACATCACAATTTCCCAACCCTATCATAGCCTAATTCAATGTACTCTAATTCTTACTCTAACCCTCCAGCAACACAAAATCACCGTAATCTTCACTTCCAGCTAATTTAACCCTAAATCAGAACTCATAAATAGATATCACCTTGCATGTCAGCCCTGACATTAGTGTGGCTGCCTCGGGGCTGACCCGGGCCCTGGTAAAGTGTGCTGTGATTGATTGGTCTTGTCTGCCTTGGCCTGGTGGGGGTGGGGATGGCATTGAGGCCTCACAGAACTTCTTCTCCCCAGTTCAGCCTTGGACCATCCTGACTTGGGTTCTCTGGCGAACTTCCTGCTCCCCAGCCCACCCAGGTCCCCTCACTGGCCCTCAGTACCTGTGTGCACCCTATAGTGCGTCTCCAGCTGGTGCTTGAGGCTGAACTTCTTGCCACAGCCGTTGCACTCGTAGGGTTTCTCCCCGGTGTGGATTCGTTTGTGGCTCTTGAGTGTGCTCTCATCCCGGAAACAACTGCCACAGAACTCACACTCGTACGGGTGGTCACCTGTGGGGACAAGGGGTTGGGTCAGGCTCTCGCCTTGTGCTGCCCCCTCTTCTCTTCTTACCTGTTCTCCTTTCCCTTGGATCAGGAGCAAGTACCACTCTAGCTTGACTCCTCAACCCTCAAAAACTCCCTCCAATTTGGGGAACTTCGCACTGTTCCCTAAATACCTTCTGCCTTTTCCCTCTTACACTAACTTGACTGCTCCCTCTGTTTGATTTCCTTTTCTCTCCCCAATGAACTCCTAGTCATCCTTTAAAGCCCAGCTTACCCTTGTTTGGAAGCCTCCCTTTAGTCTTACAGGAAGAATAAGTCACACTTCCTTCTCTGTCTCAGAGAGAAGAAACAACCAGCATTTTATTCTTTTATGAGTAGTGCAAGTTTTATGGGACATTTCCATTAAAATGGCCTATATTTGCTGAATGCTTGCTATCATGCTAAGAACAACACATGGATCATATCCTACGATCATGACAACTACTTTAAAGAAAGACATAATTCTCATTTTACAGATGAGAAAAATGAGTTACTTAGAGATGCTTAATCACCCCTCAGGGTCATGTAGTTAGTAGTTGCACTGCGATCAGATTGTGGTGTGGTTCCTAAGTCTGGACACAGGGTACTTCTTAGACTGCTAATCGACACAGTATATTGTACCTCCTGGTATGGCCACTATGCCTCTAAAATGCAAATGCCTCAAGGGTAAGAAGTGAGTCTTATCCATCACTGTAGCCCAAGTGTACAGCCCAGGAATGACCCAGCACAGACTCTTAGGAAACACTGGGTATATGAAGCTTAGGGAGAACTGTCTTTCCTTAATCTGGAATCTATGCCCATTACAGACATTCCTCTTTTAATAACAGAGTGCCATTCCTGTGACTAGGCTGTTAAATGAATTGGTCACTAAATGAGGAATTTTATATGGCATGTATGTTACGATATTCAAAACAAAAAAATGGCCAAGGGAAACTCCAACTTGATGACTTTGCTTTTATTTGCATAACTCTTACACTGCGTAACTGTAATGTATAACAACATAAAATTCCAATACTGTACTGTACAGTGCAATGACCAAAAATTACAGTGCTGTATAAACAAGGTGTAGTGTAGAAAAATAAAAAGATGGGTTATAAGTCCTAAGGCCAAACAGCACACCTCTGTCTGCAGTTGTTAAGCAGGTAGGTTGGTAAACAAGGAACATCTGCACCCTCTTATGGGTATCCCACTCTTAAGTCCCCTGTGGGTGAGAGGCAGGGGTGTGCATTACGTCCCCAAAGTGGGGTTTCAGGGGATGAAAGGTGAGGACTTCAGCTACTTATTTATTATAGGAGTGAAGGCAAAGACAATAAAGATAGATTGATCACCCTAGACTTTGTTCATGAATATTTAAATATCACTGATTCGTCTTGTCACTGTAATTACAATTTCTCTGGGCTGTGTCTCCAACAACCACAGTTTATGGTAAAGAATGGCCCACTGTATTTCACTTGTCCCTCTGCAGATGTGCGGGGCTGCCAACCGTGTAATGTCCTCTGCATTTCATACATTTTCTTCAGCTGCTGAAGGTTTAAGTCATCCACAATGACCTACGTTTTTTCATTATCCCCATGTCAAACTGCACTCGTGCCTGGGCATAAATTGTCCTTCTCCTTATAGACTCGCATGCCTATGCCTTCACTTCCTCTTTAAAATGATATTTTACTCTCTCCTCTCTCTCCCTTCCACAGGCCACTAACCAAACCTCCCCCCGCCCGAATGCAGACCCCCATCCCCACATAAATTCTCATCTCTTCTGATGGCTCTGAAGGGTTTTTAAGACTCTGTGGGGAGCTGATGCTGGGTCTGTTCACTGGCTCATGGGTGGAAGATCTGTAAGGCGCATGGAGGCCATGGGGCGGGGGTCAGTTCCATCGAGGAAGCTCCAAGAGCTGGGCCATCTTGGTCTAGTTCACACTGATCTGTGGGTACCACCTTGCTCAGAGGCATGGCTGGCAGCTAAGTCCTCACTCACAGATGTGGCAATGCACTAAGTCCTAGCATTCTCTGACGGGAAAACCAGTACTCCTGTCTTCCTGCTGCCAGGGATATGCAGTCTGCTCATTCCTCAATCCCCAGCCTCATCGAACCCAAGGGGAATGAAGGCTCATGCAGAGCTGGTACTAACTGCTTGTGTGCAGAAGAGTGAGGGTGAGTGTGTGTGTGCCCTCCCAACACTCTCCCTCTGTGTCTGCACACGTGGCCCGTCTGGTCTGACAACCGACTCCCCCTCCTTACCAAATCGGCAACGATTACGACTTTAATCAAAGATTCAGTATCCTCATTAAGATATAAATAAATAAATAAAGCAAGGGGCACATGAGACTTCAGCCAGAGCTGGTAATTAAAACGTACATCAGCAGCCACCCAGCCCGGGGGTGTGAGGGGGGACAGCTGCTTATGCGTGCTTTTCACCTCCAGAGGGGGGCCCTAGGAGTTTAAAAAACATCAGAGGGGTCTGTTTGATCATTTTTATGAATTTCATTATGAAGTGGATCACATGTTAAATGAGTTTAAACAGGAACTCTCTTGAGTCTGCCCAGGGAACGGAATAAAAAGAACTTGGAAAAAAAGAAAGACAAGGCACCAACACACATGCATGCACGCATACACACCCAGATTCTGCAGCCTGTCAAGCACCTGGCCCACAACCCTCACCCTACGTGTTAATCACGTCAGTGTGGCCCATAATGTACACAAAACTGGAGGCAGGACTCAAAATCCAATTTGTGGTATGTTGATTAACTCTGTAGACTCGTTAATGAGCTTGACATTAAGTACAGGACAAACGAGACTAATTAGAGCCCCTCTGGCCTGCCCAGTGCACCTGTGACCCCCCTCCCCAGTTTGTCATTACCTGGCTTCCCTGGCTCTTGCCAAGCCCAGTGTCATTCTCCTCACCCCAGCCCCATCCCCAGGTTCCTCGGGCCCCTCCCTTCAGCACAGCTGAGAGTTTATTATATGATGAGCTGTGTGAATCAGGGATCCATCAATGCCAAGAGCACGGCTGGACTAACCTACCAAACACAGCTGCTGATGCTAAACACCCAGCCCCAGCAGCAAATGGGCCAAGAACAACAGAATATTAATGAGGCATTGTGTAGAGGGTGTGCAGAGCCTGTGTATGGCTGGCGTGAAAATGGATGGGTATTTGTGTGTGTGTGTGTTTGTGTGTGTGTGTTATAGGCTGCACACATGTTCTGTGATTCCTAGAAGCAAGGGCTTCTCCCAAACTCTGTCCCTGCCCATCAATCTGAACCATGATTGACATAGGGCAAAGCAGGATTGACATTTGGGTATCTGAGCTCCTAGGTGGCACAGGCAAAGGGGGGTGTCATCCTCAGTGACTTAGTAGAGACAGAATCTTTCATGTCACTTGAAGCCAAGTGATTTGATCCAGTGGCATGCTCAGAAGCAGCTGCAAGGGAGTTTGCCATCTTTTATAAGGCTGAATTTGGGGACCCGTTGAGAAGGATACCAGAGCAGGAAGGTGCATACACCTGTAGGGGAGATGCAGTCACTATAGAGACAGTTCTTGTCTCCATCCCTTCTCTTGTTGGACTCTACCCTCTGCTCCCCCCCACCAGCAATCCTAAGTAATTCTAAGCAAATGGTGATGCAAAGGCTCCTTGGAACAGAACAGCATCCAGCAATGAGGGCCCAGGTAGGCTCCTTGGTGAGGATGCCACTGCTGGCAGGACAGCCTAGCTCAGTCTGTGACAGCAAAGCCTTTCCTTGTTCAGCAGAGACTGTCACCGTGTAAAACCCAGTCTCATATTTAATTTCTGAGCTGTGGGAAGACTCCCAAGAGTGAGAAAGAGAAGTCAGGTGTGGTGCTGCATGCCTGTAATCCCAGCACTTGGGAGGCTGAGGCAGGAGGATTACTGTGAGTTTGAGGCAGGCCTGCCTGGACTACATAGTGGGTTCAAGGCCAGTCTGAACTATATACTGAGACCCTATCTCAAAAAAAAAAAAAAAAGAAGAAGAATGAGAAAGAGAGAAAGAGTGTGTGTGTGTGTGTGTGTGTGTGTGTGTGTGTGGTCTTGCCATCCCTCTAAGGCATATGGAGCTTTTATACCCTGTCCAACAGGCACAAGCATGCACCTTATTATAGAGCCCTAACCCCATCCCTCTCCTAATCCAAGACAGAACACATGTGCAGGAACCCAAATGCCTCTTGGATCTCAGACACCAACTGTCCCCCCTCAAAACCCAGATGCTAGTGCCAGTGACATGCCAGTACTTGGGTCCTTGGCCAAGCCTCCTTGTCTCACACCTCTCTCTCACCCCATCCTGTGGACCCGGCTGTGCAGGGATATATCGTGGCTCATTGCTTAAATGCCCTCATTGTCTTCCCCACATAATGCTGAGTCTAGAGCAGAGAACTTCTGCTGTTGTGGAGAAAGAAGAATGATTTGTTTAGCAGGCCCTTAAGAGCTGGGGGCTGACTTCAGGAGTGTGTATGCGGACTCCAGGCAGCAGGAATGGTGGGGCTGTGGCACAAAGAGTTGGAGACTCAGAAAGTCATTTGTTTTCAAAATGCATTTTGGGTCCATCTATGTCAGAATCCTTTAGGAACACTCATTAATAGTGCTGAGGTTTGGATCCCGCCCCCCCCCCCGCCCCGGCCCCGGACACAGTGAATCAAGATTTCTGAACATGAAACCCAAGAGTCTATATAAAAAGTGAACATCTTCTGTTCTGTGCTGAGCAAGGAAAGATTGAGAACCAATGGTCTCTAGTACAGGATTGGGAGAAAAACTACACATTTCCCTGCATTACTGGAAATCCCACGTGTCCATCCCTTGAACAAAGAAAGGTGACTCAGTCTGGCGCCTTCACTTTATGTCTCTGGAGGTAAATCTAGACATGAGCTCCCAGAGGCCCAGACCCACCCATCCCCTGGACCGGCCTACCTGTGTGTGAGCGCAGGTGACGCTTGAGGGCGGTGTGGCTGGGGAAGGTGCGGTTGCACTCACTGCAGATGTAGCTGCGCACGCCCGCGTGGACCTCCATGTGCTGCTGGAGTGCACTCTGTGCCTGGAAGCGCTTCCCACACAGCAGACAGAAGACAGCCATGTCCGTGCCTGTTGGAGACAACAGAGGGAGAGCTCAGGAGGAGGGGGGCCCAAGGCGATTCTTTACCCATCCAGCCTAACAGAGGAGCCAGCGTCAGGACAAGTGGCCCCAATTCCAAGGGCAAATCAGAGGCAGCCAGGCCGCTGCACAGTGTGGACTGAACACCCTGCCTGTGGTTCCAAGAGACAAAATTGATAGGCATCCTTCCCTGATAGGACCTAAGGACTAGTGGGGGGAAAACAGGCGTCAATCACATACGTGGCAACAGGAAGCGTCAATTCTCAAGTATGTCAGACACTATGTAGAAGATAGAGTACTAAGGGCAGAATCAGAGTGACTTTCCCGAGAGTGTGGGTAAGCAGTGGGGAAGCAGAGTAGGCTCTGCAAGGACCAACAATAACAAAGATCATAATGTAATAATAATGAAACTAACTCAAAATCATAATTTCAAAAGGTTGTCTCCATCATCCTCACCTTTCACATGAGAAAACTGAGGCACAACTGAGTAACTTCTCCAAAGCTTCATGGAGTTCATAAGTGACAGTTTCTCTGGGATTTACACCAGGCAGCCTGGATTTGAATCCTTTTGTAAAAGTAGCTACATATCCTATTCTTATAACCACTTTTTCAGTCATTAAAGCATGAATCTTGAGTCCATTCATTCAACAAATATTATTGTGATGGCTTCCATAAATAGGACCCTCTTTGTGGCACTGGGGATATAAGAGAAGAGCACACAAAGCCCCTGCTCTAATCATAGATGCCACAGTAGGCCAATGGAGAAAGCACTCTTTAGTGATGGGATGGTATCTGTGGCACTCAGAGTTGGAAAGAAACTTACTGGGTCAGAAGATCAGATCAGAAGACCTGCATGGCTGGGGGAGCAGGCAGAGTGTTAGGGAGAAGGAAGCTAAAGAGAGAGGGCCAGGAGCTGGGTCATGTGGGGTCCTGAACACCATGTTGAGATCTTTAGGTTTCTTCCTAGAACCTAGGGGCAATTATCAGAGGATTTTCAGCTAGTGAATGACATATTTTCATTTCATTCTGTCTGTCATTCCCTGTACTGCCCCAGTAGCACAGTACCCCACAGACATGCTGTGTTTTTCACTTATCAACCTCTTCCTGGTGCTGCTCTGAAGCCACAGTCTTTCTGGCTATAGGACCATATGAGAAGTGTCTAACTCCACTTCTGTCTCTCAATGGTAGTTCACTGTCTACCATTTTGAATTCCAGTTCCTAAAGTACATCAGTACCCCCTTCTTGTCTCTGCTGGCATCTGGGGGGACAACACCTGTGCGCAACCCCACAATGCCATCCCCTCCCTGAGGTCCAGACTGGAGGAGGACCACAGCTTTGGCTGATAGAAGCCATGGACTGCTTGGTGTAGAGTCAAGGAGCTTCTGGTGGCAGGTGAGGGGGAAAAGAAGGGACAACATGAATCTTGCTTACTTTGTGGCTCAGCAATGGAGACAGCAAATGAGAAATCTGGTTCTTGCCAGCTCAGGTCATTCATGGCTGGGTTTGGAATTGACTAGTGGGAAGGTAGGAACAGTTCTTTCTCTCACCCTTCACTCTCCTGGCTCGAACACTCATGGCCCCTCCTTTTGCAAACACTGAAGTCAAGGTACCCACAGCCAGCTCCATCCTGCAGCCATGCTCCATCAGGCCAGCAGCCAGGAAGGCAGAGCAGGGGAGTGGGGACACAGGAATATGAGCTAGAACTTGATTTTATTCCTGTTTTTCAAAGAGCAGAAGGGAAGAACTACAGGCATTGTGCTATGGGCTTTATGTTGTCATCACATTTAAAACTTCCATCACTACAAGACAAGCATTCTTATCCCACTTTCTACACATGGAGAAACATAAAGATTAAATAACTAGCCTAAGGTCACATGGTAAGAAAGGTAGAACTGGGATCTATCTGCCTGATCTGTTGATTTTAGAAACCATGGGGCTGGGCTCAATTTGACCTCTCTGGGCTGGCCTCTTGTGTGTCTTGGCTTTTCCTGTAACAGACAGACGTCTAATAACAGCAAGAAGCAAGCACCAATGCACCCAGGGCTTTCCCCAGCAATGGCTAGAGAATCCAGGGCCAGGAAGGGTTTACAGGAGGCTGGTCACAAGCCACAGCTTTTGTAAGCCTTCCAAAAGGCTTGCAACCCCAGAAGAGCCAGCAAGATTTCTAGGAGGTATTGATTAGTATGCTCAGCTCCACCTGTTGGAGGGGACACATGGAAGGAAGTAGTCTGCCAGGACAGAAGCAGACAGTGAGCCCCTCAGTGTCCAGTTCAGCCCAGTCAACATGCATAGGAGCAGAGTCTCTCTGCAGCATGTTCTGTGACACAGCAGCCCTGCTGCTTCAGCCTGAGAGTTCCCAGCATCCGTGTCCCTCTTTGCCCTTAGCCCTCATCCCACAGAAACTCCTAATTAGGCCAAGTGTTCAAGGAGCTGCCTTAGATCAGCAAGAAGCATCAGGCTTCCTGGGCAAGCCATACTCTTCAAGAGGCAAGGCTTCTCCTAGGCCTCCTCCAAGACTCCCCCCACCACCAGCATGCAAGCACAGGGAGCATGGATGGCACCCGAGCAGGACACTCTGAGCCTCTAAACCCAGCCCAAGAGGTGACCTGGGCTTGGGACCACCCAGCAGTCCCAACTGAGGATGCTGTAGCACTTTGCCTCCCTTGCTCTTCTCAAGTCCCCTTAAAGCTGTCTCTCGCTGGTGGCCCCTGCTCTCAGAACAGCCTGAAACCATATTTCTGCCCATTTAGCTGACTTTCTGACCCATTATCAACTGTGGGCACTATACTAGGTGACCAGGGGGAGTCTGAGATTGGGCAGGGAAACTAAGTCTCAAACAATGGGAGACATTGGTGAGTCAACAGCTATCCAGAATACAGAAAAGATGACTCTGAGTGGACTTCACAGAAAATTCTGAGTCAGCCCTTGAGAATGGAGTTTATCTGAGAAGCCAAGAGCTGGTGGTGGAGTACCAGGGCCAGGATAAAGAAACACTACAAGCAAATGTCAGAGCAGATGGCATAGCAGACCAGCCCTAAGGATGGAGCTAACCTGGGGGTCAGATCACAGGTGACTACATGTACCAGTGGAACTGTGTAGATGCCAGGGCCACAGAAAGACTGGGGGTGGCCATGGTCTGAAGGTCTGCACCCTCCTCGATGCACCTGTTGAAATCCTGACACTGAAGTGATGATATTAGGTGAGGCCTGTAGGAGGTATTCCATTGTGAGAGTAGAGTCCTCAAGAATGGGATTAGTGCTTTTATAGAAAGTACCCCCAAAGAGCTTATTAGTCCCTTTCTACCATATGAGGACAGCAAGATGTCATGAATCTGCAAGCAGGAAGAAGGGCCTTACCAGAACTCGGCCATGCTGGCACCATGATCTCAGATTTCCTAATCTCCAGGACCATAAGAAATAAATTCCTGTCTTTATAAATCTCCCAAGTCCTTATTTTTTTATTTTTCACCCTTGCCAAGAGAGACTATGTAAAGTGCAAATTTCCAATGATGAATGTCATTATACTGTATACCTAAAATGTACCAATGATTAGAATGAATAATCGATAATGCAAAATAGGAAGAAAAGGTCCAAAGGGGTAGGGGTAGTGGGAGGGGCAGGGGAAAGGAAAGAAGGGAAAGGAAAAATGATGAGAAATGGAAAAATGGAAATAAAGTCTTTGTAAATAGGGAAGGGTGGAGGGGGTGAAGGGAGGGCTAGGAATGGGGAAAAAATAAGAACCAAGATGCATTATGTAAAGGTACAATTTCCAATGAGAAATGTAATTGTGTTGTATACCTACAATGTACCAATAAAAGAATTTAATAAAAAAAATAAATCTCCTAAGTCTATGGCAATGCATTCCAGCAGCCCAAAAACACTAAGAGAGGAGTGCAAGCCTGCTAAAGCCTGCACTGAAGGGCGATGGCTTGGCCCACAGCAAGGAAACAACAGCAGGTGCAGGTAGTTGGAAGCAGGGAGCTGATGGTTCCCGTACTACCACAAGAAGAGCACTGAAGACAGGAGAGGTGGAAAAATGAAATCCCAGGAAGGTGTCACAACAGGACTTTGGCCCAGACTGCAATAGCAAAGAGCAGCATCCACAAAGTCCCAGATGGACAGCTCTACAGCTTGTCCATGTACAGTTTTATGATCACCAGTTGGGAAGGAAATGCCACCGTCCCTCCAGTGGTCTTTCTCCCCTTCCTGGGACATCACACAAGGCACAGGAGCTCTCCTCAGCCACTTAGCCACCAACTGAGGCTTAGGGGGAAGAGGAGATTCATAAGGCCTGTATTCACTTTCCTATTCTTGTGCTTGGAGACCAACAGTCTTGATGATCAAAAAGCATTTGTTAAAAAAGAAAAACAGAAAAGGGCGGAGGGAAAGTGGATAAGACAGAAGAAAAGCTATTGGTGCATGCAAGTTAAAAATCTAGAGACGCAATTTGAGTTATTAAACAATTTGCTGTCATTTCTGCCTAGCTGATTGTTCACATGTATGATGAGTCAGGGCAGATTCTATTACACTGGGAGATTAAGCAAATAAATGCTAGCTTTTGGAAACACATTAAAATGTGGGACTATGGAAATAAAATTATCTAGAAAATTGTATCAGCAATTCATTAGCTGCCGTGAGATGTGCAGCAGGGCAAGGGGGCCCGGCAGCATTAGAGCACTCTGCTCCCTTCAGTGACTGAGCTCCATCCTCTGCCATGGAGAGATGGCAGGGCTGGTTCCACTGGAGAGGGGGAGGATTCCAACTGGATAGAGATGGCCTTCAGCAGTCATAGGGTCAGCAAGGCACAGGAAGGAAAACAGAGCAGAAGTCTGGCTCTGCCACTTTACTTGCTTTAGGACCCGGAGCAAGTCTCCTGCCATAGTGCTTATGGTTGGTGGGAACATCAAATGAAACACCCACATGGAAAGCTTTCTAACCATCAAGTGGTCACAGAGCCAATGTGAGCCCAAATGATGACTTTGTCTGAATTAGGAAATCATATCTCTTCCTCTGGGTAGACACAGATCTTCATGTTTGGCCAGTAAAGAAAAGCATGATTTTCAGTCTCCACTTCCCCCTCAGCTGGGCACCCTTTGTGCAGTAAACAACCTGGATTATGAATCGTGGCAGCCCTGCACAATATACAAGCCTCAGTTGTTTTACTGACTCTGGGTTTCTTCTTCTTCCAGGAAACAGACCCTAGCAAAGACATCTCGCTTGGTTGAGTTATACTATTTAGGATGTGGTCCAAGGACATCATTTTCCTCTGAGCTCTCACTGTTACAACACATAAAAGCCTTTATTGCATTCATTTTTGACATTCAGCTCTGTCTACAAGATTGTAAGCCTCCAAAGTAGAAGCTATTCTAATCATCTTTATATTCCCAACACACACAGCACAGGGCCTACTGCAGAGTAGGCACTGAAAAACAGCATGCTGTACTGATGGATAAATAAGGGCCACAGGACCATCACAAATGATGAGGGAGGGGTGTGAGAAGAGTCATGGTACAGACACAGACAGCTTGGGCTGGGGAGAGAGCTCAGGCCAACGTCTGCAAATGAGACCACTACCAACAGCTTCCAACAAGACTCTCCTTGGAAACTGGTAATGCAAAGTGACACACAGGCAGCTCTCTGGTGTCCTGGACAGGACTCAGACCACATCTGAGCTCTGATGTTCAGAAGCAAAGACACAGACCACTGAAGAACCAGTTATATCACATCATGCAAATAGTCTAAAGACCCCACTTCCAGCCCAGAGGTACAGCTCCTCTTGGCTTTGTGATCCTCAGACAGGTAGCTCTTGGCCTTGCTGTAGTGTGGATGTAGAATGTCTCCTAAAGGCCCATGTGTTAAATGCTTGGTCCCCAGGGTGGTACCATTGGGAGGTGGTGGTAACTTTAAATGGCAGGGCCTACAGGAGGTCTTTAGGTCATTGGTGATGTGCCCTTGAAGGGGATAATGAGACCCTAACTCCTCTTATCTGTTTCATTTCCTGACCATGAGATGAACAGCTTTGTTCTACCACACACTCCTGCCATGATGTGCTACTTCACCCCAGGGACAAAAGCAACATAGCCAACTGAAAGTGGGCTGGAAACTTCAAAACTGTGAGTCAAAATAAGCTCTTCCTTTTATAAACTGATTATTTTAGGTGTTTGTTACAGTAACAGAAAGTTGATTAACACAGGCCTTGACCTCAGTTTCTTTATTGAGGACAGAGAATTCAGAACTAAATTGCTATTTCCAACACTAACTTTATAGTACTATGAGGCAAATGACAAATATTTTTGAGTGTATAAATCTTCACGATGTATGTACATACAAATACACTGTTCTCTTACCAACTTGTAAATTTCAACATACAAAATCAGATACAAAAGCCAGCTTCTGCCCAAGGAATGAATTGATTGGTTCAAGGAATCAGAACTTCCGCTGTCCCAGGATATTTGCCCAAAGGGAATGTGAGCTAGGAAGAGAATGGATATAGTAAGGATGAACCTGGAATGTGCTTCTAGGTAATGTGGACAGGACACATGCATATTTCTGAGATCTGCTTAAATCAATCCTATTGAAGGAGACTGTGATACAACTGACCCCAAGGACAGAACAGACAGTTTGGGATATATGCCATGTAGAACTCAGACACCCTATTTAAAACAAGTTTAATTTTAGCAAAAGATGTGAGAAAGCCAGGCCAGGGTGGAACAGAAGGTAGGAGCAGTGACACAGATCTAGGATATTCATTTTGCCCAGGTGATGACGGGGTCTGAAATTATGAGACACAAAACCCCTCATGTTTACACCTGTGCCGTTTCCATACCAATTAGCTCTTTAATAGAAAGGAAGGAGCAGGATCAGAGGGGCACACAGCTGGAGAAGATGCTCAGGTGCTACACCTTCTTCAAGCAAGGCTCTTATTATCTCCCGCTATAAGCAGTTTCTTAATCAAAGGAGCAGGGGGATCTAAATATACTCTAGCTTTTTTGGTAAGAAGACTGGGGTTGCTATGTGTGCATGTGTTGGGCTGTGTGTAGGCCTGTGTGTGTGCGTGCGTATGCCTGTGTGTGTACAGACCACAGATAGCCTTCTTGCATCCAACCCCACCCAACAAGGAGAAGCTGCCTCCTCTGTCACCCTACACAGCTGCTTCTCCCCACAGAAAGAAAATATCAAATTTGGGGGATGTTAAAACCTTTATTTAAACTGGAAATAATCTCCAACCCCTCACTACCTCCTGCCCCCCAGTCCTGCAGACATGTCTTTCTGATTCTCTGACCTCCAGGATTACTCTTTCCTAAAACGTCATCTGCACAGCCATGAGCAGCTCTTGTGATCACATGACTTAAAAACCGTGACTTAAGCTGCGGCCTTTCCCTTCCTCCCCCTTCTTTCTCCTCCCTTTGCCCCATGTTGTTGTTGAAAAAGGTGGCAAAGCTTCATCATCCCCTGAGCAATAGCGATAGAGACAGCAGCACAGGCTGACTCACACTGAGGCAGGAAGGCTGTCTGCATCTTAAGAGGATGGAGAAGGCTTGGTGTGGTGGGGGTGGGGGTTTGAGGAGCAGACAGAAAGGAAACAAAAGCCCAGCCAGTGACCTCTGCAGTGGTTCTTCCCTTTAACTTCCTCTGTGCCATCGTTTAGGGCTTGGCTCATTTTCAACCATTTACTGGAGAAAGAGCCCAGGCCCCTCTTTAGTTCTCCCATGGTTTTTCTCTTGGGCTTGCCTGGGGGGCTGGATCATTTGGGATGAGCTCCTGAATTCCCGCCTTCTTCAGAAGAGCCTTGAGGGTCCAGCCTGCCCAGCTGAAGGATGTGTCAGCCCACTGTCCCTTGGGAATGTCAGTGACAGTTGCCACTATTCCTCTCCTGCCTATGATTGCCCTCCCAGTATGGGTAGGATGGCCGAGAAAACATGTCAGAAGGTTTGCCTCAAACTAAATTAGCTTTACGCACAGAGAATCACCTATTGTTGGGGCGCTCAGTCACATCTGCCCAAACCAAGCAAGGACCCAAAAACCTCAGCATCCAGCCCTCATCTACTTTAGCCTTGTCAATTTTCAGTGTCCTTATCCAGCCCTCCCTCCCCACTTTTCCTTTTTCTCTATCTGCTTGGAACCTTGGTAGGCATCTACAAATCCCTATAAACCTTCCATTTCCACAAGGGACAGGGGGAATGTTGTGGATTCATATTGTAATTCCAAAGAACAGAAGGGTCTTCAATGAATAACAAAAAAGGGGAGGAGTCTGTGGAGCTGATTCAAATTTGTTTAAAACTAAGCAATAGCTGGGTGACTACATTTTTACACATGCACGCGCACACACACACCACACCCCACTTCCTGTCTCTTGGGGAATGTGGCTGCCTCCTCAGGCAGTGGCAGCCAGCAGAGCCAGCTCCCGGAAACTGTGTATTTGTTTAGCAGTGAGCCCAGACACAAGCGCATTTCATTACTCGGCACCTCCAGCTACAGTAAACAAATTTGTCAGCTCACTAGCTCATTAAGGTGCGCCCCGGACACACGGGATTTATTGAGACTGCACAATAAAAGTAACACAAATGGATTTACTAATTTTGTCAATCACTCCAACTGATGAGCCGAGGAAGGGGAGAAACAGGGCAGGGGGTGAGAAAAGGAATGGAAAAGAAAGGAAAGGAGGTAAAGAGAAAAAAAAAAGAGGAGGAAAGTTTGGTTTGCAAGAGAGAGAAAATAAAAGGGTTACAAGGAGGGCCAGGGATTTAGCTCAGTGGTTCCACCGATCAGTGCTCTAGTGTCAGGTACATGGCCACCGCTATGCCTGGCTACCTTGCAGCAGGCTTGGCCTCCTTTTCGGGGTGCAGGGGCTCCTCGGAGAGAAGGCACCAAGGGAAAACAAAATCAAACCCCAGTTCCCTGATAGTGCCAAACCGATGGGAGTAGGGTCCTCCATTACTCCCAGCTTTGTAACAGTTATTGAAATAATAATGACCATGAGGATTAAAATCCATATCCAGAGAAGCAGAAGCCTCCAGAACATCGCAGAGATTGACCACGTACTTACTCTAGAAACCCTGTCCTCTTCCCAGTGGGCCCAGTGGTCCCATTTGCTGGACTCTTTCAGATATTCCAGAATGAACTGAAACTTCTACCATGAGACCAAGAGGAAGGATGTGCGTGTGCAGGCGTGTGCGCATGTGTATGGGGGTGGGGTTAGGGTGGAAAGTAAATCCGGAGAGGTATGCAGCCTTCTGGTTTGTAACCTTCAAAATGACAGCAGGACTAGGGCAAAGGTCAGGGGGTCCACAGCCTTAAGCACCTCGGCCAGCTGTGGTAGTGTAGCCTGGAGTCTGCAGGATGCCTGCCCGTATAAATCAGCGGTGAGTAGCACCCGCTGGGGCAAGGACAATGGGCCCACACTGGGGTGGGAGGCAGGACAATGGGGCCCAGCCAGTGCGCAGGCCCGGAACAAATGTGCTCTGGCACCACGGGGGGCCCCCATTTGTGAAACTAATTGGTCCACGATTGAAAAATTGGACCAACTTCAACAGCTCTGGGAGAAGGGCAGCCTGCAGGCACCTGACTCAGCCTAACTCTTCAGAGCCGCTGGCCAGCCCCCAGCCCAGGTGTACCTGGTACCAAGTTTACTGGGCACTGCCCACTCTGGAGCAGAGGTGCCTTGGAGATGGGATCAGTCTGGGAGAAGGATGGATTGGGGTTGGGACAGGTGGGCGTTTTGTTGACTTCCTCCTCCAAGACTCAGAGAAGAGCCATCTTCTTCAGTCTCTCTGCACTGCAGGAATAAAACTCAAAGGAGAAAGGCAGGCACCTGTTTCCATTCTGGGTTTCCAAAACCAAGGACTCCTATAATGCCCTCATCTAGGGTGGGGGTGTCTTAGTTACTTTCTTATTGCTGGAACAAAATACCTGATATCCACAAGCTAAAGAAGGAGAGGTTTATTTTGGCTCACAGTTTGTAGAAGTTTCAGCCCATAGTTGGCTGGCTCTAAGGCAGGACGGCACGACAGAGGGTCACAGCAGAGGGGAAATTGTTCATGGTATGGCAGGCAGGAAGCAGAGAGGGTTCAAGAGAGGAGGAGAGATACCTACATCCTTCCAGACCACAATCACAGTGACCCGCCTCTTCCCACCAGGCTTCACCTCCCAACATCACACCCAGCTATACACCCATCAGTGGACTAATCCCATGATGACTATCACACACCCATGAGCCAGTTATCTCCCAAAAGCCCAGCCTATGAGCACATGAGGCTTTGAGGGGATGTCTACACATAAACCATAACAGAGGGGTGGGGTCACAACTAAATACAAGCCACAGTCAGCTCCTCTCTGAGTCCTTCCTGCCTGGCTCCCCTCTGCCTGTGGCTGCTGGGAGGTTTGTTATTGTCAGCAAGGCTGCTGAGGACTGTAAGAAACTAGGATCCCTCAGTATCCAGCTTTTCTGGTCTTGGGGGCTTTCAGGAGAAGTACCAAAGTACCAACAACGTATGTATGGGAAGTCAGGATGGCAGCCTTTGCCCTTTTGCCCTACCCTTTTGACTTTTGCACAGGCTCCCAGTGAAAAGCACTAGAGTCTTTGGCTGGACGGCCTGTCCTTAAGTCCAGCTCACTGTGCATCCTTGGGTAAGTTACTGGACTTCTCTGGGCCTGTTCCTTCATCAGGAAAATGGAGGGGGGGGGTGAAAGATTCCTGCGGGGCACCCCAACATGCACACAATATTCAACAGTTTGTGCCTTTTACAGAGGAAGTTGGCATTCTGAATGGTCCTTTCTCCTACTGAGATGCCTTTCAGCATTTTCTCCTCAAAGTTTTCTTTTAATTAAAGATAATTCCTAGGCTTCAACGAGAACCACTGTCTCCAGCTGGCAGAGCGACCACAATGGGCAAGACAGAGGAATGATCTGACATGGAACACCTGCTAGGTGCTGATCCAGGTCTAACCTCTCCCAAGCCATACTGTGAAATCAGCGTTCCTAGAAAGATGGGGAAGCAAGACCTTAGAGAACTGCCAGGTTACTTCTCTAAGAGCCATCAGTTAGGTGCTGCAGACCACTCAGGACTGAACATACATGTGGTGAGCAGCTCTGAAGTACCTGAGCCTGAGGATGCCCAAGGCCATTGGCTGGTGGACAGGGTGAGAGTAGGAGGACAGGGCCTTTCTCACCCATGCCCAGCACCAGGGTACAGCAAGACCACAGAGCAACTCTACATAGAAGGCAGAAAGCAGACCTTCTGTAAGTAGATCTGGGAAAGTAGCTCCAACTCCTTAGCCAGTGACCAATAGTAGGCACTTAATTCTCAGGGGTGTGCCCAGAGCTTGGTGGGCCCTTCAAGTGGATAAAATGTTTTCTATAGCATTAATATCTTCAGCACACACAGAGTCAACTGAGACTCCCAGGGAGGAACTGGGGCAGCAAAGCAGTCTTTTGAGAGAAAAACACTCCAGCTGGCTCTTATATAACATTTCCAGGAAATTCCAATGTATTCTAGAGACAGCGAGGTGGAGGAAGGAGGGGGCCCAGGTAGGAGTGAAGGCTGTGGCTGAGCGAGATAGGGTAAGACAAAGACCCGGAGAAACAGCATGGAGAGTAGCAGAGGCTGGGGAGATAGAAATTCAAAATAAATGAAATACTGATTGTTTCAGAGCCATTTAAATATCTGATAAACACTGGGCAATGAAAAGAAAAACCATGTAAATAAACAAAACAACCCCCCGAAAGAGAAGATGTATTCATTTTACTGACATTTTAATCGTTCCTCTCCTTCCCTCCCAGAAGATGATTACAAATTAAGCAGCATTTAAATGCTTTTTACTGTCAACAATTAAAAGGAGGACTGTAGGCCTGATGGTGGTGGCCATTCATTCCCTCGGTAACCAGGCTACTGAACATGGGGTGAGGCCTTCTTATACTGTACGGTACACAATGGCCAAAGAGAGAAAAGTGTACATTGTTAATTTTCCAGGACATTCAAAAGCAAATTAAAATGTAAAAAACTCTGGGCACAAAGATAGATAGGGAGAGCAAGAGCAGGCCAGTCAAGCTCATGGAGTTAAATTCTCAGTACAGCAGTCAAAGCACAAGCTGAACATACCTCATTCAGGGTACCTGCATTGGTTTTCTTGGTCTTGGGGTGTGTGTGTGTGTGTGTGTGTGTGTGTGTGTATACGCATATGCAGGAAGAACCAGGAGTAGACACTGCTTTGCTTTCCTGGAGACGAGGAAAGAACAATTAAAGCGACTTTGAGAGCTCAACTCTCAGCCAGATCCCAGAGCCAGGCGGGTGTCAGGAGAGTACATACCAGCTGGCCCTTAAAGCTGTCCCCATCTTTAACCAGGAGGACCAAAGGTCTTCTCTCCAGTACCTGTACCACACAGCTGTCTCTGGTGGACCACTCTAGGTGATCCTAATTTCACTTCCTTTGGAGCAAAGAAATGTCATTCCAGGGTGGATCCAAAGAACACATTTATTCTTTTCAGAAATTAACTTTCTCTTTTTGCTGTTCCAACTTTGGTTACCAATGCACGCCCAATTCCTACCTGGGCCAGCTCCATCCTATCAATATCCAGTCTTTCTGAAAAGCTAAACCCCAGTCCACATTGGGTCCCTTTAAATTCCACTATTACATCTCTCTTCTGGCTAACTCAACATGTTTTCTAAGAATCCAGGTATCTAAAAGAAACAATGGAAGGATGAAAACTCAACTCCAGTATAACGGGGAAGAAAGAAAAGGATTAAAGAGGAAAGGAGCCGAGCAGTGAGGAGGCGCACAGTCTTCAGTTCCCAGCTCCCTTCCCAGTTCTTCAGAGAGGAAGAAGAGAAACGGAATGAATGAGTAGCCTCCCCGGTGGAGGGCAAGAAGCTGCATCTAGAGGAAGCCAGCTCCATTTCTGTGCTATAAAGTTTAATATGCAGGAGGGACGATGGAGAAATAAAAGAGACACGTCCCCTTTAAAAGGAAATATAATTTACAGTGTGCAGCCAGGCGGCCCATAGTTTCAATCTCGTTTACTATAGAGAAAACTCTGCTAGCTGTTCTCTATCCCACAAATCCGATTTAATCAGACAAGCCAGCCAGCGTGGCTTGGAGTAAAAACGGATAATTAGTAAACAGAGAGCTACTCCAGTGCTTCATTGGCATTCGAGTTGGGCTACTGTGTCGCATTTAAAATGCAGTCTGATGAAGTTTACAAAATCAAACCATTTGTTACTCCTATTGAAGAGGCTTCAGGCCACTTGCAATTAAATTGGAATTAGTGCTCAGAATGAGACACAGCAAATTCATACTAAAAAGGGATCTGACTTTGAGACATTTGACTTCACTTCAACAGTTTTCTGTGCGAGTGTGCGTGTGGGTGTTACTGAGAGACTCCTCATTCACCCCAACTCCAACAGGCTCCCCAACGTGGTGAGCTTGCCCCCCACAACTCGCTACTCCCAGGGGCTGGCTGCAAGGGTGGGGGCTGCTGACACCAGGGTGCCCGGCCCCACATTCACACCAGGAAGATACTGTACCGGGGAAAATGTGCCCACAAAAGACCAGATGGCTCCCTTCTGCACGGAGCCTTTGGACAAGGGGGTGGGCGGGGGTGGGCGGGGGCGGGGAAGCGGCCAGAAGGCACACTTCTGGAGGCCGGCGGCCCCGCCCTCAGACAGCAGGCTGGCGGCTGGGCTCCTGAGATGTCCCACACAGGCAGGGTTTCACTCTTCAGCCCCTACTCATCAGCTTCTCCCACCCTATGCAGTTCTCCGAGGCACACAAGGTGGGCAAACCCCTGTCTCAACAAGGTATCTTAGCCAGGAGCCCAGGCAACCCCTAAGCTGTCCAGGTATGGAACTCAAGATGTTAGTGAACTTGGAGAAGGGAAAATACGACATCAATTTTCACCAACTTCCAACTAAAATTTAACAGTTCTTTCAACTAGGAATGTAAGCAAAAACCATTCGGATTAGCACTACCTGTAACATCTAGTTACCAATAGGTATCACAGATATTTCACCCCACACTGGAAATGCTGCAGTTAGTTTAACGTATCATTTACGCAAACCACTCCTGCAAAACTATGGTGGTTATTCAACCACAGCTTGATCTCATTAGTTAAAAGGATAACAGAAATCATGAATGTTACTGTATTACAAATAGTTTTTTAAAAAAGGTTTTAATATTTCAAGTCTTTATTATGTTATATATTTACTTTGGATGCGTATAGACATTAGTATGGGGAAGGGTTCAGAGGCTTCAACAGACTTCCTGCAAGGAAGTTAAGTATCCCCATCTAGGAGCTGGATGAAGAAGGATGTGGTCAGTGTAGAAAGTGTACAGAGATTCAGTTTTACAAGATGATCAGTGTTCCAGAGATAGATGGTAGTGATGGTTGCACAAAAAGGTGAATGCATCTAATGCCACTAAGCCATACTCTAAAAAAATGGCTAAAACAGCCAATTTTATGAGCTATTTATATATATATATATATATACATATGTATACATTTAAAAATAAAAACAAGCCCTTAATCTAGATTGGTTTAAAGCTACCTATACCCTTCCAACCCTACAGCTGCCTAGAAATATCTAGATCAAAAACTGGGTTCATTTCTTCAAACGTTTTCATCTGCCACGAAGAACTGGAGTAATGCTTGGCCTCCCAGGGAGAGGGAGCTATCACATGGGGGTCCTTGGAAAGGGCACTGTGGGAGGTCCAGCTCCCTCCTCAACTCCCATACCAATGAGACTGATAGGTCCTTCAAGTTCCAGGTTAGCTATCTCCCTCTCCCTCTTCAGAATAAATGCCACTTGGAAGCAGGGCCCTCATATCTTTCATATAATGGTCCTAAATATCTACTGGATGGACAGAAAGATGAGCAGATGGATGAAGGACTGAACAAGGATTTTTTTATCTCTAGGTTTCCACTCATCTATGAAATAGAGGCCAGGCTTTGATCCTTTAAAGCCTCTTCAACCTGCAAGGCCCCATGTGCCCCACCTCCTCCCCTATCTACTGACCTTGCCTTCCCTGGCATGTGGAGCCCTAGGAAGCAGACAAGACAGGGGGTGAGCACACACAGGTGGGAGATGGGTCTTGGCAGAGGCATTCTGGTGTGGATCACTAGGGTGACAGACCACTGGCCTCCAGGGCACTAGGACCGCCCTGGGGACATCAGGGTGAGTGTTGCCTTGGCTGCTGCACATGTATTCCATCTGCTGCTGTCCTTGGAAGAGTCCAGAACTCACCAGGCCTCCTCCCCTGCCACATTCCCTGAGAGGGAATGAGCGGGAAGGGAGTGGAAGGGAGATGAGACGACAGCCAATAGTAAGGGAAGGGAGCCCTGGAAGCCTGAGGAGGACCTTTGATGTGGTGTTGGAGGCATGCAATGGTATGTTAAGCCTGGAAGGAGGACATTGAACATTTTGTTATTCAGGAATAAGACTGTGGTCAAGAAAAATAATAAATGAGACTACACGGTCCACCAGCCTCCCACTACCCTCCAACCTAGGACTCTCCTCCTTTCTAATAGGCCGCCTTCCTGATTCACTAAGTCTGTTCCAGGGGAGAGATTTGGAGTCTCTGGCAAGGTCCTGCCTGAGCCTCAAGGCCATGTTAGGTGTTGTATGGGCTCCTCAGATAAATGCATTGCTGTTGCTCCCCACTGTACCCACTTGCGTGCAAAAAGTCCACCCCAGGACATTCTACAGCAATGTCTGGGGAGAGCCTAGTCTCAGATTCTGACACTAAAAAGGAAATGCAAAGTTAAATGTCACTTAGTGGTCTGAGCTCTTTCCTCCAGTGTGGGTTTTATTTCCTAGGTCCCTCCCCTTTCAGTTCCTGCTCTGGGGTTTCTGGCCTACTCCGTGACAGGACTGGAACATCAGATTGGCCCCAAGGCAGATGCAGCCACTAAGCCTGACTCTCATGCCAACACCCAAGCTGTTCCACACCCCAGTCACAACCAGAGGAGACACCTTTGTTCTAGTCATCCACCATCAGCATTGCTTGACTGCCAAATATTTCTGTTCTTCCCTCTCTCCTTCTGGTGATCTTGATTTCTCTCTCTGGGCATTAGTACTGTACTTCAGTTTCCTCAGGAAGATAGTACTGGAATTGCTTTTAGCACCACTCTCTCATTTACTCACTCCCGAACTTTGTATTTTTGAGTTCTAATTCTGTACAGTCATCAAACACAGACTACAATGCTAAGAAAATACTTCCTGCCCCCAAGAAGTTTACAATCTGTAAGATATATAGCAAGGAGTCTGGGCTTTGCAGCCAGAGCAAGCCTGGCTCAAATCTTATCTCTGCCATTTACTTATTAGCTATATGATCACATGCAAATCACTCAGTATCTCTGTGTCTTGGTTTCCTCATTAGTATTAGAATTATGACAACCCCCACCCCCACAAGGTTGCTGAGAGGATTAGAGACACTATAAGAAAAGTGTCTATCATAATGACACATGGGAGGCATTGAGAAATGGTAGTTGTGTAGACAGCAGGTCTTGTCTTATAGGCTGGATGGGGGCAGATGTGTTTATCAATGAACTGTGATGTTCTAACTTAGGTTCTGCTATGTTTTGAATTTGTCCCCCAAAATTCCAGTGCTGGAAATTTAGCCCCTACAAGTGCCAATGTTGGGAGGTGGAGCCTAATGGGAGAGGTTTGGACATTGGAGCAGCATCCTCATGAATGGACTAATGCTTTTATCATGAGAATAGGTACTTTGTAAAAGGATGAGTTTGGGCTCCTCTTGCTCTCTTTCTCGTGCTGCCTCTTTCTCTTGCCCACCTTCTGCCGTCTCAGCCCCTGCCTTCTGCCATGGGATGACACAGCAAGGAGGTCCTTGCCAGATGCTAGCACTCTGACCTTATCCTAAATCTCTGTCTTCATCAATCAGTCTCAGGTATCCTGTTAAAGCAGCACAAAATGGACTAAGTCAGAGCCCATGAATGTACTCAGACTACCCCAGGAGGGGCCTCACAGGCGCTGCTGCTCCATTAATGTTCAGTTTAAACCTCCTCCCCACCCTGCAAGTCCTCCCATCCAGTTCCTCCCACAATGGTGCTTTGCCCTCCATACATGCTTCCAGCAGCCTTTCTTATGTCCTTCTTACCCGGTGCACACCTCAAGGCCCATGGTCCAGCCACCCAGTGACTCCTGGCTAGTTCCTGAGCTCCCTAGGCCACTATATTCCCACTGTACTCACTCTGCAGACCTTATCCTCCATCCCTGTAATTGACCCCTCTTGCACTCCTGCAGCTGCCTCCGCTTCCCAAGTACCTGATCACCTCAGCTCAGCATCATCTCACTCCTGCTGCCATCATCTATTGAGACCAAAGCCATGTGCTTTGATAATCAGTAACCTCATGTCCCTAAATCCAACAGATATTGTCTGGGATTTCTCTTAGGGATTTCTCAGCGGCATTTCAAGCTGGAAATTTTTTCCTTCTGGAAATCTTTTCCTTTAGGTTCCATGACTGCTCTCACCTGGTCTCCCTCCCTTTCATCTAGGGATTCCTTCACCATCTCCAGGGTGGGGTGTAATGGATAATGTGTTGTGCTTCCTCAATTCTGCTCCAAATTCTCTTTCTACACACTCTTTTCATTTTTATTTTTTCTTTTTGTGGTACTGGAGATTGAACCCAGGGCCTTCACAAGTTACCTCCCCAGGCCTTTTTAATTTTTAATTAAATTAAATTGACTGATGTCCTAGGGGCTGAACCCAGAGCCTTTCCACTGAGCTACATCCCCATACCTTTTTTTAAATTTTGAGATAGGGTCTCCCTAATTCATTGAATTGCTCAGACTGGGCTCAAACTTGTGATCCTCAGCCTCCCAGAGTGCTGGAATTATAGACTATGCACCACCACACCAGGCTGTATACACTCTTCTTATATAAATTCACCCACTTCTAGGTCTCCAATAATTTATACGCTGATGAGTCCAAAATATACAACGTGTACACTGAGTCATTCTTTCCTAAATTCCACACATACCTAGGTATCCCCTCTCTTGAATGTCACAGGCCTTGCTATTATAGTATCAAAATTGTTCATTATCTTAACAATGGCAAAATCCTCACTCCCACCCTTCCTGGGGATTGAACCAAGGACCTTCACACTGACCTATATCCCCAGCCCTTTTTACTTTTTATTTTAAGATAGGGTCTTGCTTAAGTTGCCAAATTTCCCAAGCTTGGCTCCAACTTGCGATCCTCCTGTTTCTGCCTCTCAGAGTGCTGCACTGCCACGATGCCTGACTCAAATATTTCCCTTCTTGTTCTCTAGTAAACAACTCCATCATTACTCAATTGCTCAAGCAAGAGGAAGACCATCCTAGATTTCTCTCTCACCACTCACAACAGACTGTCAACTTTCCTGTCTTCAACTGTCTTTTTGTTCATTTTTTAACCCATTCCTACTGTATCTATGTTAGTTTAAACTACCATCGATGCTTGCCTAAATTGTGACATCATCCTACCTAGTCTCCCTCCGTGTGCTTTAAACTCTCCAATCTACTGCACAACTGTGCAAAGTTATTTTCTATGACATCATGTGATGTCACTCTCCTGATTAAGATTCTTAATGGCTCCTACTGTACCCAGGGAAAAGACCAAACTACTTAAAGTGATCTTCAGAGGCCTTTTACTATTTAGTGCCTATTTATGTTTCCAACCTCAGGTCTTAGTCCTCTTCCCTATTCCCATTTTCAATTCCATGAACTTAGTCTTATTTGCTCCCATCTCTGGACATTTGCCCCTACTGGCTCTCAGCTTGGCATCTTTTCCTTTCTCCCCACTTACTACCCCACCATCTTGACTAAATAACTTCTCATCTTTCAGATAAAAGCTTAGATGACCTCTCCTCTAGGAAGTCCCCAACTCCCCATCCATGTACTATACTCTTATGACATCTAGCACCTCCAATATAACAACATTTCAATTGTTTATGACTTGCTTAATTACTTATCTGTTTCCCTAGAAGGGAGAGACAGGGATTCTATTGTGCTTACCAGCGTATTCCCAGAGCCTAATATACTACTAGATACCTAATAGATGTTCAATAAATATTTACTGAATGGATTTATAAATGAAGACATAAAAAATGAACTCAATACCTCTCTAGATTTGAGATTTGTGGGGTTGAGATGGCAAATTATGGTTCCCAGAGACCAACCCATTAATATATGATTCTTACAACTTCAAGTAAGCATGCCCTCTACCCCTCCTCAGCTACCCACCTACCACCTGGACCCCTAGTAAGTTGTAGGCTTCTGGGCCTGTATGATCTTTTAACATGTATCTTGTAATGTGTTTGACTATCAGGTGGACACTCATATCCATGTGGTGGGAGCAGGGCATGCTCTTGGAGCTTGGTTTCTCCTCCCAAACTGGAAGTACTCATTCATGAACCCCAGCATAGAACTTCCCAGAGGAACTTCACAACAGAGGACCAGAGTTTTGGGTGAGAAGGCTGCAAAACAGAGTTACTAAATTATTCCATGGTCAAATCTGTGAGCTGATAGTTGGTGGTCACACTTGGGACCTGAAGTCAAACCTGGCAACTTCTGGCCACTGGCAGGACACAGACCAGAGCCTGCAGGTGTCCCTGAAGCACACCTCTGACCTCTTTTTCCTCCAAGAGCAGGAAAGGCCCTCAGCTCTCCCTGCAGGACCTGTCTTGAGCTGCCTTCAGACATACAAGTTGACCCAAGTGCCTGAACCATCTGCATTTGGGTAATGGATGCTCCCAAATAATATTCTTGGTAAGTTTTCATACTTCCTCAGATATGTATTATGTATAATATACAATTCTGAGGTTTTATTTCCACAAGAGATGGGAATCCCCTAAAACAAGGCTGCTAATAAAATTCCAAAAGCCATATCATTAACATACACATAAACTGTGACCTCCAATACCATCCTGCTAGGAAAATAAAGACTGACATATAGATACGTAGATAGATACAGATACAGATATGGATACAGACAGATGTAGATAAAGATTTTTTAAAGAGCAGAACAGGATTTGGCAGATTTGAGTTGTTCTCAGCTCTGGACACCAAAGATACCACACAAAGGTTCTTGTGGATCTAGAGATGATCTGTCAATGGTGAACACAGTGCCAGGTGTCTTTCTAGCCAATGCATGAACACAGCCACCTCTGTGGATTTACCAGCCCCCAATAAAGGATCCCTGGTCCTGCCCAAATACTTTTAGGGTCCTTCCCCTGCCCAGATACTCTGCTTGCTCCCACTTCCTGATTCCTCCACCACTCAAGTATAAAGAACGCTTAAAAATTAGAAGTTTACTCAATCATCTTATTCCTCTTTTTTAATGTGTGTGGGGTGAAAAAAGGTGGGGAGCTACGGTTTTCAGGTGGATAGCCTTTCTGTTTTCTCAGATTAATGCAATTCTGATTTTGGAAGATTTGGGCAAAAGTTATGGAGAAGAGTGAATCTGATGAACCTTCAAAAATATTCCTATTGGAGTTCAGATGGAAGTACTTTGAGGTTTTCCAAGCCCCAGGGATCAGTAGGAAAGCAAGAATGAAAGGCCCTGTCATTCCCAAGATGCGTACGTTAAGAATGCTTCCCCATACCTGTCACCAGGATTGACTGGCTTCGTTAGTGTTTTCTATACAGGGAACAGCAGAATTATCCATGACCAGACTTCGTGTAGCCACAGCCACTTTTTATAATGTGAGTCTCCTCTTAGCACTTGCCACTCCTCTATTCCTCCTTGGCTCTTCCATTTGCAAACACTGCCCAGGACATCTGCCTTGCCTTCCTTCCCCTGTCCTGCCTTAGTCTGTTTTCTTGAACAATGGTCTTTTGAGAGCACACCTCAGCTCCCTAGTAGTCCTGGCATAGCCAGAGGGTGCAGATGATCACCTCTCCTTCTGTGGGGCCTGGAAAAGAGAGCACTCAGGGAGTGGCTGTGACAACTGGTCAATATTTTGGTCATGATGGGGGGGGGGACCACCCTCAAATCACCCAAGGGTAGAACTGTGGGAGCCTGGGACTTGGGTCATCTGAAATTCCAGGAGAGGGTAGAAAGTCAGGACACAGCAAGAGAAAGGCCACATGGTGAAGGAGGATCTTCATCTACCTGAACTGCCATTTGTTTATTATGCACTTAATTTAAAATTTTAAGACAAAGTCATTATTTAATCTCTAAACAGACAAGATCTGGCTTGATTCTCCAAAGGAGCTCATCCTCCCAAAGGATGAAAATCCCAATGATACAATACAGGCAGTGCTGGATCTAAAGTTGTACACAGTCTGTACAAAAAGGCTGCCTTGGCACACAAGCACACTGCATTCCTATTAATTAACATCTTCATAGAAAGAAAACTCTCTCCAGGGAGTGTCTGTTTGATTATCCTTATTTACTCACTGATATTACAGCTTGATTTTTCCCTATACTCACTCCTCAGGAGCCTAAATGGATTCTGTAAAGGAAAGGAAATGGTATAGCCTTTGAATGGAGACAGCAAGACAAGAAAGGGGAAAGGGTAGACTCCTGTTGCCTGTTGGGCTCTGTGCTAGAAAAGCTGCCCAAGATTCTGTGATGGTCACACCTAGCCTGTGTTCTGCATATGCCTGCAAATCTATGAGGGAAAGTAGGGAAGGCATCCACCAGGAACATTTGTATGACAGAGAGCTCTGCTTCACAGCAGGATTATCTGTGAACATTCCACGCATGGAAATAAAAGACCTGTACCTAAATTCTATGTGACACTGTAATGAGCAGTTCTATCCTACCTCATTCAGTCCTCACCACTGCCCCAAACCAGGTAAGGAACAGTTGAATTACTCATTTATGTTCTTAGGTATAAATAAATAAATTAATTAATTGGGAAAAAGGTGCACAAGGAAATAGAGGGAAAAAATTTATGCTAGAGGGTCAGGGATTTAGCTCAGTGGTTTTGTCGCCTGCTGCGCAAGCGCAAGGACCCAAGTTCAGTCCCCGGTACCCACCCCCAAATTATGCTATTCCCCTGCTGTCTTTTCATTTGCTTGCAGCGTGGGGACTGGGGACACACTAATGAGTCCCAGCCGTAGTAGGACTTCCCATCCACTGCTAGAGACAAAGTTAAACAAATGACCACTTATAAAATTCTCAGGGGTGGAATCTAAAGCTGAGAAGGGATCAGAAGTCTTTGTATGCTCCTCCCCACATCAACAACACTTGGTCCTGTGAGAGCCGAGGCTGTATATGGACTTACGCACACCTTGGGCCACCTACACACATACCCACTTTGACACCGGAGCGGAGACTGAGTGGCTGCTATACAGGGACAGGCGCCTGGGCTCTGTCATTGTGAAATGGTTTCCTTGTACTGGAAGCCTGCTTCTGCCTGAGCTGATTTATTCTGAGGACCATCTGAGCCCAGAGAACAATGTGTTGTCTTAGCTGAATGACCCGGCAGAGTTAGTCATACCTGCTTAACTAGGCCCTTCAGCCTCACACTTTCCCTTAAGCCCTCTGATGGAAGCCAAGGCCCAGCCCTCTTTTCTCACCTGTCTGCAGGCTGGAGAAGCTCATCTGGGACAAACCATGCGCCCAGCAGTCAGATCAGGACAGGCCAAGAGAAAAGGGACCCACAATGTACCCTCGGGCTCCCAGCCCCACAGCGCTCCTTGGACTTGGGGTAAGCTTACCCTGACAGTGCTCACCCCAGCGCTTCCACAACTCCAGGGCCCAAGCCAGAGAGACTACAGAAATAACGCAAAGCAACTCTGGTCCTACAAACTCTCTGTTCCCTGTACTTCTGCATATGGCTGAGGCAGTACCATCATATCCCCCAGCCCTATGTGCATTGCCTTAAACTGTCCTCTACATGTTTGATGGAATACATATCTTTTCTTTTTCAAAGCTAGTTCCTCCAGAGCAGGGAAGAAAAACAATCTACTTTTATCTCCTTCATGTCCCAGGACATAGCTAGGCTCAGAGTCACAACTTGATTTTGCAATAAGAATGAATGACCTCAACACAGAAACCCTAAATCTTCTGGCTGGCATAAAGAGCCTACAATGCTGCTTCATCCGATCCCTCAGTAGCCTAGCCAAAGGCCTGGGCATCTCTGCAATGAGAAAGTGCCAGTCACCTGCACAGATCCCTAAGCCAGCATCCTATACCTGCCCAGGAAATTACTTGTAAGAATTTAATTTGGATTCTACAAGTTGCTGTTGTTGCTTATGTCGATGACTGCAGGTGTTGTGTTTAGTTTGCTGGGTTTTTTGGTTTGTTTTGTGCTTAATTAGAAAGGGTGAAGATAAAAGGTAATTCTGATCTATGGGGATGTGCTGATCCTCAGCTCTTCCTTCCCCACCCTCATTCCCACATGATACTCTTGTCTCTTCCATTCAGACGAAGAGGGAATCAGTGTGCCACTACTCTGCCCCAACCCCCACCTCTCTCTCTCTCCCTTTCTCTCCCTCTCTCTCTCTCTCTCTCTCTCTCTCACACACACACACACACACACACACACACACACACAAACGGCTCTTACTTTATGTCTCACCTCATGCCAAGACAGAATTGATGGTGATGAGTGAAGGAGACAGAGAAAAACTCATGCAGACGATTAGCTGGGTTAGGTTTATGGCAACAGGCAACAAACTCACTCATTTCATGTTTTGCAGAATATAAAAGCACTGAAACATTTTAATTTTAAATTCTTATCTTTGAATTTACTGCTTTTCTCTTGCAATGATTTGTGTTGCTTTTTAATTTTTACAGTCTCTACAGAAGCCAGATGCTACTGCCTAAGGACAAAATAATAAAAACCTACTGCAGTCATGAGTTACAGAACAAAAAAGAAACAAGCAGTTGACAGAAGTTAATATCTCAATTTAACAGTGCTGCTTTGCTAATGATCCTTTGATATGTGTTTATTTAGAAAGGTCTGATCTTGACCTTGAAGGCAAACTCAACCACAAAATCTTTATGAGAAAAGAAAAAGACTTTATTTATAGATTGGCTTTATGTCAATCATTCTGGCAGCTGGTCCCAAGTGCCAAGCCACTGAAGGAGGGGACTGGGAGTCGGGGGCAGGACACTCATCCCAAATGAAGTGTTCATTTGGGATCAGTGTGGGAGAGGGCAAGTTGAAGAAGGGTTCCAGGGAACATAGAGCCCACATGAGACCGAGTCCAGGGTTCCTGTTCACTGCTTTCTTTGGAAGGAACCAGAGTGCTTATATTCCCTCCAGACAGTGAGACAAAACCAGTATCATAAACCCCAGAAAAGAGACACACGTGCAATGGGATGGGGCAGTGGGACCAGCAGGGAGGTTGAGACTGCCAGGAAGGTCTGTGCAGCAAGGCAGGCCCTTCTCTAAGAACTTTCTAAGAACAGCCCGGAGGACTGACTGGCCAGTCTCCCTCAAAGCAGAAGGGTGGGCGCAATCCCGTACAGCCTCACAAGCTCTAAGCTCATTTTTCAGCCTAGCCCTGCCATCCCAGGGTCAGGGCCTGTTCAAGGGCTATCCCTGGGGCTTGAGAATGCCAAGGGCTGGGCCAGCAGAGGGCCTCGTTACCCCAGAGTCCCATCAGTCCTGGGAATCCTTGCACCAGGCCACACCTTGAAGCTCCTCCAGCAAGAACCATCTACCCCACCATGTGCCCTGCTCCATGCTTGCCCCACTTTCCAGGAAGCCCAGGAGGCCCCTCCTTGCTGATCAATGTCCTCTGCCCTGACTTTTACTCACACTGTGCTCTCCCCTTAATCCATGATGCTTCATGTCCCCAACCTGTCCTTGGTGAGCTCTATAATCCCAAGGTCTCAGTGGCCACTAGAGCCCAGTAACTCCAGCCTAGACTTCTCTGCTGAGTGCAAAATCCCTCTATCCAAATGGATCTATAGTCACTGTGTCCCAACCTGGACCTCTATGCTTGCCTCTCAAATCTGCCCTTCTTCCTGGAGGTCCAACAGGGTCATTAGTAGTAACGGTCACTCTGTCATCCATGCCAGACTCCATCCTGAAGGCCTCCATGTCCTCCTGCTGCACACATCCCAACATGGCTCACTTTTTATTATCTAAGTACCTCCCTTCCACACCCCTGCCTCCTCAGTTCAGATGGGTGTTAGCCTGGTCCAAGCCATTGGGTCCCCTCACCATGGTTCCCACCAGAGGCTCCAAAGCTCAGCTTTCCACTCTTAGATCTAAGGGGCCACCACCAGTGCAGACTGTGAAGAAAATATCAGATCTGTCTTTCTCTTTCAAGGATTCCAGACACTCCCCATCTCCTATGGATAAAATGACAGCTTCTACAAACGAGACAAGACGTCTATGGCTTGGACCTGCCTCTACCTCCAGCTGCTTCTACTGTGTTCTATTTTAGCTGTGCTACTTAAGCCAGCCATGTCACCATTTCCAAACACATGCAGCCCTGTGTCTTCTGCTGTTCTCTTCCTTCATCCTGGCTAATTTCTGCTGTTTCTTCATAATCTCACAGTGTCTTCTTCTCCAGGAAGCTTTATCTGTCCCCTGGGTGTCTGCACTGTGCCTTTCCTCTGGCTCTCATAGTATTCTGTGTACCAATGTCTCTGTAACTACACCCAATCAGCTTTAAAATATCCTGTTTATGTGCCTGCCTTCCCATAGTCCTGAGCTCCCTGAATCAAGAGACCAGGTTTGGGGATCTCTGTACTCCCAGCATGCTGACATATAGCAAATATCAATAAATGTTGAATGACAACATGTAGCTGGCTATCTTGGTACTTCTGAAGCTATTAGGGAACAGGGGGTCATTTAGTGATATGCTGCCTCCCTGAGAATCTGAGGAGGGAGCAGCTTGTTTCCCTCCATCGCCAGCGCACAATATGTATATGCTACAGGCTACCTTCCCTACAGATGGTTTTAGGCTGATTGCTCCATGTCTTGCCAGAGGTTCCTCAGGGGCCCCAACCAGCTACATGGGTAGTCCCCTGCCAAAAGTCATTCATTAGTCTCCAAATGTGAGGCTAGAGCAGCAGTGTCTTTCCCTGTTCTCATCATCTAGCCTCCTTCCAACCACATATAACAGCCAAATTACAGCCCCTGTAGACTCTAACAGCAGCAATCCATCAGCATGGGGAGGGGGAACAAGAGAGAATGAATCCCACCAGCTAGTATGGGCTTAAGGCTGGCAAAGTCAAGACTCAAACACAGGCAGCCCAGCCCATACCCTTCCCAGCTCTGCTAGGAGTCCACACCCAGACCTGTATGTGTCTGCATTTGTTCCCACCCATCTTTTACCATAGCTGCAGACTTTACAGGTATACATTATGGGAGGGGCAGGGGGGTTTGAGAAGAGGGCTGGGGGCAGAGCATTATCTGTTCTCCTCACAGCTTGCAGTCCCTGGGAAAGGTTTACTGGGGCTGTAGGGCCTGTTCTCACCTGAGATAACCTTGGCCATCGTTCATCAGCTTCCCACACCCCAAGCCCAGCTGCTTTGTCCATGGGCTTCCTGCTGCCCAAAGCTCTTTCATTTTCTGGGTTGACATAATAGGTGGCATGTGGCCCACTGAGTACAGCCTCCTCCTTCTGACCATTTCAGATGGGAGATGCCTGCCAACCTTTCTTAAATAGTGTTCATTGATAATGCTTAAATTAACCAACATCTACAGCTTTTAAGATTGTAATCATAAAGTAATTTCCTCTGGCTCTCACAGTATTCTGTGTACCAATATCTCCGTCACTACACTCAGTACTCAGCATTAAAATATCCTGTTTACGTGTCTGGCTTCCCATAGTCCTGAGTTCCCTGAATCAAGAGCCCTGGTTTGGGGATCTTTTTATGTAGACTGAAGGAGCAGATGTGTTTAAAATGGTTAGTACTATTTAAAGCAAATGTTTAAGAAATACTAGCTACCATGGTTATTAGATATATACCCCAGGGAAGGTTACCCATGGTCAAATTAAACTTTCAAAATATAAAAAAATGACAAAAGGTTTTAAAAACTTAACATCATGTGCCCACAAAGCCGCCCTTAGGAGTATCTTTTCAACTCAGGAAGTTTTCACCAATGTCTAACCTAAACTACTGCTGCTTCTTCTCTCTCTTTTCTAAGCTACTGCCTCTTGTTGTTGGCTAAAGACAAAAGGAATCTTTCAATTTCTGTTCTCTTCCCTAGCACATCAGGCAACCTCTAGGCTGAATCAATACCCTCCCCACCAGAGTCATCTGAGTGAGCTGCCATATTTTTTCCTTTTCCTTCTTGGTAAGAGCTAATTCTGAGCTTCAAGCTCTTGGTCATGGCTGGTGGGGCAGGCCAAGTGACTTTCTCCACAGTCACTCAGAATGAGGACTGGTCCTCCACTAGACAAGGGAGAAGAGTGAGGAACAATGGATCCCAGGCCCCTCCAGGGAGCAGGATGAAAAGTCCAACACAGTCCCACTGCTGTGGGCAGCCAATGCAAGACGAGCCTGAGTTATGGGTCTTTTGTGCTGAACAAGTACTAGTTATCAGGTGAGTCATAAAGGATCATTCATAAAATTAGATTCACCACTTGTTTTTATAGCACTCATTAAGGGACATAAAAGACCATTCTTTTCAGCATTTTGGTGCTGAATTATAAATTCAATTAAGTGGACACAGTTAACTTCATAGATCCAAAAATCCTTATATCAAAGAGATGACTCCCAACAGGAGCCAAAAACAAGGGGACCAGCTTCCCCACCCAACAGTCCAGGTCCCCATGCCTGTGGCAGAGTCTGTCTCTGGAATCCTTGTCTTCTACTCCTTTTGCCTTTTTCTTGGTGCCTTTTTCCTCTGTTTCAGGAAAGGAAAAGGATTTTGAAGTCAAAAAACAAAATACGAAACTCAAGGTCTTTGAATCCTCTGGCAAGATACAACAAGTCTTTTCAAGATAGTCTCTTCAGCCTCAGTTTATTCTGGGTACAACAGGACTCATAGGTGCACTGGAAGAGCTAAATACAACATAAACAGTATAATGTGGAGGAGATCCTGAGTTAGGTTCTGTGGTGGAGAGATGAGGAAGGCTCTGTCCCCTACTATGGGTGTTCAGAGATGAGACTACATGTCATTTTCTCTCCATGCACTACCCAGGTTGGTGTCTGATTACACAGTGACCTTTTGCGGGTCTCTGGCTGACTTATATATTTCTCTATATAATGTCTCCCCAGCAAATTTATGTTAGGACAGTGAAAAAAGACAAACCAAAGCATGAGTACTGGCATAAGAAGGTGCTGGGTTCCTGCTCTGCTCCACAACTTAAAGGCAGAGTAGAAAAGCAGTTTTAAATCTGACCTCTGCGATCATTTATTGTGAATCAAATCCCACTCTATCACTTGCTATTGTCTTTTGACCTCAGGCAAGTTACCTGATGTCTCTGGGCCTCTCTCATCTTTGGTAAAACTAGGATAATAATAGCTATCTCATAGGGATTTTATGTAGATTAAAGAAGCAGATGTGTTTAAAATGTTCAGTGCTATTTAAAGCAAATGTTTGAGAAATATTAGCTACTATGGTTATTAGATACATACCCCAGGGAAGATTACCCACGGTCAGCCCTGGTCTTCCTCATCTGACACAAGAATGTTCACCTTGAAAAGCTGATATGAGAACTAAATTTTAAAAAAAATTTAAGCCAAGCGCTAGAATGGTGCTTGGCACTCAGTGACTTCAGTGAGAATTCAGTCAAGGCTGGTCCTCTCCTGAGCAAGAAGCAGATCTGACACAGTTTTCATCCCTACATCACAGTGGTGCCCCATCAGCCCAAATTAGCATTCACTAATTTAACTTGAATGGGAATGGAGGAAATAGAAAGGAATTAGGATTTCTAAAGCTATTCTGTAGAAGACAATTCTTTGTATTGCATTTTTGTGGGGAGGGGAATAGGGAGGACAAACCTAGGAATATGGGAAACTTGAAATTCACACTCCTACAAATAACTAACTCTAGGCAAATTGTGTTTCTGCACAGATTTGTGCTGAGGTTCAAGGAGCTGAGTCCTAGGGGCAGAGCAGCCCCTCCAGGCCTGGCTTCTCCCTCCTGAGATGTCCCAAAGCCAGGGGCTGGGGGATCTAAGCAGGTCAGCACTTCCCTGCAGCAATGAGGCCACAGCACAGCTGCATTCCAGACTAAGGTGTCCTGGCCTGTAACTGTGGGGCCCCTCCTAAACTACAGCAACTATAGGACATTCAGACCAGAGAGACAAGGGTTTGGGGATGGGCTTTGACACTTTCTTCCAAGCGTACAACACAGCTTTCCTCTCTGCAAATTTTTAGGAAATGCCAATTCCTCTGGGTCATATGAGCATCTAAGATTCCTGGCTGAGAGTCAGGAGAAGGAGCCTGCTGGTCCCTTGGTGGCCCCTCTAGCCCAAGGAACCTAGGAGACATTCCCCAGCTCCCATACCCAAACTAAAACTGATAATGGCAACATGATGTCTATCTTTGTAAGGCATCCAAAGTTCAGGGAAACATTTCAGGATTCAAAAGGAGCACTGGGAAAGAGGGCCAGGAGAAGGCAATCCCAGTGGCTGACTCTGCAGTCTCATACCTGAGAGCCTCGAGGTGAGAGTTCCCCTATGGAAAGTCAGCATCTCTCGGTATTGCTCAAGGAAGTTGAAACAAAGACGAGCGACCCTTTCTACATGTTTCTGGCTATGTGAAGAGGCCAGTCCCTTTCCAGAGGCCAGTCCTGCTTTCCCGAGCCAGTCCACAACTCCCCAGTGAGTGGAAGGGACTCCAAGGAAACTCTGAAGATGTCTGACACAACAAAACCCCTTACTTTCGTTCTTTCTTCTCTCTTTTTTTTCAACGTCACTCCCAGCTTCTTGGGACACAAAAGTAGCTGTTAAGGTAAGTTAAACCTTCTCAAGATGAATTTTCCTGCTACTTTTAATTAAAAGTTCCTTAGAATTAAAAGGACACTATTCAGAAAAGGTTGAAAAAAAATTTCACTGACACTCCCCCCATCCCCTCCCCCTTTTCCCAAGGAAAAGAAAAAGCTGTTTTGTGCACAGCGCACCCGGTCCACACTGTACAAAAGGAGGTGGGCTGGCGGCAAGACACACGAGATGACCCCGTGACCCCAGACTGCTGACAAGTCCTCAATGGCATAAATACCAGATAATCAATCACATGCCAGGAGGGCGAGTCCCCCTGCCCTCGCCCTGGCGTTGGGGTTTATGAGAGATACACTGTAAATAGACCCTGGCTTCTTAAAAAGAGGCCCCTTCAGCATTCATTCTGGGGCTGGCCATAATCCCAAACCAGCCCAGCCAGCTCCTTGACCATCTCAGTTTACAGCTTTCATCGAGAGCTTATAAAGCTCTTTTCCCTCCCATCCCTCACTGCAAACTGGACTTCCTGGTATGAAATGAAGTCAAACCTTAACCTTCAGCCTGGCAGAATACTCTGAAAACCACTGCAAAGAGAGCTAGGCACCAGCGTGGTAGGGTCTAGGAGGGGTGGAGTGTTTGTGCAGAAGCCAACTTTGACCTGGGGTGGGGGTAATGAAAAGGCAGTGATGGGGCTGGAAATGTAGTTTGGCAGTAAGGCATTTGCATAGCAGGCACAAGGTCCTGGGTCCAACCCCCCAGCATTGCAATTTTTTAAAAAAGACTATGAAATTGATGACAATGATGATAATACTGACAAGAGCAGTCAACATTCACTAAATAGTAAGTGCCACACACCATTCTAAATACTTCACATGTCTCCTCTTGCTTATCCACAGAAATACAGGGAGAAGGCAGGCACTATCATTACCATGCCATTTCACAGATGAGGAGGCCCAGGCTCAAGTGGTTTGCCCAAGGTCATGATGACAGTCAGTGACAGGGAAGATGAGATTTAAATCCAGGGAAAGGACTTGGGTCTAGATGTGCTTCCACCCCACTCCCCAGGCAGATTGGATTTCTGCCTGGAAAGGGAAGACACTGAGCATCAATCCTTCAAACCGCCCAGTGCTTTTAAGTCAGATAACAGCTGGGTGGTCCGAGGTATTAAAGAAAGTCCTGATAATATGGGTCTAAGAATCAGCATATCATCTTAATCGAGTTAAATTGCTAATAATGACAGGAACTAGGTTAGTTTCACAGAACAGTTCTGAAATCCAATTCTGAACCCCTACTGCAGTACAAGATTCTCATTCTGTCCTTTAACCCACCTTGGACCCCAAGAGCCCTGCCAGGCCGGAATGTCTCTAAGGCAACACTGGCCTTCTGAGCATTTGCTCCTGCTCAGAAGAAGTTTACCAATATCCTAAACTAGCCCCTGCCAACAGGGAAGTGGGGGGGCAGAGACCGGAAGACAGAATCTTAGTAATCAATGTTGATAATGCTTTTGTTTCAAGGTCAAAGGTTAAATATGGCCACACTGATCCGCTTCTTCCAGAATTACAGCACAAGGGAGATATTTCTTTAGCTTAGCAAGAGCATTTTTTTCCTCATTGCTGGAGAAATAAAATGGGGACCCTCAGCTGGAGACACAGACTCACCTTCATTTGGACAAAATATCCCAGCTCCTGGCTGCAGGAGTCACTTACTACTAAGACCAAGGTGAAAGGAATGCAGAGTGGTACTTGAACAATTTGAAATCCCCTCCTCCCCACTCCACCTGCTTTTGAATAATGCTTCCTGAAATACCCTAGACAGGAGAGAGGGAAGAGAAAATGCATGGGAACCCACACTTAAAAACTGTTAAGAATCATGGACACAAAATACCAATGTTGGGTACAAGAAAAGACATTAATAATCAAATCATACATGTACAGAGTGTTTCACAGAGCGCAGAGCACTTCCACATATATTGTTTCATTTGTGCTTCACAGAAGGCCCATTAGACAAGTGGTTTATCTTACCCTCTTGTACCAAGGAGTGAACCAAGTCTCTGAAAGGACAAATTATTTTCCTGATATTTTGCTCCTCGAAAGTAGTGCACTAGGGCTAGAAACTTCTTTGTTCCTGTGACTGCAACAGACACACAGAAAGATACCCTCCATGGAGAAATACAGGGTTCGCCAGACAGACAGGAGACACAAACAAAAAAGCCAGAAGAACTTGGGTCAGAAACCAGACCTCTCCTGAACCCGGTTTCCTGGACGGTACCCTGGCAGGTGGCAGGTAGGGAGGACAGCTGGGGGAACTGTCTGAGGGGCCCGAAATTGAGGCCCCCTTTCTTCCTACTTGGACTGAGAGCTAATTTCCCTCCTCCTCAGCCACTCTCCCTGCCCTGGTTGGAGGAACAGTCACCACCCTGAGGCAGAGAGGAGAGATCCTGGGGGAGGCAGTTGCCTTGCAAGAAATGATTGTCCAAGTGTCAACAACCTGCTGCTTCCCAGAGCCTCGGGGTCAGAGGCCAGGAGAGAGTACAATGGCTTTCTGGAGCTGAAGGGTCTGAGGAGAGGGGCCTCTGGGGATCTCCGGAATGCAGGAGGCTCTGAATCCAGGCACCGAGGTCTCCTGTCTTGCCCTTTTATATCCTTCCTCCCTCTGCAAATCCCAGACACCACTAACCTCAAAACAGGAGACCAAGAAAGATGGGGATTAGTAACAGCCTATATACACATGCATTCACACAAAGGTTTATTCACCAACAGATGATCAGCAAATCTTCACTGTGCCCGCAAAGTAAGTTCACCCCAAGCAGGAGGGACAGGGTGAGAAGAATATTCAGCTTGAGACTCTCCTCCTCCTGCCTCTAAGACAGCCCTGCCTGCTCACTACGGCCAGGTTAGGCTCCCACCCTTTCAGCACCCACCGAAGATGCCATGCAGAGCACGCCCTTGTTCTTTCTGTCTGCCAACTCCTCCAGGGGAGGCAAGATAGTTACTTTTGGGTACTGGCACCTATGCCAGTGGTTGGTGCTAAAATCATATTTGATGAGGGAAGGAATTGCAGTGTTTGGGGAATCTCTTCATTCTCAAACTCTGAATGCACCAGAGGTCATAAATCTGGAATGGTCTGCAAGTGTGATCTGTCTCATGGACCCATTCAGATAACACTGAAAGAGGAGGAAACCTATCCTCCTAACTTCTACCCCCTACCTGACATGGAATATTTGAATCCTGAATGGACCAGCCTCCTTCCTCATTATTTTCACTGTCATTCAGAATATAATAGTAGTTGAGTGGCTTTTGTAACCCATGTGTTGTACATGCAGGGGAGAACATGGCAGGTGTGGAAAGGAAGCTGCAGGAAGGGAAGAGTCCTGAAGAGCTGGGAAAGAAGGCTGTGTTGAGGGTACACTGTGGGGGCTATGGCATCACGGGGCTCCCTGAAGCCAAAGACCCTGTGGACACTGAGATGAGACACCACAATAACAACCCTGCCTTAAGTCTGAATTCTGCCTTACCATTTACAAACAGTCTACTTTTTTCTGTAATCATACATCTTTGAGGTTTGGTATATGTGTCCTAAGTATGGCATCCCCATTTTTCAGACAAAGAATCTGAGACTCACAAAGGTCAAGTGACTTGTCCAAGGCCATATAGCTGGCAGTGAAGTGTAAAACTCTGGGTCAGGTAGAATAGATTCTTTATTTCTATTTTATCAAGAAGTTCCCTTTATTGCTCTTGGCTAACAACAGAACATTTATTAACTACTTGCACTAACACAGTAGAAGGAGCCAAGAGTTCAAGGATGGTACAGACATCAGCCTCAACCCAGAGTAGAAGAGGGCCAAGTGTTCCCACTGGACTCTGTGCATGGTACAGGAGACTGCAGGGAGGAAGCAGTATGGGGAAAGGCATTCCAGAGGAGGACACAATTGAGGCAAGAAGAAAAAATTCCTGCCAGACCAGACACATGCGGGAGAGGGTTGTCAGCAGGTGATGCATGGAAGACAAAACAGCGAAGTTTGAGAAATTCTCAATGGTTCAGTACAATGTATTACAGAGGATGCCCTGGGGCTGACTGGAGCAAGTTCCTGGGCCATGCAATGGAGTCTGATCTTATCCTGTCTAGAAGTTCTAAATTCTAGTTACATATAAGAATCTCCTAAGGAGCCTTAAACAGCACTCATGTCTGAGCCCCATGATAGAGATTCTGATTCAACTGGGTTGAGGTGAGAGCCCTTCCCTGGTATCTTTTTTTAATATAGTGCCCCCAAATGAATCTAATGGGTACCTGGGTAAGTCCAGGAGGATCCTCTGAAGGATGAGTTGGAGACATAAGAACAAGTTTGCATGTCAGATGCCAGAGCCTCCTTACCCAGGATATAGTGTATGAGACAATGCAACCAGGTTATATCCATCAACTTCATTTTAACACCTCTACTGCCGCCCATGTCTGATAGAAACGGGGCAGCATCCAGAGGCAGTGGCACATGCTACCATCCTAGGGGCTTGAGTTGTAAACTTTTCACCTAGGGTCCTTTCCCAGTGTCACTTGGCTTCAGACCAATAAGCTGCAGCCCATGTAACCAAGGACCCCTGAGAGACCACACAGAGAAGTTACATGGGGAATGTTGCATTGCAAGATCTATAGGTTTCTGGCCACAGCAGAAAGGATTTCAGACAGATCTACACTAGGAATACTGAAAACATCACCCCTCTATTGCTAGAACGTGTATCACATTCAATTGCCTTGTTATATTATCTTTTTAGACATGTGTTTTCCTCCCTATAATGGCTAGCTTTCTGAAGGCAGGGTTGGAGCCTGGATTTCCTACTCTGAAAAAAGCAGAGTGCTTACAACAGCACTGCTAGGAGACAAAGTAAGTTCTGTGGAATTGCAGGGCACCTGCACTGGGCTTGCCATGGTGCTCCATAGGGTGCTTTTTCCATGGTGCCCCTCATTCTTGTCTGCTAATAAGGGCCTCCTGGGACAGAATGCCCTTCTCTGGAGATTCCCAGGAAAGGGGAAGAGGGTCAAAGTTGTAGGTATACTGAGGGACGGGAAGAGTAGTCCAAAGCCAGGGATTTCTAGGTTTAGCACACATTGTGTCTCTCTAACTTGCTGTGTGATCCTAAGAAAATCATAGATTCCGTCTACGGCTCAGGGTCTTGCTTGCTCCCTAGTGCCCCTTGCTCTAATTCTGAAGTCTAGGGGTCTACAGATTCTAGAATTCTAAGAGCTCCAATTCCAAGCTCTAGTTTGAAAGGTGTTATGACTCCCTGTTAAGATGAGGCAACTCCTTGTTCTGAGTAGTAACCAGGCCCCATCCTGAGCTCAAGATGGAGAGTCTAGCAAGCATTCCAGAAGAGGAAACCCAAGCTAGGGAGCTGGGTAAGGTCAGCAGCCAAGACCTTACCTTTGGGACCACCTGTGTGAAGATGTGGGGTACTGAGTCATTTCAAAATTGAAAACATTTAGTGTTCATTCACTTGTCAAAAACCTACTGGGCTCCCTAGAGGAAAGAAGTCATAGGTACTGCAGAGCCCAAGGGGCAGCTTTCCCATGCAAAGTCTTCCCCTTTCAATTCCTGTAACTAAAATGAATATGGAAAAGATAATTACCTTTAAAACATACTTAATACTTGAACACATTATCTCTACCTGCAAAAAAAGAATGTTATCTGATGGGATCTTCCCCATAAGCTTAATCAAATTGCTATCTTAAAACTCTCTGGAGTCCTGTGAAACAGTAATAGAAAATCCAAGGCAGAGGCTGAAAGCATTTTATATTTGTTTGGTTGAGGAGAATGAGCATCCTATCCGACAACGGGCAGTTAGAGACAAAGTCATTTCCAATCTGTAATGGATCTTGATCTTCTTCTCATAGAGGCAGGGAACATTTCATCTGACCCAAACCTGCAGTACCTCCGGGAGGTAACTTTTCCTAATATTCAGACAAGAAAATTCCAAGAGAAAAGTCTTTTTAGTAATGCTTACTGGGGGCTCACCAACTCTAAGAAATTTTCCCTAGCTGGGTCTGGGACACTTAATGTATTGAGATGCTTAACTTGGTACTTAACTCAGTTTTAACTTGGTGAAAAAATTGATGCCTAGATTTTCCTTGGTCTGCCCATCCCCTAGGCAGTGCCATTTGTTAAGTTAGGAGAGGAGGTAAATTACCTGCCCGAATCCTGCCCCGGGCAAGGGGCCATTTGCAAGGTTGGAGAAACCAAAAAGAAAGAGCTTCTAAGAAGATTGACTGTGGGGACTGGACGTGTTCCCAGCATCTCAAGCTTGCCTGGAATGGCCAAGTGAACAGCAGCCACGGCACTGCTGGCCAGCCCAGTTTATCTTGCTGACAGGAGCTGCAATAGGTAGAGGTGATAATGTGCTGCATCTCTGTTAGCCACTGCTCCTGCCTGTAGTCCTGGGAATGTCCTTTGGATATGGGGGACTGGTCCCTCAGTGCACAAGGCAGGTTCATTGGGGATCACAGACAAAATAAATGCACAGGGGTATAGGAGAACACAGAGAACACAGGAAGCCTTCAAAATGGTCATCAAGCTGAAGGTTTTCTGGCAGGCGAGTAACAGGTTACAAAACAGCATGTCTTGCCTATTATCACTTCGTTTATGTTTAAAAGAAAAATGGAGTAAAAAGAGTAGGACTACAAGGGATGAGCTTCTTTTTTTCATATGTATTTTCTAATTTCCCCACACTGAATACCTTTTACTTGTGATTCATTTCTTAATATGGCTGCCTGGGTCAATACTGTCAGGGTCTTGCTTTTGACGAGTGACTCCTCCCAACCAGAGGAGGGTTGACTTTTCTTCTTCAAATCTACACTGAAGGCAACTGCCTAGGTTCCTCCTAACATTGTGGATATCAGACCCACACCCTTTGCCTGTCCATCAGGAGGCCTGGCCTGACCCTTCCTTCCTTCTAGTTTTTGAAACTGGAGGACTAGGGAGGACAAGGAGGCATTCCTGAGCCCTCTCTTCCTTGTTGCCTTCTGCAAACGGGATAACCCCAAAAGTGCCACAGCCTGCTGCACTGTCTAAGGGGTCACTACCATAAAAAGGGCTACCTGTCTATACTGTATTGTGATGCAGCAGGTAGAGGGGATTGGACTGAGTCTATAAAAACTAAAAACATACCTGAAGTTGCTTTTCATTAAGCTATAATTCAGATACTATAACATTCACTGTATTAATGGTTCTTAAAGAATTCACAAAGCTGAAAAACATCATCAATACCATCTAATTCCAGGGTTCTTTATCCCCCCAAAAAGAAACTCAGTACTCATATATAGTCATTCCTCCTCTTTCTCCTTTTCCTCCTCCTCAGCCACTGACAGCCAATAACTTACATTATGTGTACAGACATATAAATAGAATATAAACAGAAATCACATGACATGTGACCTTTTCTGTCTATACCTTTGTTCACTTATCGTAATGTTTCTTCGGGCTCACCCATGTTGTACCATGTAGGAATGGCTTATATTTTATGGCTGAATCATATTCCATTGTATGGATATACCACATTTTGTTTATCCATTCAACAGTTGATGGGCAGTTGGGCAGTTTCCACTTTGGGATTATTATGAATGATGCTGCCAAGAATGTTTACGTGTAAACTTTTGTGCAGATGCATATTTTCAATTCTCTTAGGATAGAAGTTGCTTTTTTAGAAATAAATTCTTGTTATTAGGGTATTATCTGTGCTCTTCCATATTAAAAATATATGATATTTAAGGAATAATTTAAAAATTCTGAGACTTCCAACTTACTTGGGTTCCAAATCATTGACAGTTGCCTGTCCATATCACATTCTAGTCTGTCACATGCACTTTCATTGCTTCTCAGCCCTTCACTCAGGGCTCCTCACCCCTCTACACTTGATGCAAAGGCCTCAGAAGCTCAGTTCTTCCTTTAAGCAAGACTACACTGCAGTATATGAAATATTTAAGCTGCTTTTCTAAATATACACATTATTAACCTATCATCTATAAAATATTTACATTGTTTGGCCTCCCCCTCCCAAATATCTGCATTATTTACAGTACAGTTGCAGAAGCATTAACCCATGTCTTGAATTGTACAGTTTTGCCTATTCTTCAGTGTCATGGGGCTGTGCATGAGTTGGGAGAGGCAACAGTGAGAATTCTCTTGCCGAGTCACAGCGGAGGTTCTGAGGGTGTAGGTCGTGACACACTGTCCAAAGCCAGACAGAGAGATCTACAGCCCAGGAATTCGTGGGACCACAGGGTGCATCCCCATCATTTCTGGTTGGTGGTTGTATTGCAGTCTCATCTTAGAACCCACTATTATTGATATTTAATTGCTCCCAGCATCTCCCAAATGAGGTTGCCCCCACTTTCAGCTGAGCCTATTTCCATTAGTCCCAGCCTCTGTCACCACTCCAGGTATAATGAAAATCTCTCTTGCTACTCACTTCCTCTGTCTTTACCCGTGGTAAACAGGACAGCAGTCCTGACCTCTGAGGCTGGCACAAGCCCATTCCAGTGTGCTCAGCTCTTCACATAGCATTTGTCTGGCCAAAGAATGGGAAACCAAGGCACTTGCCATTGTGGCTGAGATATAAATGTCCTTGATCGCTCAAAACCCCTCTACTTGTACCTGCAGGCTTTTCAGTTATAAAGAGACTTTTAGTTTTTAAAATTATGTAAGTGGCATATGCCTACAAATATTACCATTCAAAAATACAGTAGAAAGCAAAACACCTTCTGCCCTGAAATTCTATTTATAAAGATGATCACTATTAATAGGAATAGAGCCTTACAGACTCTTACAGGATGGCTTCTATTTTATATTAAATGAGATCGCACTCAATAATTTGTTTTCTCTAACCAGCTTTTATCATGCAAAACATCAGAGACATCTTTCTACACCAGGTACCATAATTTACAGATTCCTTACCTTTGGACATTGAGGTTGTTCTCAATGCTCTGTAATTACAAATAATGTTGCAATCAGCATCCTGAGGGGAAATTTTAAAATCAGTGTTCGGTACATAAAGGACAAAGTTGGGAATAAAGCATCCAGGAATTCTGAGCATTTGCCAAGCTGTCTGAAGGTCACTAAGCAGCAGGCTTGGCTGTCCTGATGGTAGTCAGTGGTCTGAGGTTCACAGAGATGCAGCAGGGAGCATCCTAGACCCATGTCTGAAACACACACCTGCTTAACCTGGACACCTTCAACCAGTTACACAGGCAGAGTGTGCAATCAACTCCCTCATCTAGGTAGTTTCCTCTTCTTCCTCCGCCTCCCCCACCCCATCCCCTTGGGTGCCTCTACTTACCCTGCCTCTGTTTTGAATCTCTAAAATAATGTGACAAGTTAATGATGGCACAATTATCTAAATGTTTAACAGACATGTTATCTAAGTGAGTCGGACTGAGATTCCATCCCGCTGACAATAAACATCAATGGTGGAGCAGAAAGCGATAGGCAAATTATAGCAAACCCTGCAATTTCAATGCTATTAAATTTGGAGGAATAACAGCCTTGAGGCCTGTAAACTCTGAATAAAATAGGCCCTTGTGTTTGTCCAACTATTAAATCAAAATGCTACCAACATCCTAGAAAAAACAAGGCGATTTATGGCTTTTCAAGTTTCAGTTACACATGGGTTTTTATTAACTCCTTTCTGTCACTGGGCAGTGGTGGTGATACTAAGGAGAAGGAGGAGACACCAGAGAGGAATAGGAGCAGAAAGCAGCACATGAAAGGATAAAGGAGAAGCATGGGGGGTGGCTGAGATGGGTACAGGAGAAGATAGTGGTGACTAGGGTTCTGGTGTGGGGACAATTGTGAAAAGAAAGAGGCAACTGAACAACAGGAAAGACAATGGGAACCTCAAAAGTCCCATCACTCACCTCTGGGGTGTCAGTCTGAATCCCGCCCTGCCACTGGCTGAGTCAGATTATTTACACCACTCTGAGCATGGGGCTCCTCATCAGGGGGACAGACGGGGAAGCCCACCTCTTGGTGGTGTCAGGCAACTCTGTTAGATACTATATAGTTGTAAAAGATCAAATTCCATCATTCCCTTCAAATTTCAAGAGCTTTTAAAAAGCAAAAGATCTTCATCTTTAGTCCCCTTTTCAGATACTTGTAGGTGTGGAAAATAGAGTTAGGAATAAGCTTTAAGATAAAGTGAAGAAAACACTTGTCTGCATCTGAGGACAGTAACTATAGACCTCTAAAATCAGAGTAGGGACAGCTACCACAGGAGGCCCATGCTGTTCTACATTCAGTCAACAAGCTAAGTACTTTATGTGTATTATTTTATTGAGTCCTTATAACAGCCATCTATTATTAATCATAGTTTACAAATGTGAAAACTGAGGTCGAGAAAAATGTAAACTATCAATACTAGATCAGAATCTTAGGCTGTGCTTGGAACCCCCAAACAAACCCCTGAACAGCACTTTTTCTTGCCCAACTCCCACACCCTACATTTGAGGGAGGCAGAGAAACAAAGCAATTTGTCCCGTGTCATAAAGCAAGTCCGTTCCAGAGCCAGGATAAGGACCTACTTCTCTTTTCTCCTAATTTATTGTCGCTTCTAAATACCATGCTGCCTTCCCGCATCTCTAACAATAATGTACAACATCCTTTCTGCTATGGTAGGAGGTTGGTGGAGGACAGGGACCGTGTTATGTCATCCCCCAGCTGTATCCCTGTCCCAGGACGTAGTATAAATGCCTAGCATGAAGCAGATGTGCAAGATGAGTGAGAAGTGAAGGAGTTTCAGCCTTTTCTAACCCAAACCTGCCTTGGGTCAGTTCTCTTCCAACCCCAAGATAACCAAACACCATTGGTCCCCTGGAAACACCGTGGAAAGCATCAATGCTTCACAGGAAAAGTAGTAGGATGATGGAAAGGTAGAGCAAAATGATTTTCAGGGCAGAAAAACCACTCTGTACAATACTACAATGGTAGATACATGGTCATTATACACTCACCCAAATCCACAGAGTATACAACACCGAAAACAAACTGAATGTCAACTATGGGCTTTAGGTACTAATGATGTATCTATGTAGGTTCCTTGATTCTAACAGATGGACCAAAGTGGTGTGGGATGCAGGCAGTGAGGGAGGCTGTGAATGTGTGAGGACAGGGCTTACACAGGAAGTCTCTCATCTTCAAAGCCATTTTATTGTAAACCTAAAATAAAACTCCTTAGTTAAAAAAATAGTATGGGGGGAGTCCTTCCCAAAGGTGGCCAGAGGGGCCCTGACAGGGAACAGTGGAGGAGAAGGCAGCTTGTCTGGGCCCGCAGGTGACAGCTGGGTTGTCCCTCCCCACTCTGCAGCAAGCAGCTCCAACAGAGCTGAGAGCTCTGTGCTTGGAAAATAAAACTCTATATTAGGCATCAAACATGCCTTTATAGTAACAGCATGAAATTAGGTCAAGAGTAAATCTATGCTGGGGCACTGACTGTACAAACAGCAGCACATGACCCTCTCCCAAAGTGCCTATGACGTTCTGAGGCCGTTCCTGAGCTCCAGTGCTCTCGTGTTGAATTCCTTGGCACACCAAGTGAAATGCTATACAAATCACCTCTGATATTTATAAAAGTCAAAAGCTATTATGCTCTCAATGGGGAGGTCATGCCAACCTGCATGGAGTCCACATGTCCCTCTAATGGCTCACTACCCTGTCCTCCCCCTACCCTCCAGCTTGGGCAGGGGACTCGGGATCTTTCTTCCTTTTTACTCCCATTAAAGTTTTAGGCAGATTGAGTTATTTCTCCTCATCTGCCCCCTGCCCTCCCCAACTCCTCTGGGGTCAGACCTGAGAGCTGTGCTTAGAAGAGGAGCCAGGACAGTTGCTAGTTTTCCTATTGCTGTAGGAACAGGGCCAGCCACTCTGACTAGGCTCCTAGGTGCCCAGTGCTGCCCCTTTTGCCAAGCCCAGGGCAGCAGAGGGGTAAAGCCAGCTGGCAGCCACCCTGAGGGAAGGAATGTTGCTGCTCACTCTTTAAATCTTCTGCCCCGCCTGGTCTCCCTGCCATTCCTTCCACGGTCAGCCACCACCCAGAAACCTCCAAACAAGGCTCCATTTTCTACCCTGAAGTTCCAAGCCAGAAATGTCTCTGATGCTTTTTCTGAGCATCATTAACGAATCAGGAATGAGACGGACTAGGAGAAGCAGCCAGCCAGCACTGAGTTTAGGGCTACAATTTCATACCTCCAAAGCGGTGGTCAGAAGCTACAGAGTACATGCATAACTCCCTCTAGCCTCCTTCACCCTGGGAAGGGAGGATGCTTGGGGCAGGGCTTCCTCCACTGCCGGAAGGGAAGAGCAGAGCCTGAGACAGAGCCCTCACCACCAAGTCCATAACAATAAGCATCTCCACATTTGCATCTGGTTGAGTGGTTTTCCCTGGGACATAGAAATGTGGAACCCACACAACTTTTTCTAGGCTTACAAAACAAAGTTCTTATTTTGTAGTCAGAGTGAAGAGAACCTTGTCTCTAAGAACAAACTTGTGGGTCCTAATTTTAGTTGGGATTATTTCTTCTTAGTTGACCCCTCTTTTTCAAATATGGAGTTTGAGTCTCTGCTCTGCACATCAGATTTGATGCCCAGGCCCCAAGGAGAGGGAAGACAATGTTAAAACAGGGGTTCGGGAGTGCAGGCACCTGAGGTACACATCTCAGACTGGTGTTCCTGAATCCTCTAGTCTCAGTTTCCCCCACCAAAGTCCAGGGAGAAAACAGTGTCTGCCTTTTAGAACTGTGGTGAAGACTTAATAGTCATAACTCAGAAATATCCAAGAGAGGCCAGTTATTGAATTATCTGTACCTAAGGCAAGTTCAACCAACTTACTCATTTCCTCCACAGCACTGCAGCTCTCAGGAAGGCGGGGGCCATGTTTTGTTCACCATAATGCACTGAATCCACAAAGCACTTGGTATATCATAGGCACTTAAAGACTCAGGGAATAAATGAATGACAGAACAATGTGGTGGGTGGGGGACAGCTGCACAGGCTATTCTGATCTTCAGCAAATCTAACTGCTCATCTGGGCAACCTGCAGGAGCAGGCTGGAGCTGGAGGAGAGCAGAATTTCTCTGGATCTAGTCTAAAGTCTAGTGCAAGCTAAACTTGGGAATAACCTTAGCCACCTTTGCCTCTTTTCCTTACTAGGGAAAAGGTAGGATAAGATGGAAGATTTTACTTGAAGTGTCAAGAGATACAGAATACCCAAGTTCCTGGTGATAGCTGGCACAGAGCCTCACTAGGAAACTCAGTATTCCTCAGTCTGAGAGGGCATCACTGAGTCCTCTGCTAAGATGTGGCAGGACATCTTCCTGAGGCTCTCAAAGGCTGACACACTGCTTAACCCTGACCCCATTTCTGTGGCCTATCTGGCCTAGGTTTAGGTATCACTTGTTTAGATATTGACAGGGAGTTGGCTCCTCTAGATAGCTTTGGGCAGTCCAGAGCCCGGGTTCTTAAGGTCTACCAAATCCGCCCCCAAGAGATTGTTCAAAATGTAAAACTTCATTCTGCCTTTACTTCTCTTATTTGTACTTAGAGGGCCCCAGTGGCTGTGAGCTGGATGGGAACCCTGAAAATGTCCTTTGGCCAGAGGACATAGGCAGAGATCCTCGGAGACCTCAGACCCCCACCCCAGAAGGGCAGGTGGATGATCTTCCTGTTCCTGTTCCACCATCACCATGGACTGACCCTTCCTTTCTCACCACCCAGTGAGGGACAAGCATCCTTCATCTTTGATGGAGACTGTGACGATGCAATGATGGAAATCACCCCCATTTCCCAAGAGTTCACTCCATGCAAGGCCTAGGCTAAGTGCTTTACATAGATTACCAAATTAAACCCTTACAGTGCTCCATATTCAATAGGCACCATAATTGTCCTGATGTCATAAGGGACAAATATAGGCTTAGAGAAGTTATGCAATCTGCCCAACATCATAACGCTTGTAAGTGATGGGGCTAGAATTTGAATCTAGACAATGTGACACCAGACCCCAAATTCTGAGTCATAATGTACTGATATCCTGAACTGTGTACTCTGACTTCAGGCTCCATGTTCAGTCCACAAAACAAACCTGATCCACTCCGTAGAAAGTAAAGTCCTCCAGAGGACAGCCTATCCACTCCCCTGACTCTGGGCATGTCCATCTCCCTATTCTGTCATGTGCACATCCACCTCTCCTGTTCCTGCCTCTGCCTCTATAGTCTGCCCCCACATACCAGCCATGACTCCAGTGTCCCCATGTTCAGGTCAGGAGGCTGCTCTGAGTGTCCTACAAGTGGACTGCAAAAGTTCAATGTTCATACAGGTGACCTTCACAGCCTCCTTGTGGATACCTTTTGCCTTTTCCCTAGAACACACCAAGGATGTCCAAGCCCTCCCTCAGCAGTCAGGTATCTCTGCCCTCTAATTCACACCACCCAATTCTGTCTGCTACCCCCAGGCCTGTTCAAGTCCCAAACGGGAATGTACAGTGGCTCAAACAACATTATGATTTGTAAAACCCACTCCTAATTAGTTTGACTTTGAATAAAGAGGGCAATTATTTTTAAATTTATTAACTGCTGCCTGGCCAGAGGAGTTTCCAGATCAAATGACATGGAGAAGCTATTTCTGTTCAGTGACGCAGCAATTTGTATTACTGATCAGTCATTAAAACCTCTGGCACAAAACCACTTGTGTTTCCTGAGCCAAGATAGTGTCTGTGTGTCAAATTTCAAACCCAGAGTATAAATTAAGCCATTAATGGTATTTATCAGTTTATCTGGACTTAAAGAACTACTTACTAATTTCAGACATCCCCGATATAGAACCCAGGAGGTGCACTCAGTGTATATGTGAATGTGCACTTGCATTATGTGTGTTTTCCCGCTCTTATTTTACTGAACAGTGCAAAAAAACTTCTGATGTGTAAATGAAGTACAAGCATCTCGGGAGCTGCCTAGCTGTTAATTCCTCACTGCTTTGCAACCCAAACATTTTGGAAGCAGCAGTGTTTTGCAATATGTATTTGTCATAATATAAAAGGTGCAAAATGATCTCTGTTTATCTACTCAAAGTCTTCGCTGTACCCAAACAGAACACTGAAATGTGTCAACAAAGCAAGAGCCCAGCCCAACCAGAAGCATGGCCTCCCTGAGCACCAGCTTGAGTCCGTCAGGAGTGCAGGGGAGGCAGCAGGAAGGGGTCGTGCATAACGGGAGAGAAAACTAGGCTAAGAGGGGTTAAAGGGGGATGTACAGTTGGCATTTACTTGGCTATACTGCAGCTGGAGCTACTTTCTACTAGATCCATTTTTGAGGCTTAAGAATCCCTGCAAACGGGATATGGTGGTTCACACCTTTAATCCCAGCACACTCGGAGGCTGAGGCAGAAGGATTGCCAAGTTCAAGCCCAGCCTTAGCACTTTAACAGTTTAGTAAGACCGTCTCAAATTTTAAAAATTAAAAGAATACCTGTAAGCCACCATGATCACTCATTTTATGCAATGTTGCACGTAGCTCTATTACTCCCCACAGGGTGGCCTTGGGCAGGGAACTCCCATAGCCAATCTGACTCAAAGAAATCATATTCTGCCACAGGAAGAATGTTGGAAATTCTTAATAGAGTGGGTCATGGGGATCCTAAAGTGCCCTGTCAGGGACAGTGCCACAGGCTAAGTGATTCTGAATAGGCTCTCTCTAAATCACCCAGTCCATGGCCCCACAAACAGCAATCAGTCAACCAACAGGCAGCTGGGAGCAGTGGGAAGAGCCCTGAAGGTACAGGTGGGTCAAGTTTCAGCTCTCCACTTCCTAAGTGGTAGCCTTTAGACCTCCATTTCCCATCTGTAAAATGAGTATAATAAAGTGTTTTATAAATTAAGGTATCAAAAAGACCAGGTAGCATTAGCATTTTTCTACTCTCCCCAGGGTCAACGTTCCTTCTCTTTTCCAGACTTCTCTCCCTGCTCTTCTGTTGGCTCTCCCATAACTCCTGGCACCCCATGTGGCTAGTTCCTCTCTGGTAGTTTAGCGTTATTTCCGTCATCGGGCCTCTTCCTTCTCCTGAAATAGACTTCACACTGTGCTCCTTCTCCGATTACTACAGGGGCCTAGAATCCACCTGGGGTCAGCAGGAAGTAGTGCCATGAGTGATAAAGGACCTCTGGAAGGCACTAATGTCATTCTGGACAGCTCACTGCCAATCCTACATGGAGGGTGAGGCTGCTGCTGTACCTACCACCCCAAGCCCTGAGCACACTGCCTTTCCCACACTAGCAAGTGGCTGATCTGCTCTGCTGCGGGAGCGCCTCACCCACAGCCCACATGCAGACTGCCAGGAGCCTCCCTCAAGCTTCCACCTTGGGCTCTCATCCCTAATCTGGATTCTTTTTTTCCCCCATTCCTCACCCCTACTGAAGCTCGGTTTACTCGGCCATCACTGAGCAAGTCACAGGTGACATATTGAGGACAGCCCCAAACCAAAGCCCATGATGCCAGTTTTAAGAGTGATATTTTCCACTCAGGACTCTGTAAGGTGGAAGGACTACGACTTACAAATATTCTTGTCCACTGGTCATCCTCACTCCACTCCAGGCACTGAGGTAGCTTGTCTCCAGGATAGCTGCCATTAATTCCTCTTTCCCTCCACATCCTTGCCACTCCCTCCACTAAAAAGGGGATTTGGGGTTTCCACTACCTTAAGTCTGGGGCTGACTTGTGACAACGTGGATCAGTAAAATACAGCACAAGTGAGGCCATGTGCTTCCACGGTTATTTTCCTAGCATTTAAGAGGGCTGGCAGTCTCTGCATCCTGACTCCTGAACCCTTGAGCTGTCAGGTAACCAGTCCCAGCTACTGTGCTGTAGAGAGGCCATGTGGGAAAGGTCTGAGTCAGATATTCAGAGAGAAGAAGACATCATGGACATCTAGCCCAGGGGAGTCCTTCGAAGGCTCTGGCCCCAGCCACCACCTGATGGCAGTCATGAGACCCCAAGTGAAACCACCCAGCCAGACCCAATCAACCTGTAGAACTGTCAGAGATAATAACACTTCATTGTTCTAAGCTGCTGTCTGAGTGGTCTGTTACATAGCAATTGATAGCTGAAATACTCTTCATGGTCAACTCTCAACACAGGTGCTGGAGTACTCCTTTAAACACATAAATCAAGTCATGTCATTCTCCCATTCAAAACCCTCAAATGGGGCTGGGCGAAGCTCAGTAGTAGAGAACATGCCTCGGGTGTACAAGGCTTTGGGATCATCCCTAACACGAAAAAATAAACAAATAAATAATAAGAACCTTCCAATGGTCTTTCCTCTTTTCTGTACATGTTCATGTGTGTGTTTGTGTATGTACATCTAGATATTTAAACAAATATTTATGTATATTATATATCAGGAAAGCTGCATACATACAAATATATATATATATACATCCATATATATAGTTGTGTATATACATGTTTATGTATCTGTAGTGCCATGTGTGACACTAGTGACCCTTCCTGGCACAAGGAAAAGCTCATTCATATATCTGTATCTGTATTTCCACATATACAGACACACAAAAAACTTTACAAAGATACAAGTATACATACCACAAAATATACAACTCGTGCTTTTGAAGTATACAGTTCAATGAATTTTAATATATTCAGAATTGTGCAAACATTACCCCAAACAATTTTTGAACATTTTCATCACTCCCCAAAAGAAACTCTGTATCTATTAGCAGTCACTCCACTTACCTCCAACACCCTCAACCTCTTATTTTTTATTAATCTACTTCAGGTTTGCATAGAGCTGCCTATTTTGGACATTTCATGTAAATGGGAACTAAAAAACATGTGGCCTTTTGTGTCTTGCTTCTTTCACAGAGCATGTTTTTAAGGTTCATCCATGCTGTACCAGTGCTTCATTCCTTTTTACAGCCAAATTCTATTTCATGACCTGGATTTACCACATTCTGTTTGTCCATCCCTAAGCTGATAGACATTGGATTGTTTCTATTTTTGCCTACTCTGAATACTGCTGCTAGGTACATTCACATACACATTTTTGTATGGATGGATGTTTTCATTTCTTCTAGTAGACAGGTGAAAGTGGAGATGCTGGGTCATATGGTAACTCTATGTTTAAGGAACTGCCAGTCTGTTCTCCAAAGTGGCTGTGCCATTTTACATTCCTACTAGCAGTGTATGAGGTTTCTCATTTTTCTACACACTTAACAACTCTTGCTACTCTGTCATTTATTACAGCCACATCCTAGTGTGTGAAGTGGTATCTCACTGTGGCTTTGATTTGCATCTCCCTGATGGCTAATGGTGTGGAGCATCTCTTCTTGTGCTCACTGGCGATTTGTCTATCTCTGAAGGCACGTCTAGTCACATCCTTTTTCCATTCTCTAATTTGGATATTTGTATTTTTATTTTTCAGTTGTAAGGCTTGTTTATATTTTCTTACCATAAGTTCCTCACCTCAACATGTAACTTGCAAATATCTTCTCTACCTCCAACAGACTCTTACCACACACAGAATAAACCCCAAATTCCTTCCTAAAGTTGAGCGACCACCTGACTTTGCCCCTTCTGCCACTCACTCTCTGTTTGCTGCCATACTGCTCTTCATGCTGTTCCTTGACCACATCAGGCCCAACTTGGCCTCAGGGCTCCTACATGAGCATGTTCCCTCTGCTCAGGCAGTTTTCCCAGCAATCCTGAGCAGTTCACCCCCTCATCATCCTGCTCAGATGTCACCTTCTCAAAGAGCCCTTCTTGCCTGATCATTTTATCCAAAATGTCACATTTGTCTCCTACCCCTCAGTCTTTTTATCTTTTGTAATAGTGCTTATTATAACTTGACATATCATGCACCTGCTGGTCCATTCTATCTCCCAGTTAGAACCTCAGTTCCATGAGGGCCAGGCATATCTTGTATGTTATTATATCTTACATGTCCAAACAGCATCAGGCACATTGTAGGAACTCAATAAATATTTTTAAAATGTTTACTTCTATTTACTAAATGATTACTATGAGCCAAACACTCCATAAAGCACTTTAAATAAAATATTTCACTTAATTCCTACAACAACTCTATGAGATAGACACTACTATTGTTTTACTTTTTTAAGAGTACAAGAAATCCACATAAAGAAATCTCAGGAACTTCTCAATTGTCCCACAGATGGAAAGTAGCAGAGTCAGGGTTAAACGCTGGCAGCCTGAGCTCTGCAGTGTAGGTTCTGCCATGTCTGTTCCTACCACGTACCTTTCCTTTTGAGCCTCAGTTTCCTCATTTATGGCACAGGAGTAGCCTCCGACCTCACAGGGTTACTGTCAGACTGGCCGAGTGGGATCATGTAAAACAGTGAGAACAGTGCCTGGCACACGGCGAACACTCAGTAAGTGTGAGCTATCCTGATGGTGACAATAATTACAATGATAAGGCGATGTGGATGCTGGCAAATCAATGCTTTAGGATCAAGTAAAGCTGTATCACTGTCAGTTGGTAGTTACTCTTCAAATCATACTTGTATTCAGATTATGTCTCTTAAAGGATGGCTCAACCCTCACAGAGGGCCACAGAATAGTTTCAGAGTTTCATCAAAGGAGTGCTGAGGCATCCTAACCATTTGTGGGACTTCTAAGGCATCAGCAAGAGCATACAACATGCCTCCGTGAGGACAGGATCTCTGTGGCCTGTTGCAGTAGAGATCTTGGCCCAATTCAGGACAGCTGTTTTTATGGGGCACTGTCATACTTGCAATTTCCCATCCAGAGGGTCCCATAGGCAGGAGTCACTATATGTGACAGAAACCCGTCCCCACTTACGGCAACCCAATAAATGACTGAATATCATATTTGCTAAGAAGAAGATGCCATCCAGGTACTTCATATCCATGCATTGTCACACTGGAAAAATCTGGAAAATGGGAATCACAGGCAACTCACCAGTGTGGGTCTGCCTGTGTGTCTCCAGGGCATCCTCCTTCGAGAACTGTGCACCACACTGATCACAGACGAAGGCTTTGGCACCCGCTGAAAGAACAGAGAGGAGGTTACCACTAGATCCACAGTCCGGGGAGCCTAGGTCAGAACAGCACAGGTGTATGCTAGGGGTGAACCAGCAGTCTGTGAAGCTCCTGAGTCAGGGATAATCCATGGCTCCAGCAACCAGCCCAGACTCACCTTCAGTAAGTGGCCACCCATCCAGATGAGCTCCAAATGCCTTTACCAAGAGCTCTCCCAGAGAAAAGAAACAAAATCAGCACAACTAAGATAAATGAAGATGGAGTCCAGGTGAGGCACCCCTATGAAGAAGGGTCATTCTGAAGAGACAGCACTACATGAAGGATGGACAGGAATCAGTGATACCAGCAAGGAGAAATATGCCCTGCTTCCTTATACTTTATGGGAAAGGAGGCATTGCTGATGTACTACCTGCATTTGGTTGTGCACAGGGGCTCTGACTCACTATTTACAGAATTAACTCAACCATCACCTGTACCTAACCATTTAACACCCTTGAATAATTCCCCGGCTGGAGGGTGGAGCCTGAACTCTTTCCCTGGGACTCACGAAGCTCTTGTTGGTGTGTCATCTTTCCTGCTCCATCTCTAAGCCCTCATTCCTGCTCTCTGTTCTCAGTTACACTGGACTACACTGCCCTGGACTACACACTCTTCCACATGTCCTCCTCTGAGCCCCATCTCTGGCCCCTACGGCAGAGATAGAGCACCTATTCATCATTTATGCTTCATCTTTGACACTTATTTGTTTACTTCTGGGTTGGGATCCCTTTTGTCTGTTCTCAGTATTCTGTGTAGTGTTCCAAATTGTGGTCCTCATCAGGCTCCATTCTAAATGCCCATGGACCTGTCTCTCTCCCACCACACTGTAAGCTCTCGACAGAGACCATGTCATTTTGTGCACAGCTGCATCTGCCTGGCACATGGCAGAAACCTATGACTCTACATATTTGCAGAACAAACAAAATCAAATTGATGCAATTTAATCCTAATGCAACTGAGAAACAGTATTTACAAAGCTCAACATGATAACATCACCACCTCAATATGAAATAGTACTTTTTACCAGTGGCTGTCTATTTTTTTTTTTTTTTTTTGGTGCCAGGGATTGAACTCGGGTTCTTGCACTTACACAGCAGGCAGCGAAACCACTGAGCTAAATCCTCGGCCCCAGAGGCTAAGTCTTAAAGGTTCTAATATGTTATCTCACCTAGGAGTCACCTGTTTGAAGCCTTAGAACTGTTCCTTCAAGATGTCCTCTAGATGTAGCTTTTCCATGCCTGTGGACAGTTACTGTCCCTCCAGGCCCTTCCTGCCTCAAGCCCAGCATACTGAAGTACTCAAGAATGGTTTCCATACCACCAGCCACCCCTGCCCTACCTGACAGACGTAGGTTCCTTGAAGGCCACTGGATTTTACCCACATCCTTACTCACAAGGGTACAATGGCTGGCGATCTGTACTAATTCTGACTGCCTCTATGTGGCTTCCAGGCCTTCCATAACCTGCCCCAGGGCGCTGGCGCCCCATAGGCAGGTTGGTCTCATCACCCTCTCTGGGTACTACTACTCAGTGACCCCTGAGTATCTGTGCTTGAGCAATGTCCTTCTCATTCCTCTGTCTATCCCAGTCCTGTTCCACAGTCAAGACCAGAGTATGCATACATTGAGCACTCCATCCCCTCACTACTCTGCTCTGCTCTTTCCAACCTGCTACTACTGTTTTGTTCCTTTCCATATGTGGGAGCACTTCCTTACTCATGCCTGTGTGTTTGTTATGCACTGATGCCTCATAAGAGTTGGAACTACCTTTTACACATAGTTGTTGTGGCTGCTAATGCTGTTTTCAAACCACCTCAGGTTTCCTGAGGCTTTATGATATACCAGGCAAGATGCCAAGTGTTTAATACACAACATTTCATGTAATCCTAACAACAACTATTTGAAATACATATAGTTTTTACTTAGCAGATGAGTAAAGGCCTGGCTCAGAGAGAACAAGTACTTGCCCAATGCCACACTGTGGTTAATTGTAGAAGTGGATTCAAACCCAGGTAGCTTGACATTAGAGCCTTTGTTTTCAATTCCTATACCTTCAGCCTCCTTGGGGAATCCATCAGCAAAGCTACTTTATGGGTAAGAAGATGAAGTCTGACTTCCCTTTCTTCAACGCAAAAAAATGAAAATCTAGCTTACTTATCTCCTACATCAAGGTTTTGTGTAAAACTATGTTTGGAAAAATGGTTCCAGCTACTTTTTAAAAAAAGTTTGAACTATTAGCATGTAATCCAGGAATATACCTCAAAATACAAAGACTTAAACACCAAAGAACAGGTCTTGCTAGGTAAGAGTATGAAGAACCTGCAGTATGAGGCCATCAACCTCATCTTTCTCACTGACACCCATATTCCAAATGAGGAACAGGATATACACTAGTGGGTCCTCAATAAATAAAAGTTCACTGACTGAATAAAGAACTGATAAAGCACTCCTGGGAAGGTATGAAACTGCTTTTCCTAAAGAGAGTTAAAAATAAATATTGTCACTTGTCTTAGGTGGCTGGGGTTGAATTTCACTCGGAGGCAGGAAGAATCCCATGATGACCTCTGGGTGTCCCTTAAAGCTGCAGGATATCCTCAGGCCAAGCACCTGATACACAGCTTACAGAGCTTTCAACAAAAGCCAAGAAAATTCCTACCAAGGATGATGGCAAACCAGTGTCTGTGTCCACAGAGTGGCAGCTAGGACTACTTTCATCCCTCTGCACTGGAAATGCAGACATACCTCCAAAAACAGAGCAGGCCAGACCAGGGGAGCCGGGACCAGATGAACACAGCTCTCTAGCAATGAGTTGCTCCCCCTAGCCCCAAATCATTAGCCATCAATGATTTTCTGTGGATCTGTAAGGGATCTGATTTTAATTGCATTTCTTTCTTTGGTTCGTCTCCATTCTCATGGCTCCCTCCAGAAAACTGGGAGAGGAGGGGGCCTTGTGGGCCTGGCCAGCATGGGGGAGGCCTGCAATCAAGTGTGAAGCCCAGAGCTGCAGGCTTCAAACGGATGTGATGTGGGGGGTTCTTAGAAACTGTCATCATGTGGGCTGTAGGAGCGTCTCACCTTAATGACTGAGAAGCCGAGAGAAAGGAAGAAGGGCAGGTACCAAATGAAGGGCGGATGTGTACCATCAGGCGAATTCAGATGAAGATACAAACAGATAAGCACACAGGATTTAGTAAAGGTTGCTGGCTTGGCCCAAGCCTGACCACATCTGGTTGCCTTCAACAACTCCCCACTCCACCCCACTCAATGAAGTCACGAAATTGAGCTCAGTGTGTGAAAGTCCCTGTCCTCAGGGACTCTGCAGGTCAGGCTCCTCATTACACACTGATGCCACAGACATTGGCCCCCATTCACAAAGCCCAGTACTCCCCCAGCCCCACCCAGAGAGACTCTGACAACCCCCCCAACTCTCCGGGTTGAGCAAAAGAGCAAAGCCAGGGGGTTCCATGGACCCAAGAGCCAAGCAGAGAGTGCCAGACGAAATCTGCTCTCCCAAGGAGGCTTGTGCCTTTAAATTGTTTCTTGAATGGCTGGCTCAGAGGCAGAAATATTTGGCAGCCCTGAAATTAAAAGTGATAAATTTCCTTGCCAAGCTTTGATCGATAATAGGGGCCTCATCTGTTAATCAATAAGACAGCCTCTGCCTGTTTACTGTGCATATGTTGCTCGCTGCCACCTTCAGTATGATGTCAGGCTTGGATTCAAAGCAACTCAAGTGAGTATAACCCACGTGGCTATTCCCAAAATGCATTAGAGGGACATCATTCAGCCTCCAATATATTTATAAAGCATCAGTGGAGGGGTGGAAGAAGAGAGGAGGTCATGCCAGCTGAGCACGACAGGTGCACATGGACCTAGCAGAAACATTTACCCCACAGAATTTCCTGGGGCTCATCCTGGAGCAGGGAGAACCCCAGTGACATGGCCCACAGACTATGATCACCACATCTTTCCTGCACGCAGCGGCTGGGTTTTGGATGGCCACTAACTGTCTGCCAGGAGGCAGATCACAGTATATAAATAAAAGAGACAAAATATCTGCCCTCATGAGGCTTACATTTGAGAGGGGAAGGAAGATTTTTTTTTAAGTAGGTTAATATAAAACAGGCCAGGTGGTGATAAGTGATAAGAAAAGATAAATTGGGGCCGGGGATTTAGCTTAGTGGTTTCGCCGCCTGCTGCACAAGCACAAGGACCTGAGTTCCATCCCCGGTACCAAAAAAAAAAAGAAGAGATAAATTGCATAAAGACAGAGCACCTGAAGCTGCCAGCATCTGGGCAGAGAGCTGGAGGAAAGTGGGCAGTAAGAAGCAAGGCCACGATCTGGGACTGGCCACTCCAGGCAAAGTGAGAGTGAAGAGGCCAGTCGGATGGAACGGAGTTGGTGAGAGGAAGGTAGGGAGATAGGGTCTAGAAAGGGATAGATGGTGGAAAGGAAATTAAAGAGCAGGGGCCAAATGGCAAGGAGATAAAGTGAGCTGGCCCCATGCTATCCTTACTATCAATCACACAGTCCAGTGAACAAGGAAGACAAGCACAGCATCTACAGCTGGGAGAATTGGGCCCCGTACACTGCTCACTGCTCAAACTGGGGATGGACCATAGCTATCTGTTCTACCAAGGCTGCTGTGAGGCAGGTAGGAGATAAATAAACATTAATAAGTATAAAACTTCTCGTTAATCATAAAGCACTCTGCAGATGTAAGAGATCATGGATGGTATTTATACCTCAGGAGGCAGTGGAACGTGGATTAGGATTTGGGTTAGACAGAGGAAAGTTCAAATCCCAGTAGAGCTAGTCACCAGTTGTGACCCTCACCCAGTCACCTGATTTCAGTATGTTGACTCATCTGTAAAATGGAAACAGCAAGAGTAGGTCCCTCAGAGGGCCCCGACAAGGTGAGTGAAGTGCTCAGCCCTATACAGAGGGAAGATATACAGAATCAGTAAATAGCAGCTACCATCACTGCTAGTCATTATTCCTTCAAAGAAGAGTTCCTTTTGTGCAATTGAAGTATGACTGATTTTACTGAAATTCAATGCACTTTTTGGGGTCCATTTGTTTTGTATAAAGTGAGTGTCACAGTTGTAAAGACATATTTCACAACGTGCACGCACACACACATCCATACAGCCCTGACCCTCTAATTTAGAAGTGATTGTTTTGTGGACAGGAGCAGAAAAGTCTGTCATAGAACCAGTAAGACAGCACCAGCAGCTATTCACCAGCCCAGCTCTTAAATCTTTCCCCAGACAAGCCCCAGGAGCCCCATTCAACAGTCCCAGGCCAGGCTGTGCTTTGTGCCTTTGACTGTAAGCTCTGTGAAAGCAGGCTCTCATCTCCCCTGTGCTCTGCAAGTCCCTAGAGCCTCCCCTCCTGGCATGCAGCTTGTGCTCACTAAATGCTTGTTCAAGAAGCCCTTAGGCAGGCAGCTGAGAAGGGGGCAGTGGCCATGCAGGGCACTGCCAAGCTGTCCCCTAGGGGGTGGCAGAGTCCTTATTCTACATACTCTGACTTTTCTGCTGCCACTTTTTGAAAACTCTAAGACATAGTCCTTAAGCCAGTCCTCTGGCTGGAACTCAGGAAGCTCGAGGGAGAAGAAAGGAAAGGTTAGAAAGTGAGGCTGTCTGCTTCCTCTGGAATAAGACCTCCGCCCCACTACCCAGTGCTCTCCCCTCCTTCCAGTACATGCAGTGAGCTTTCTGTCCCCAAGCAGATCTCAGGAGACCAGGGTGGACCCTCTACTGGCTGGCAGTGATGTGCTGGGAGTGACTCTCCCCCAGCCTTGTCACTAAGTCCATCCAGGAGTCATTGAGCCCAGTTGTTAAAAGAAACAGACAGACAGACACCCTCAGCACTCTTCGGCTCCTAAATATCCAGAGCACAACACTGGGGAGGGGTGTGATCATTTTAGGTTTTCCAGACTTCTATTTTTCTCCCTCTTTTTCCTTGACTTCTTAGTGCCTCCAAAAGGTTAAAGAGGGACTAGAGGACAGAGGAAAGTACAAAGCAGGTAAAAGTTTGGTGAAGAGACAGAGATACTGAGACTAGAGTTGGTCTGAGGGCTCTGAGTGGGGGCTAAGGACCACCCCAACTCACAGGAACCAAAGGAAGAGTCTGCAAGGCTTTTGTAAAACATAAAGCTTTAGCTAAATCCCAGGATTCCAATGACAACAGAGTTGAAATCCAGTAGAAGCTCCTAGCCTGGGCCCCCTCTTCTGGCCTCTCCCTCTTGGCAAAGAATGGAGCCTCTCTCCCTACTTGCCTTCCTGACCAGAAATGAGGCTGGGGGTCCCAAGCATCTAGGAAGGGAAGAGAAGATACAGAATGCAGTCAGACATGGGATGGTGCCTCTCTGAAGGAAGGAAAGCAGAAGCCAATAAGGGAAGAAAATAATTCAAAATCCCTCCCTCCTCAAAGCCCTCCCCACCCTACAGCCTAATAATAAATTTTTTAAAAGGAATCACTGGGGGAAAAAAAAACATGCAGTATTTGCCAGCATCTAGTGTTGAGTGGTGTGTCCCTCTTTTTTTTTAATTCCTTGAGATTTTAAAATAAACATCTTGAATGTTCTGATGAGATATGCATGCCTGCTTACATAAGGAAGTACAGAGTGTACCAAAACAGCAGACCCAAAAAAAGCATAAGCTGTCAGAACAATGAGTACAGACGCAGGGCATTTTACAACAGGCCATGGTGTACAGTTTTATTTACAGTACCTCTTATCAGACAGAGAACAGCACACTGGCTGCCAATTCCAAAGGCTAGCACTGCGTGTTCCTTCCCTCAAGGAGCTGTGTACTCCAGGAGAGGAGGCAGGCAGGCTTGTGTTCATGCTCTCTCTCCCTTATCAACAAAATGAAAAACATACAGAACCAGTTTCTGTGAGAAACGCAGATTCAGGAAAGAGGAAAAGGGGCTGTAGGTAGTAGATGCCACTGAATGGAAACCCACCAACCTTGTGGACTGGCCCTGGGGGCTGGCCCAGGATAGGGCTCAAGGAGAGCTGAGGCTGAGTTTACAGTGGGGAAATGCCTCCCTGCAAGATGGGAGATGAATGAAGCAAGGTGCAGGGTCCCCAATCAAAGTTAGAGTGGAGAAAGCCACAAACAAGGGAGTCACTTGGTAGAGCCCAACTGGTTTCCTGATCTCTGGAAGTCAACTTCCCACTGCTGAGCTGGTAAATGGCTGATACCTCCTCAGAAAAGATGTGCACTCTGACAAGTCTTCATTCAGCAGACTTTCTCTGGAGCATGGAAGGTAAGGAAAGATAGACACCACTAATCACTGTGTCCCACCAAAAAGCCTTGATACAAACCAAGTTACAAGGAAAGACAGGGGTCAGCTCACTCTTTCCTGGGAGGTCAAGGAAAAGGGACCTCTCTAGTCTGCTCCCATCATCACTCATAGCCAATTTTATCAGTTATCTTCCTACTGGCCACCCAAAAGGTAACCACGCGGTATGAACTGATTTAAGGTGAATTATTTTGAATAAATGCAAGTATGACAATAAGTTCATTGCAAATACAGAAATCTTTCTGAAGCCTAAGAGATTAAGGGGCTGATCTGACCACAGCTTTGAATGTCTTTCTTTCCTTGCCAACTTCTACTGACTAGGCAATGAAGGTATCATGATAATCAGTGGAAAGGCTCAAAAAACCTCCCTTATTGGGCCAGGGATTTAGCCCAGTGGTTCTGCCACCTGCCTTGCAAGCGCAAGGTCCCGAGTTGGATCCCCAGCACCACACACACCCAAAGAAAATCTCCCTTACTACAGGGATGTCTGCCTCTGCCACGGGTGACCAGACTTCCTTCCAGGTGTGCCATGCCAACTGGGAGATCTTCCTGAGGTTAATGGTCAAGCCCCTCAGCATGAAGTTCTGTAGTAGCTAGTGGCCAGACACGGCTTTGGGGATCTCTGTTTCATTGGTGGTATGGTCTTGGCATGTAGCCTCATATCCTTCCTTAAAATGTGCTTTCTAATCTTCACATGACAGCTTAATCAAGAACCTATATACCAAAGATGAAGGGGTGAAGGGAGAGGAAGGGGAAAGGAAAGGAGGGAAAGGAAAAACTATGAGAAAAGAAAAAAAAATGTAAATGATGTGTGTGTAAATAGGGAAGGGAGGAGGGGCTGAAGGGCACACAGGTAATGGGGAAGAAATAAGAACCAAGATACATCATGTACAGGTACAAACATCCAATGATAAATGTAAACTAATTGTATACCTAAAATGTACCAATAAAAGAACTTAGAAAATTTTTTAAAAATTTAAAAAAAGAACCTGTATAAAGTGCTGGCACACAAAAGGTGCTAAAGTCATAGTCACTATGATGATTATGGATTAATTCCATTTTATCAAGCTGATGAGCTCTAGGAGGTCAGCCCCTGGCCAGAGCTTCCTGGAATGCCAGCCCATAATATTTGCAGCCCCAGAGCTCCCAGGACCTAGTTGGAAAGGCCCAATTGCAAGAAGCGAATGGCCTGGGAAGGTGAATCACCACATCTAGATATCTTGTTGGTATATTCTGCTGCTTGGGAGGGGAGGGGAGGGGAGGAAGGGCCATTCTCAGATGAGACACGGAGAGTAGCTGCTGGCCCAGAGCACCTAAAATATCCCGAAGCACCACAGAGAGAAATGGATTCAGGGTCCTAACTGTCACTGCCTGAGTTGTGTGACCTTGGATGAGTCTAGTCTCTTTCTATCTACAGATGATAAGTGTCAAACTAGGACATCTCTAAGGGAAAATGAGTGTTTCATGCAAATAAGCCAGAAACTCATGAAAAAGAAAGTTCGATGTGGCTGTAAAAGGGAGCTCAAACACTCCTAACTCTTGGCGATGGAAGGTGCTGACTGGATCAAGCCAGGGCTGGGTGGCTCAGTTCAGCCAAAGGAATCCTCCTCAAGGAATTAGGTATTCCTTGTTTAATAACCTACCTCATTAACGAGTGTTTGGACTTAACGACAGAGGTATGCTGTTCAGAGTTACAATCCATCTTTTTTTTTTGTACAGTTCTGTACATCTTTATAAAATCTCAATGTCTTCTTTTGTACAGTATACCTTTGTTTGTACAGTACTATAATTTTTGCTAATTGTACTGTACAGTATAATACTGTAATTTTATGTTCTGTTAAACATTACAGAACTGTAATGTAAGAGTTACGCAAATAAAAGCAAAGTCATCAAGTTGGAGTTTCCTTTGACCATTTCTTTGTTCTGAATATTGTAATGTATGTACTATACACAATTCCTCATTTAGTGACCAATCAACAACCTAGTTGTAGGAACAGAGCTCTGTCTTTAAATGAGGAATGTCTGTACTTTGCTCTATCAGACAGGCAAAATGGAACAAAGAGTCCAGCTGCTGGGACAATCATTAGCCAAAGTTAGACTGAGCCAGGGAGGCTGAGCCAGAGACTGACCCCTAACTTCCAGGAACACTTGGGCTTTTGGGTGTTCACAACTTAGTTTTGTTTAAGAGAGAGCACTATAAAGTTTGGCATTTGCAAGATGCTAGGTCCGTCCATGGTGGCAAACCTATAGCATGCGTGTTGTTTTTCTTTTAAGACAAAAGATGTTGATGTATGAGTTGTTTCTTCTAAACTAAAATCTCAGTATTTGGGTATAATCACAGTGTTGGCACTTTGTGATGAATAAGCGCTCTTTGGATTGCAGTTTGGGCACTCATCTCTAAAATATTCACCATCACTGGGATAGGTTTAAAAAGAGCCAGAGACATGAAAGTGAGGACCATCAGCTGTGATTTTGAGACATATCCTCAAACCCTGGACACTAACAATCCTCTTCCTCCTCGGTCCCATTTGAGGATTCTCAGGTGAGAGGTTCAGAATGAAAAGTGCATTTCCTTCTGGCACCATGTAGCCCTGAAGCTGTTTGTTACCCAAGACTTTGCTTCCTCTCATCCTCAAATCTCTTCTTCCTTCTGAAGCAACCTCAGTATTTCGCTGCAGCTTGAACTCTCAATCTAGTATGGAAGATCACATACACATGCTCATACACATCACACACACACACACACACACACTTATGCACGTACACATGCATGCACGCACACACCTGCATGCATGCACTCCTCTCTTCAGGGGAAGATTCCCACTGCTAATGGGACAGTGGAAAAAAGAGAACCAGAGTCACTCCAAGTGGGCAAGGCCAGAAGCAAAGCCCCGCCTGCCTAACTCACAAAATTTTAAGCTGATGCCCACCACTGAATAGCTCCCCAACATCCCTGACACTCCTTCTTATTAAATTATCTGAGATATTTATTGGGAAAAGAGAGGGAAGCCTTTCTCAGCCTTAAGAGCATTCTAGTTCTCCCTTTCTTTCTCTAAGCTGTTCCTTCCTTTCTCATTTCTCCTTGACTAGATATGCTATGGCCTCTCACAACATTTGGATCTCTATATTGATAATTCCCTAAGTCTCTCTCTTCCCAGAATTCCCTATTCTTTCCCTACTCCTAGCATCTCTCTCCAGTCTTCCTTGCAACTGAATTTATAGTATGTATTTTGTTGGGCTTTAAGTTAAAATACCCTTAAATGGGCCAGGAATTTAGCTCAGCAGCATAGTGCCTGCCTGGTAAGTGCGAGGTCCTGAGTTCAATCCCTGGTACCCCACCACCACCCAAATAAATAAACAAATAAAATACCCTTAAATAACCATATTTCAAAAAAATACAAACCATTTCCAAAGGCTTCAAGCATGAAAATTATTGTACTTACTCTTTAAGAGACCAATAGGCAGGGCTCTACATAAAAATTGACTAGTCTCTTGATTGTGAGCTGTATAAGCTCTGCAGGTGTGGGCTTTCTTCCACCAGAAAGCAGTGTCCCAGCCTTCCCTGGCATCTAGGCTGAGCTCCTAGGAAGAGGCAGGATTCAGCCTGAACAGAAGTCTCAGTACCCAAGCTGGTCCCTTACTACAGTTCCATCACAGATGGTTTGGCAGGAAGAGCTCGGCTTTGAGGTCCACCGAGCCGAGATTTCAGTTTAGCTACCCACTAGCACACAAGAACATGAGCAGTTTAACCTCTCTGAGCCTTGGTTCCTTACCTGTTAAGGAGATGGGGATACATCCCTCCTTTTGAAAAGCAGAACTTTGAATATACAACTCAAAAGGCATCACTCACTTAGAAATGGGGCTACAAGGTCGTTGGGAGGTTTAAATAAGAAGCACCCAGAACACTAACTGGCTGTGAGCAGCTGCCCAATAACAAGCCTTTCTTTCCTCCTTTCCTTCCTTCCTTCCCAGGTTCTAGGAGTTCTGCAAAGGCTGCCCTGCAATGAGGAGTGATAATGCTGCTGCTGCTGCTGCTGCTGCTGCAGGCACAACAAAAATAATAGCCACTAGTTGGATATGTTGGCCAATCCCAGCATTGTGGAAGGCGGAGGCAGGAAGATCACAAGTTCAAGCCTAGCCTGAACAACTTAGCAAGACCCTATCTCAAAAATAAAAAATAAAAAAGGGCTGAGGATGCAGTTCATTGAGAAGGCCCTGGGTTAAATCCCCAGATATATATATCACTATAACATGTACTACTACCTATTTATTACTTTACATGCACTATACTACTGAGTCCTCCAACAACTTTAAGATTATCCCCATTTTATAGATGTAAAATCTGAGGTTGAAAAAAGCTTAGTTCATTTACCCAAGGTCTCAGTGCTAGTAAGGATCAGAGAAAATGAAACTAATTTAAATCAAAGCGGCAGCATGAAAAGCCGAGCTATCCAGAAGGGCCTCTGACCATATATGTTAAAGTGTGACAAGTTCCTATTAAGGAGGATAGACACAGGTCTCAAGGGCAGTAAGCCCAAATCTCCTGCTCTTCTCCACATTGCAGCTCACCTCTTGGAGTCTGGAGATTTACCTCCCACCTCCAAGCTTCAAGCCTGCCCTCCTCATTTCATCTTCTCTTCTCTGAGCTCTTGGCCCATGAGAAACAACATCATCTCCTGATCTAGGGAGGTAGCACCACTGTCGGAGAGAGAGCCTAGACAGGTAGCAACAGCACCAGGCTCTACACTGGTTCTGCTGGGGACTCCAGCGTACCTCTCTGATCAGATTTTCTTAAAAGGCCTAAGTTTCTCCATTTGCAAAATGGACATCACATTCCTAGCCCCTCCCTGCCACTTAAAGCTGTAATAGAAGAATGAGCTCAAAGACATGAAAATGTATGGGGCTTTATACAGTAAAATGTACAACCAATTTTCAGGACTGATGACAAAACTCCAATTCGGCATATCCTTCAAGGCCTGATTCTCCTCTCCAGTGCTCTCCTTCTGAGCTGTAAGAAAGCAAGATGTTCTATCATAAAGAAACAATCAGTTGCATTCACTGAAAGTAGAAAAATGGGGGACTCTCACATTGATGAATGACAGCACACTGAAAACCGAAACAGACAAAGTTTCTTGTTTAACCTTCAATTAACTAAGAAGTCCTTTTATTACACCTTCCCTGAGCATCCTGGTTACTCAAAGCTTTGTGGAAAGTATCCTTGCTCTTGGCTCTAAGGGTCTCTTCCTTCTATAACTTTCTCTCTGTGCCTCTGAAAACCTTCCCTTTACTTGCTGCCCAAACTGGGGCCCTTTTCCCAGAACAGAGGGGGCTGAACATATACAGTTTAGGCCCACCTATCCATCCCAATCTCTGGAGTTGTCAGTTACTTTGAATCTATTCACACCCACACATACACACCGCTATTAGGAGCAACTGATCTTTTGTTTCCATTATACTTCTACTGTTGATAACAGCTGGAGCAAAGACTACATCACCTGACTTGCCCATGACCAGACTCCACTGCATCATCTCAGACCTGGTGCCCAGGGCACTGCCACCCCTCTCCCCCTTCCCCAGTGGCACCTTGAGGTTGCCAGCCTCTCCAGGCCTGCTGTGGCTTTCAGAAAACAGAGCATGTCTATTTTTAGCTCTTCTCAGCCTAATAATACTCCCCAACACCCATTCAGCTTAATCACTTTATTGAGGACAAGAAGCAGGCTCTCCAGCTCGGGTGCTTCTGATGTTAGGAAGTAGTAAAATGTTCAAACTGGTTAAAAATGACACTCACTGGCTTGCCTTTGGTGTTTCTGAAACCTTAATTGTGGCTCAGGCTGTGGATCTAAAGAACCTTGCAGGTTTCACAATCTGGCTGTCTTACCCCCTGCACCATAATTGAGGTGTTACATTACAATTCCAACACTGACATTTTCAGGCTCAAAATTCAGAAGCCTGAAGGTGCCACACTTTTTGAAACAAAAATATTGCCTGTCACAATTAATGCCCATCTCACCACCAACACAAAGGAAAACAGTCTTCTTTTCCAGCTTACCCCGTGCTAAAGGTTCAGGTGGGATAATATCCCATGTGAAGCCCACGGCATTCTGAAAGTGCTTCTGACAACTAAAATGACACGGAACTGCTGCTTGAAAACAGAATGGTTTGTTTGGTGTAATTAAAGGACCTGCAAATTTGATGTGTGCAGAAAACAGACCACTGGCAGTGCTTATGCACACACCTTGGCGACCATGACTTTCAGAGCTCCAGCGTGTGCATGTGCAGGCTAACAGTCTGTAGCACAGGAACTGTGGGCTGGGAGAAGTGGGCAGTGTGCAAAGGGGACAGAGACAACTTTTCCTCCGAGGTTCAGACCAGGGGGTTTAGGGTCAGGCCTCTAGAAGTGCAGCAACTCTGCTTCTTAGTTGCTGAGTGATCTCGAGCAAGTAAACAGTTTCCTCATCTGTAAAATGGATGCGCTAATAGTACAAACTTCAAACAGGCCTTTGGAGGCTCCAATGAGATACTACACTCAAGTGCCTGGCATCTATAGACCCTTGGCAAATGTTAGCTGGCACTGGCATTGGCATTGTGGGTCTTTCTACCCCAGGGTCCTTCTAAGATAAAGTGTTCAGTCTTTGTCTCTTCAGCTCTGGCCAGGGAAAATGTAAGAATTTGAGCAGAATGGCTAACCACAGCCAGCTGTGTACAATCTCGGGATATCTTTAGATGTGTAGCAGGACGTGCCTATAAACTTACAGTGCCTAGACAGAGCCTGTCCCAATGCAGGCATTTTGAGGGGTGACTTCTGAGGTCCCTCCAACTAAGCAAGCAATGCCCCTGTCCTAGGCCTGAAAACTCAAACAAATGAGGCTCATTTGTACTCCTGGGCTGCAGCCCTTGCACATCCCTTTCCTCTCTTTCCTTCTCAGGCAAAGTGCTTGAAGCACCTTCACAGACTTCCCGCTCTTTGAAAGGCAGAAGCAGGATGCTTCATTAACTTTCCTAGCTAATTTTACAATTTAACCAAACACCACATTCCTGCCTCAATTCAGCCAGCCTCGGACTGTGATAAACTTCTAATTGTGAAATGGAGGAATAATTCAGTCCAAGACAGAGATGAAATATAAAGGTCTGAAAACTACAGTGGGAGTTGAAGAAGAGGATAAAGTAAAAAGCTCACACTTTAAAAAACAGCTCTGCATATGCCCCCCAGAACAGAATTCTAGGCTGTAAGGGCTGAGAAGTGAAAGAAAAAAGCTAGGGTGGTCACTGGTGTCACAAAGATGGGGTGCAGTGACTCCTATCACCTCAGGGACCAGGGACTACTCACATATTGGAACCACAGTTCCGCACAGTCCTCTAGAGTGCATAATTCAGCGCTGGCAAGAACAGAGTTGAGGCAGGGCCACCCAGAATTACATTCATCTTTGCCATGTTCCACGGCCCCTTCCAAAAGGTACTGGAAGGCTCTTCCCAGCCCACTGAGCCCAGGACCCACAGGTAGCATGGAGAACACTTTAAAGCTTCTGCCTCCTAAGATTCTGGGCAGAGGTGGAGTCTAGTGGGAAGACAGTATGTCAAAGGAAGTATCACCATTAAGACATATGACATAGAAAAGATCCTAGAGGCTATCCTATTGGTCCTATTTATACGGGCCTGGATCTTGCCCACCCAGGTTGGACAGAATTCCGTAGAGACAGAGGATATGATTCTGAGTTCCTTACCTAGAGTCAGGCCCCACCCTCAGTGAATAGGGAAGATGCCACCCTGTGAGTCTCCTTGCCCCAGGTCAGCCCCAAAGCTTGCACCTGTTCACAGCCAAAGCACAACTGACCCCATTCTGCCTCTCCCAGATGTGCAGAGTTGTTCACATCAGATCCGAGCTGTTTGGACAGTAATCCCCAGGGGCAGTACCCTGTCCTCCCCAAAGAAGAATCTGGTCTCTGAGCCTTTGTCTATCCCAGGGATCTGAAGAAGACTCCAGCAAATGAGAAGTTCTAGGATGTTCTTGCCTTACCTGAAGTTACCTTGTTACTGAAATGACTGTGGCCTTGCATAACTACTCCAACAAAATGCAGCCGCCAATGAGCTCACGTACTCAATTAGCTTATAATAGTCAGCAAGAGAGCTTCGAGAGGTTTAATCCACCTACTCCAGAAGGCTTTTTATCCCAACTACCTAATGCAAAGTTTAGAACTTAATATTTTTTTCTTGTTTTCCCTGGCAAGCAAAAGAATTCCAATCAAAATGGTCCTGTTTGGGGGAAGGAGGAGCAAGCATGTTAACAACTGGGGAAAAGTCTAGAAGAATTGTCTGTGTTGGTCTAAATCCTGAACAGAGCCAACTCCCTAGAGAAGCCCTGGGCCCTCCCTCCTGGTGCAGAACTGGCCTGTGCTCATTAAGGGCACACTCAGGAGTGCAACCTGCCTACTCTGAGAAGGTCAGCAAGGCTCTGTGTGCCACAGCTCAGACAGTCCTCAGGTCCCCCAAGCAAGCACTGATGGAAGCCCTCCCAGCACTGGTTCTCAGCCTGGGCTTTGAGGATTTCGGGCATTCATAACATATTTTTGGGGCTCATCAAGTCCTACACAGTAAGTCCCTGACTTATAAACATTCAAGTTGCAAACTTTCACAGGTATATGCATAAGACTCACTTTGTTGGATCCAAACAAATCTGACTTACAAACATTCTCCCAGAACAGAACTCTTTCTTATGTTGGGGACTTACTATACGAGAAATCTATCATCTTCTGGGACTGTGTCCCATTTTAAGCCTCTTTCATGCATGTGTTTATGTTGTGACTACCTTGAAATGGAGGGACACTTGAGGTGGCAGTTTTCACCTGTAAGAAGTGTCTCAACCTGCCAGGAAAAAGGTGCTGCAATGTTCTCAGAGATCTGAGGAGCCTCGGGTATAAGACACTGGCCTCAAAGCCTCTGGAGATGGCCATGGCCAGAAGAGGAAGAGGAGCAGAGATGCCCGCCTGGCTGGTTCTAACTCACAGAAGTTCTTGCTCTTGCTTCCTCCTGCCACTTCTACCATAGAGCTCCTTCTAGACATTCCAGCAGGAAAAATAAAATCCCACAAACCCCCTTCCCAAAGCCTTTCCCCATCACTGTCACTGGAGATCCTCCCTGCTCTTAACTGCTACAGTACCCCTCACTGCCTAAGTGGGGAGAGTGAGCACACCCAGCCCTGTGCTGGGTGCACCTTCCCTCTCCAGGGGCTGTATCATCCTCTCAGCCAGGCCGCCATCAACTTGGAGGTAAGGACACTGGCTTCAGTTCTTCTGTCTGTCCTGCCAACCTCTGCACACCACAGGCCCTCTATTCAGTTGAGAACTACTGAAATAATTCATGAATCCCCCCCCCTTCCAAAAGCCATGCATGTGACCCACAACAGTCAATAAGTTTTCTCTGCTGCCCGACTTTCACCATCTAGCTCCCACTGGGCTGATGTTTCTTTCCCCAGAGAGGGTTCCAGCATCCCCAGTATGAGCCTAAGGATGAGAATCTCAGAGCACAGACATAACTAGCCTTGTGCCAAATTGTCCAGCTTCAATAGACAGGAACTAAACGGCCAGAGAGGCCAAAATCTTCCTGGTAGATCACACCAAGGAGCTTGGAACAGCAAGTCTAAGGAGCTAAAACAGCCCAAGAGGTCCCAGCTCTCATATTGCTGGGCTGCAGCACAAGTCAGCTGTCCCCTTCGTGCCTGACCCCATCGTGGCTTCCCCAGGAGCAAAGCACACAGCAGGGTGCCAATGCAGAACCACAGGCAGCTCTCTCTTCCTGCCCCTCCTCTCTCTGGGCATACTGGTGGGAAGGAAGAACAGCAGAGCGTGACACAGGCAAACGCTCTGTGATGGGAAAGACCCACAGACTTACAGACCCACAGATCCTTCAGCAATGCCCCCAGAACCATCTTCCCTCCAGCCCTACAATGCGGAAAAGTAATGGCCACAGTTCAGCAGCCACTGTACACAGGATACTCTGGTAGAGCAGGGACAGCTAATAAGCCTCACCTGCTCCTGGTGGCCCAGATGCAAGGCTCCGAGCAGTAGCCAATTATTGTGCCACCCTTACCCTAAAACCCCTGGGGATAGGGCCTTCCTAGGCTCAGCTCCCAGGCTCTAAAACACTGATTGGTTAGATCTACAAACAGAAAAGCACGAAGTCCAGCAGTCCAATAGCATGAGGCCAAAGGTAGTACATGTACCAGAAATCAAGGAGGACAGACAGGGAGACAGATGCGGATTTGAATCAGGCTCTATCATCCCTCTTGACTGTCTGATCTTAGGCAAGATAACTCTTTAAGCTTTAGTGTCCTCATCTGCAAAATGGAATCAGGACATCCACTTTCCACAGCTAATACCAGCTTGAGTTTAGACACGCACAATACCGATGCTCCAGTTCACTTGGAACACAGCAGACACTCAATAAACCTCAGTGCCTTTCTCTCCTTCCTGAGCCCCTGCCTTCCATCCTGAGCCATTCATTTATTCTGTAGCTATTTCCTGAGAACATGTTATGTGTTAAGTTGTGGGGATGCAACACAACATACTACTGATAAGGTCCCTGCCTCCTTTCCTGTCCCCTGTGCAGACTACTGACTGACTGCCAGGGCTGGAGGAAGCAAGGGAGTATCTCAGGTCCAGGCACTGTCATCTACCCACTCATCCATTCATTGTTCAAAAGACAATGGTGTTATAACCACCATTCATATTACTGTGCTAGGAAGCATGGGGAAGACAGAAATAAATCACATGTTCTCAAGAAACTTAAGAGTCTAGTAGGTGAAAAAAGACAAGGCTATTTAACAAAGAAGAGGACAGGTGCCATAAGGGAAAGCAGATAAACAGCTAGAAGCTATCAGATGGGGGCAGCCTCCTGTTCTGCCCAGACAGACGCATCCTCTGGCTGAGTGGGCTGACTTTCAAAAGAGAGGAGAGAAGGGACCACTCTCCAGTCCTGGCACCATTCCTAGTATGGGAAACAGGCAGGATCTATTTTAAACGACTAGAGGCAGGTCAGAGCCTTTTCCGGCAATTCCCAAAACTCATGCTTCCTGGGTAACTGGACAGAACAATACTGTCAAAATCCTACGGATTTGTTAAAAAAAAAAAAAAAAAATCATTTCATGGTTGCCAGGATGACAACAGAACTTTGCCATTCCAAGGGAGGGTCCATGCTCAGTGGAAGCAGAGGCTGGCGGGGGCAAGGAGGGGATTGGGGAAAAAGGGAAACGCCCTGCAAATATGGATCAGGGATCCAGGGGAAAAAGCAAACAGCAAATGAAATTTATTCACTGTAGTTGCTTTACTACCTAATTAATTCAGTAATTTCAAAAACAATTTTATTTATGTTCCATTTACCACATCAAAAGTGAAAAAAAAAATCTACGGATGCTAAAATAATACCTCAAGGCATCTATTTTTAATCAGTTAAAAAAATAGAAAGGGGTGGGGGAGAGTTTTAAAAAACTAGCCCTGGTTTCTATACGATATCTCCCAGGCAGACCACCAACCCTAAGGGGCGGAGGGGAGATAGGAGAGAGAGAGAGCAGAGAGGAGAGAGGGAGAGAACACGCAGCCAAGCCTTCTCTGAGAGCCTTCCTGGCTGCTGAAAACCGAGCTTGTCAAAAAAAACAAATCCATAATGGCCCGAGGCTCCTCTCCAATCTATTTTCTGCTCAGCTGGTTTTAAATGAAGTTATTATGAGTCATTAAAACACCCGCAAGCCAGTGGAAGTCAGCCAATTACAATTTTAAATTTAGCCTGTTCTCTGCCCCATTCTCTTGTTTTCTTCCTTTGCCCACAGAATGCTGCTGCTGTTATTTTTTCCCTCCCTTCCTTTACCCGAAGTGGAAGAGACAGTTATGAAAATGCATAGTATTGCATGGTACGCAGAATCATTCATATGAAACTCAAATTATTAAATTTTTAAAAATGCAAACTTCTGCTTTCTCCAAAGTCTCGCGTTAGCCCACTGGATCCCTCTGAAACTCTAGTCTGGGCCCCAAAGGTCATGAGGCTATTTTTAAAACAAAAAGGTTCTTCATTGGGGTTTTGTTTAGACACATTCATATCTATTACAATCAACATGTTCCTGGCTGAATCCAAGTTGAGGGACCACACCACCAACATCCAAGAATTAATAACAAACTGAAGTTGAAATTCAAAGGTAAAGCAGGCTTTGCAATCAAGCATGAATGTCGGTGGAGCTCACTAGATATGATGAGCTCATTTAGTTTTTAAATCTTCAAGGTAATGGTCTGTGCGGGCCCATTACACCAGAGGAACAATTTTGAGTATTTCATGTAAATGGTTCCTCTCAATTTCTTTTTCTCATACTTACACACACAAACACACACACATGTGTGTGGTGCTGAATAGGACTCTGCTCCTTGTTTTGGGGAATATAATACAGCTTTTCTATACCCACCAATAAGTAACTACTTCCCTACCCAAAGAACTGTCCCGTTCTCTTTTACCCCATAATGCATCTGGAAACTTTATAGAACACACTCCCAGACCAGTGCGCCAATGCTTTCCATCACTTCCAGATCTCTTTCACACACACACACACACACACACACACACAGATACCTTCATGGTTTGAATCTAAAATGTCCCCCAAAAAGGGCATATGTGAAAGGCTTGAACCCCAAGGTAGCAGTGTTCAGAGGGGAGGCCTTTGGAAGGGCTCTAACCTCATGGATGCATTAATTCATAGATGATTCATTATTTAATGGGCTTGGGGAAGTGGTTGAAGCTTAGAAGGTGGGGCCCAGCTAGAGGAAGTAGGTCCTTGGAGATATGCCCTTAAATGCCATCTTGTCCCTGACCTCTTCCAGCTTTCTTCATCATGTGCTCCTATAAGCTCAGAAACAATGGGAGCCAGTGATCATGGACTGAGGCATATGAAACTATAAGCCAAAATAACCTTTCTTCCTTTGAGTTGTTTACCTCAGGTATTTTGTCACAGTAATGGAAAGCTAACACACACACACACCATGAGAGACAAGTCTTCTGCACAAACCAGACTCACAACCCTACTGTTTCAGGGAAGCAGGGGAAAAAAACCACAAACCTAGGCAGAAGGGACACTTGGGATGATATGCCATGTCATTGACAGTCACCAAAGGTCAATGTGGAGTCCAAGATGCTACCATGAGTATCCACCTACCTGGTGACTGAGTGAGAAACAACTTGGAGTATATCCTTATCATCCAGTGATGGTGAATAGAGAGCATAAAGTATCAAGGAGCTTTCGGGCCCATTATGGCCAGCCACGGTTTACCAAAAGCAGGAGGAAGGTTTGGCTTGAATATAAACCTAAGGCCTGCAAACATAGCTTTCCTGTGCTCTGAGGTTCCCCAGAGCCAAGCAGATGTCATTATCCAGTCCTTAGCCTGAGTATCATCTCTTACTTGCTCCAACTGTGGGGCCCTCAACCACCAGATCCTCACAGTGGCTCATGGAGGCCCATCTCCCTGAATAAAACTGATGCTTCTAGCCTCTTCTTCCCACCAGTCCCTTCCCTGGAGGGGCTCTAACACTTGATATTCAGAATCCTTTGCTGAGGGAAAGCACCCAAAATTGTGTAACCATCAGGCCCCAAATCCAGATCTGCTCTAGTAGTATAAAGACTTTTTTTTTTTACAGGATATTCATTTATTCAACAAGTATTCAAAGGCTTTGGTGTGTCAGGCACTTTGCCAGGCCTTGTGTATGCCACAGCAAACAAATGGCAAGGTATCTGGTGAGTTCTGCACTGATGTGTACAGTAGAGACCTACACAAGCACAGTACCTGCAAGACTGGATTAAGTACAAAGTCAAATAAAGGTCTTACAAAGCCCAACTCTGCTCATCTACTTGCCCATCCTCAGCTCAACTTAAATATCCAGAGGTCTGGAGAAAGCAGGAGCCATGCCAGAGAAGTCCCATTCTGATCCCTGAAAGCCAGGGGACCAGAGCATATGAGCTTTTAGGTGCCAGTTTGGTCACTAGCTCAGGAGTCATCACCAGGCCTCTGGGCCAGAGTGACATTTTGAAGTTTCCAACTCTGACTACTGCCCAATTTCCAAACTAATAAACTTTGAGGAGGGACAGAGAAAGAAAGGAGATGAGGAAGGACACAGAGAAACAGAGAAAGAGACAGAGGCAAACAGATAGCCAGACAGAAAGAAGGCTTTGAGCTCCAGATGGAGACAAAGACAGATGAAGGAATAGGCAAGAAGACAGAGGCAGACACAGACACAGGACAGTGACAAAGAGATGAAGTAAGATGAAAGGAGATTGGGGGAAAATGGAAGGAGCGAAGAGCAAAACAAAAATAAGCACCTGCCACGCGGAAACCTCAGGAGAGAGAGCTGTGAGTAAGAGCACCGTGGTGAGATAGGTGGCAGAGGCAGGGCCCCACCGCCTCTGCACAGCCCTGGACATCATGCGCAGAGAGCTAGGGAATGCAGGCTGGGGGAAGAGAGCGCTAAAAGCCCCAACCCCCAGGATCCCCTCTTCAGGGCGCACATCTGGGAAGCCACAGCAAGGAGAAAAGTCTCTGAAAGTGAGAAAATGGTATTGTTTGGGAGTCGATCCCATGAAATATCCCTAACTTGCATCCCCATTATCCTTCCACCCTCAGATAAAAACCAAGGGTCAGCAGAGCAGCCTAGAACCTAGGCAGGAGGAAGGAGCAAGGCAGAGGAAAAGAGAGAATATAAGAACAAACAGTAGACAGACAGATGTCCCAGTATCTACCCCTCTAGGGCACCATTCATTTCCTAATAAGAACGTCATCATCTGGCTGTGCAAAATCATGCAGTGGTATGAAAGGGGGTGTGTGTGGGAGAAACCACACTATTTGGGGATAGAAAAATCACAGAGGGGGAGAGAGAGAGAAAGAGAGAGGGAGAGAGGATGAATAAGGTTATTACATAATTTCCACTTTCTTTCCTCCACCCTTAAAGTAATGTTCTATTTGACAGGCTCCTCCTGAGGGGGGAAAAATGACAAATCCAATCCAAAATTCAACAGCCTGTGTTCTGTTCAGAGAGCACACAGTGTACTGTACAGCCCATAAAACTCCAAACAGCCTCCAGACACTGCCGCAATCGTCCTCCATCAAAACACTTTGTCTTGCATACAAAAATAAGATACAGCGCTGAACGGAATACAAAATCAGCCCATTACAGTACAGAGAGACTGCTACTTAGCAACGAGGGGGCTCTAAAGCCTCGATGCTCTACAGGAAGCAAAATCTGTCGAGCCTGTTGGGCAAATGATAAACATTAGCAGTATTAAAAAACACAAAAGCCATGTAAATGGATAGACATAATGTGGAAACGAATTTATAGAATAAATTGAGATGGGGGCTTGCAGGGTGGGGAGAGAAGCTGGGTGGGATCCAGAGAAGTAGATGGGATGAGCTCCCCCAGCCCCTGCTACGGCACCATATGGAGGCAGAGACATGTGTCTGGGGGGTATGTGAACCCCCTCTGCACCGGGCTATAGGTGAAGGGGTGGGAGAGAGGTGGTGCAAACTCTTGTTTCATGCCATGACCTGCAATGAACTTTCCGAACTTTCTCTGTTCGGTTGGCCTGATGGGAAGTCTCCAGGGCTGCAGGAAGGGGCATGCACACCCAGTGGTACTGAGGTGCACAGATGTGGGGATTTGTCTGCCCTGGGGCCAGCATCGTACTCTGCACCATTGCTAACCTGACATTTGCTGTAAACAAATCCCTGGCCAAAAGAAAAAGAAAGAAAAGTATAAAAAAAAAACACCTAGAAAACAAAACCAAAAATGCCCCATCTGGGTTGGAAAATCAGTATATTTCATCAGGTAAGGGGGAAAAAAATACTCTGGCTGTGAATCAGCAGCAGGATTGGGATCCCAGCCAAAACAGGAGCTAAAAAGCAAAACCATATTCTTCTGCTCTTGAGGCAGAAAAGCAAGCAGGGGCGGGGGGCGGGGAGGGGGCACTGAGCAAGGGGGGAGAATGGAAGGGGACAGGAAAGAAATGTATTTTTCATCAGCCAGTGTATAATTTATAAACAGCATTAAACAGTTTTTGTTTTCTTTCTCCTCTCTCCCGTGTAGGGGCTTGGACTGCAGTCAAGCCTGCATTAATTTCTGCTTTGGGTACAGTGTGTTCTTGGAGGCGCATCTGCAAGCGATCATAAACTCTCTGGAATGCTGGCAGAACATCCAGACCTGCCGGCAGGCCAGTGACGACACCACTCTGGGAAAAAGTTCGGGAAGCAGGCCAAATTCAGGGGGGAGGGGGCAGAGAGAGAGACAGAGAGAGAGAAAGTGTGTTCAAGAGAGAGCCCTGGAAAGTGGCTCCCCTTCGCTCCTGCTTCTCTACACCCCCACTGCCCTGGAGGCCAAGGGAGGGCAGCCAGCCTCCACAGGCACCCCCACTGACCTCCATTCACTCAACTTCCACCCTCATCAGCAGTGCCCACCTCTGTTGAGGGAGCTAAGGGGTCTGGGGGAGTTGCTCCTTGGGAATCTCCTGCTTTTATCCTGGTGGCAAAAAGCTAACCAGAAGGGAAAGCTGACATTCACTGGTGAGGCAGAGAGTAAATGGACTAGATAAAGGCTCACATGTGCCTGGGCAGCCCTAAATCTCTTGGTGTGAGCAGATTCCTAATCCACTAAGAGAGATGACAGGGAGAAGGCAGCTGCAAGGTGAGAGACTGCTGGTCCTGAGAAGCCATCTTTGGGCGCCTTTCTAATCACTGGTGTAGGGACCACTTCCTACCCGGCTCCTTAAAGTACAGGAAATTTACCAGCTACTTGGCTTCTCCTCTGGCTTTAAAAGGAAGAACTCTGAAACCCAAAGTCATGTGCTCCAAAAAAAAAGATGAAAATGAAAGAAATGAAGGAAAGAAGGAGGAACAAGCCCTATCAATCCAGAGATCTCTGCCATCTTGTAATATTTTTCTTCCATCCAACCAAGGCAAGGGAAGGCATAAGAGACCCCAACCTCTCCAGCACTCTCCCTTCTGGATGGAGGGCACAGGTCTCAGATGAGTGCCCTGGCCTCCCCATGTGCCTGTTAGAATCAGAAAACCTACCATCCAAAGCCCCATGGCTCTGACGCTGGGGAGGAGCCTGGTCTCTGGGCAAGTGTCTCAATAGGTATGGCTTATAACACCTAGGAAAAGGCAAGGGCAAGCCAGGAGGTGTGGGTGCCCCTCAAGAAGGGCTGCATGCCCTTCCCAGTGCAGGAGAGAGGGGCCTCTTGACACTGCAGCCGTACCCCACCAGGGACGGCCAGTCTTGATTTCTGCTGGAGTCTCAAACATCCTCTAGTGCAGCCCAGTCTACCTCACAAAGTCAAACATCCCCTTCTAGTCCAGAGGGGAAATTCAACTGTCAAACTGGTCTCTCCTATTAAAGGGGGCAGGGATGCTGTAGTGGCATTCTTTGCTGTTAAACACACAGACCTGACACATAATTAGGTCTTTTAAATATCTACTGACTCCAAAAGTGAATAGCACTCCCAAAATGAGGCCAGGGCACATACATACCCAAGCCCTCACTGTCAACAGCCAATGTGCCCACTTATAATCCACCAGTATGTTAAGCCAGGCTGTGAGAAACACCACCTCATGGGAAACCTGACGATGGCCAATCTCAGAAGGAACTGAAGTCACTGACTGATTTTGTAGTCTCTGAAGGGATCTCCCAGTGCCAGGAATCACTTCCTACATTAGAACAAGGAGAGGCAGAGCCAGGAGGTACACCAATACTTCAGAACCTGGTGGCTACCAGGGATAAAGCAGCAGGGGTCAAGGAAGAGGCACACAAGGACACAGATGGTGGAGCTGGGGGACATTCTTCTGCTCACTGCCACAATCCTACACCCAAACTTCACCTTCCTGCCAGGCTAGCTTTGCAAAGTCTTTGAAAGGAGGCTGTGCGTGACCTTCTTTCCCAATACTCAAGCTTTTCTGACCCCTCAAAGCCACCTCTGAGAATGCAGGGCCTGGCCAGATGATCTCATTAGTTAATGAGTTAGGTTACTGTTGGTTTAATTTAAACTTATTGTTATCATCAGGTATATCTCATAAACACTTGATTAGTTAACGCATTCAAATCGAGATAAAAACTTCAATTAAACTGAACATTCACTACTACCATTTAGGGTCTTTAAAAAAATAAAACTAGAAAAAAGTAAGAGAGAAGAAGAGAACGCAGAGCCTCTCAGAAGGGCCTCCTACAGGGCAAACTTCTAATTAAACAAATTGTCAATTTCAGCACAATGAAAACTGATTTAGGAGAGTAAATTTAGTATTCTAGTCACTGAAAATAAGACCTCGCCTTGTCGATCTCCTACAGGCTGATTTCGCCCGATAGGGAAATGAGGAGTAGAGGAAGAAGACAAGGATAGAAACGGGGAAAGATGCAGAGGAAAGACAAGCTGGAGCCTTTTCGTCCCTTCATAACTAAAGTCTCCACGGAATGCAGCGGGGCCTCTTTTCCTGCACTGAGAAACTCTTTCTTGCCTCCTCCTTCGCCCCACCCCTACCAGATTAGAAAAAAAAAATTAATCGTGTATGATGACAAACTTGGCTCAGCACTCACTGTACATACTGTACCCACAAGCCTGGCTCACAGCCAGGCCTGGCCCAGTGCCAGGACTACAATAACAAACACAGGCAGCCCGAGCCAAGAGGGGGTGGGGCCGCCAGCACACAGGCTAGGAGGGAGCCCTCAGCTCGCTGAGCAGAAGCAAACAGCAGGGATGTGCCTGCACCAGGGCACCAGAGACCCTTAAGGAGCAACCAGGACCTCTGCTCAGACCTGGGCTTGCTTCTCTACAGCCGGCTTTAAAAAGGAAAAGGAAAGAAAGAGGTGCCCCCTGTTCTTCCAGCCTCTGGGCTGCTACTCCAATCCTTGCTGATCGTCTGTAAAGTGGGTCTGTGCCATGATCATTAGGATCCATTCTCACTGTCAGTATCCCCCTCCCACGGAGCCTTCATAACAGAGCAGTAAGCAAACCTCATGTCATCTAACTAGGCTCATCTTCCAAACCAACACACTGTTACCAGGTATCTGGGGACTGGAATCTTCCACAAGACCTGGCACCACCAGCTCAAGCTCACACCCCAACCCCAACAAGGCCATGTCTTTGCAGGCTCCTGCCCGGAAGGCAGTCACCATTCAGCAAGCGGCAACCAACTCAGAAAGGGGTCTGGCCTCACGAGTCCTTTGTGCTATTTGGTTTGCAAGTTATCCCAGCACAGGGGTGAGAGGTATACAGAGAATAAGAAAGAAGGCATAAAGACTAGAAATCTCACTCAGAGGCTACATGCCAGAGTGAATTACTGTACTACCATGACTCAGTATACCTTTCCCATCACCAAATCCTCCTTCATAGGGGAACTGACAACTGCCTCTCAGAGGGACAGATCACTTATCCAGTCAGCCTTCAGTGGCCAATAAGAGAGGCATGGAAAGGGAAAACTAGGAAAACAGGGCCTAACTCCCAAAGCCTCTGAGACATCCAGATGACACCATAAGGACCTGGAAGTGGATCTCAGGAAAGACTGGCGTACACATCCCCAAAGATCTGCCAATCCAGAAGGCAAGGGTTTGCAAAGTCACTATCCTGTCTAAACTGGGGCCACCCAAGCCCATCTGAAGTATGAAATCAGCTCTTTTCCTTTCTGCCACAGTCACCAACATACCACACATGGGGATTTCACAGCAGCAAAGACACCAGCTAACCCACATTGGTTCCACTGCAGGAGTTACTTACAATATGGGTCAGGGGAGTCCTTGCTGTCTTTACCAACCATGCCCCTCAGCCACAAGCAGTTCCTGTTGCAGGAAAATGGAGTCTGCTCTAGTTGTTCATTTGCCTCCCAGGCTGCACTTGATTCTTTCAACAAACATTTGTTGATTCCAGTAAGGTGCCAGGCGATGTGCTAGACATCATCAAGACCAATCCTATCCCCGATTAGCTTTTACTGTGGTCTCTTAGAAAATGAAAGGAAAATCTCAATACCCTGTGACATGTCAGGTATTGTGACAACTACTCAATGTGAGCCTTACAACTGCTCTGAAATAGGGCTGAGGGTTAAATACTCTCACTTTATGGAAGAGGATGCTGAGGCTCAGAGAGCCTAAGTTCACATCATCAGAGGTAGGCGCCCAAATTCCTTCTGCCATCTTACCTAGTCTCCCAAACAGGAAAGATAAGGCATGTCCATAAATAACCCTAAAACAAAGATGAAAGCTTCTGGCTCCAAGATATATGGGCACTTAAAAGGCACAGTTGCTTCTGGCTGGAGGTGGAGAATGGTTGAAAATGACATTGAGAAGGGGCCTTCGAAAATCTGGGAGGAGGAGAGAAGGGTCCGTCCAAAGGGACAGGATGGGGTGAACAGGGTCACCAGGTTCAGAAAGTACGTGAAGCAACTCAACAAGCAGATGGTTCTGACTACTGCAGAGCACTGGACTCAAGGAAACAGAGGCAAAGAAAGGATGCTTATTGGGACTGAGTTTCAGACAGGACAAAGAGCTAACAACAGGCGGAAACGTATTTGTGGCCCCACTGAAGTGTTCAAAACCACAGATGTCTGTCTGGGGAAGAAAGCAAAAGAAACAGAAGACCACTCAAGCCAGGCGTGGTGGCACAAGTCTGTAATCTCAGCACTAGGAAGGCTGAGGCAGGAGGATCACTGTGTGTTCGAGGCCAACCTGTGCTACATAGTAAGTTCAAAGACAGCCTGAAAGAAAAAAATACAGGAAGGACTCACACTTTGCTCTCAAGGATCATGAAGAGACAGCCAACATGGTTGAGAAACAGTTCATGAAATCACACACTGAACCCTAAACAATGCACAAAGCAGAAGGGAAGCAAGAAGATACAAGGTACACATCACTAAAACAGAAGAAAAGATGTACAAGCGCCAAGCAAATGCTGAACACAGGAATGCCTGGACTCTGGACTTGGCTGAAGTCACACAGGTGGGGCAGGACGAGGAGTGCTCAGTGGAACAGAGTGAGGGGTCCACGGGAAGGAGGAAGGGAACAGATATGGGACCTGCCAAGATAGACAGCTGCCTGGGGTTAGCCGAATCTCTGGATCCGGAAGAGAGAAGCATGAAAGCCAGAAGGAGTTTGAGTACTTTAGGAGGGGCCATGAAGACCAGTGGGAGAGGTGGCATCCACCAGCACACAACTGCCCGGGGATTACAGCAAGGCAGTGGCAAGCAAAGCTACTCACAGCACTTACATCACGACACACACAAAGGGCAGCAGGAAGAACAGAATGCCAATGTCGACAGACAGCATTAGGTGATAGGGACTCACCCCAGGGTAACAGCTTCAGATGTAGGGGAAAGGTGCAAGCAGAAGCCACCAATATCTGTTACACACCAGTTGTACGCCAGGTACATACAACAGATCCTTTCAACATACATTCTCTCACCTAGTCCTCAAAAAAACCACAAAACTGCAGGAGTTAGTAATACCTATACCCTTCAGATGCAGAAACTGGGGCTCACAAGAAGAAATTGACCACAGTCGCACAGCACCTGTCACAAGCAGGATCTGAACCTTTATCTGTCCAACCCCAAAGCCCATGCTCATTTGACAAACAGTGGACTGGAGGGCCAGTTGCTTGAGGCAATATGGAGAAAGAAGAGATAGATGTTGGCCTGTGTGAGAAGAGAGCAAGATCAAAGAAGAAGACAGCCCATTTCTCTCTCTGAAAACATGACTCTGAGGTTGAAAGCCAAGATTATTAGAGGGAAAAGAGTGATCTCTTGGCTGAGAAACCTTGCAGCATCTACAACCAAAGGCGGGTGACTCCTCAGGCTTCAGGCCACAGCATCAGACCTGCAGGCTCCTTCCCTGCACAAAGAACACCTGAGCTGCTGAATATCAGTGGCGTCTCCCCTTTCCATGGCTCGTGGGGCAGAGCAACTTTGCCCAAACATGAGCAAAATTGCCAGCAGCCACACACTCAACCCCACTAGAATTGGATAAAATTAACTTGCAAAAGACAGCACACTGTAACTAGCTTTGTGTTCCAACCTTTCTATATCTATTTAATTAAAGGCTCCAGTATAATGTGAACCCAATAGTCAGATTCATTAGACAGCGAGAACTAATTCAACAACTGTTTTGCTAATGAAACTGCAGTCTACTTTGGAAGGTAGATCACATAGGGCATGGGTGCGAGCAATGCCCTGGGAACCCCAGGGGAGCATGAGGATTGGTTTTGTCCAATGAGCATACACTGTCAAGATGGCTTTTCTGCTCAGTGAACCTGCAGGGAGCATCCAAAGGAAAAGGTGGACCAAGGCCCTGGCTGGCAATGGCTGGAGGTGAAGGTGGGCAGGAGGTAGTTGCCTGTGCCCGAATGGGCCAGTAGTTAAGGCATCCTCGCCTACCTGAATGAGCCAGTAAGTGCATTCTCAGTCGCAAACTATCCAGGAACCGCTTTCCGCAGAGCTCACACCCGTACGTCTTCATCCCACTGTGCAGCTTCCTGTAGGGGAAAGGAAAAGACAGGTTGCTGCTGCTCTGGATGGATAGAAGGTAGGCCCACCCCTACCTGGGGCTTGGTAGCCATCCCTCTGGCAGATGGACAGGAGGAAGATGATGGAGGGTATAGCACTGATGGACACACATCCTTGAATTCTCCAACAGCTCCCATGGCCCCCTCTGCCCATGGACTGCTGTCAATGAAGCAGCCATCCTTCATCCTGTCCAGGGGCAGAAGAATGGGGCTCTTCCTATAGCTTTATTCACTGGCACATAGACCAAGGGAAAAAATTCAGATCTGTCTGCAGAGAGAGGATGGAAGCAACACTGAAGAAAGGCAGACAGACATAATGCTCACTATCACACTACCACAGATCCTAAGTGGAGGCCCACTGGCCTGATTACCTTGGAGCAGCACTGCCCTCGCTGAACTGTGACTGCATGTGCCTGGGTCCCCCACCACGCACTACAAGCAGCAGGACTACACCTGTGCCCTTTCTCCTCTCCAGGAACCACTATGCTATATTGACTGGCACAGAGTCTCCAAATGAGCTTATAAAGGAACTGGTATCTTTATGGACATAAGATGCTTCTCTCTTGGGGTACCCAGGTAATCTTGGAATGGCAGTGGCCCTTAGAATATATTCTTTCCTTAAGGCCCAGTTTAGAAGTGTCTTCCTTCTGTCTGTGCTTTACCCATACAGAAGGGTTTCAAGCAATCAGATCATGTCATTCTAATACAGAAGGTGGTGGCAGCCATTTTTGGCTGTCTAAAAGTACTTCCGCACACATTATCTCATTTTGTCATCAGGATGATTCTGTCAGTTGGGCTGGGCTATGTTATCACTCCTGGAAAGACATAGGCCCTAACAACAACTGGTCACAGGCCCAGCCTGCAACAGTCCTCCAGTCCTGACTCCCACGTGGGGTTCTTTCTTGCCAGCCTCCTTGCTGGCTCATGACCCAGCAATGGAGCTAGTAAGATACAAGGAATGGGGCAGGCCAGAAAATAGGGAGTTAAGCACTAGACACAGGCTCTGACTTTCTCCCTACTCATACTCCTGTTCTGCCTCCCTGCCATTTCCCCCAAGGAAGAGGGTAGGCAGAGGTAGAATCCGTGGGTGGTACACAGCCAAAAGAATACATGGCTCTCTGTGTTTTCTACAACCTACTACAATCAGAACATTGGTATGTTAAGACCATAGTAACAGGCTAGAGAGCCAGTACTGACATTAGATAAAACTGCAGATGTGCAGACAAGGTACATGTACTCAAACTGGCAGTGCTCAGATAGTGACAATGAAACTGAGTCACCCCCTCCTACCAAATTCTAAACTCCCCAGTGAAGGCCCAACACTGTGTCCAAACCATGCAGAGCCCCTAGGTGAGCCTCCTTAGCACACAGCCTATGGGTAAGTCATGAGGACAGCATACAATGCAATGTGTGCAGCACTCTGACAAAGATCATCATGCACAGTTCCCTTCGCAGAACTCTTTCTCAATCACATTGTTTTGTTTAAGCACTTTCCCTTTACTCCTTTGCCAAAGGCAAATGATTTCTCAATCACACACACACACACACATCCATGATACTGTCAGGTACCCCATGCCCCATGTTATTTCACTCTCAGGCACAGCTGATACATCTAAATTGAGAAATATTAACAGTACAAAACATTTTAATTGAACATTCTTAACCCTAAACAAATTTCACTAGGACATGTCCTAAATGTTTGGAGCAAAGTATGTTTTCAAATATGCACCAGGTATGGATCGGGTGCGTGCATGTGAGCACACACACAGACACACATGCTAGTGGAGCATTCCCATCTCTGGGGATGATGGATGTCTGCTTTCCTAAAATGAGTTCCACAGAGCGGCAAAGGCTCTATTCATGGGGAGTTACACAGAAGAACTTCTTGCATACAGTCATGGTGAAGCCAGTTGGGTGGCAACAAATCTTTCTATTCACTTATGATCTGCTTGTGTCCAGGGGTACCCACCTCTTGGAGGTGGCTGTCAGGAAGAACAGAAGGACAGATGCTCATTTGGATTTGTTTTCCAAAAGGATTCTGAAGTGACCAGTCTTTAGACTCTGGGAACTGCCACTAGACTATACTCCCCTCTTGGGCTCCCATCTCTTCTCCCTGAGGGTTCCCAATCAAATCCCTCACCTGATGAACACTCTTTGAGTAATGCCATTGCCTTTGCCTTAGATGTGAATGGATTTGCCTGGAAATTGCTAGAATTGGCTTTCCTTTCAGTGGCCAATGGGATAGATGGCTTAATGTGAAAGGTGATACCTGCTCTTCTGCAGAGGTAACAGGGCACAGGGAAGAATGCCCAGCAAGCAGCTAGAAGACCTGGATCCTCACCCTGACTCAACCACTAACTTGGTAAGACCTTAGACAAGCATGCTATCATAATCTCCCCATGTTTCTCACTGGTAAAGGAATGTGGATATATCTAAAATTTTGGCTGGAGATAAAACTGTATTATTCCAAAGTCTTACCCATATCCTTTTACCTAGCCTCCAAGGACATCCTCTCAGGGGCACTGTTATTCTCCCTATGCCATGTCCAACTTGTCACTTGCCCTGTGACAACTCAAGCAGTCAGGTAGAATAGCCCAAGCACAGCTCAAAACCCAACCAAGCAATCTATACGTTTTTAAAACTTTTAATCCAGATCATAAGAGTTTCCTCTTTTATTCAGTTGGTATTTAGTTTTCAGCTTTCAGTTTTCCAGAACTCACTGTGAACCTTTGCTTGGAACCACTCTGTAGCCATGCCTTCCCTAGCCTTCAGAAACATGGAGATCCTGTCTTATCCAGTCCTTGGATAAGGACACTGCCCTACAACTGACCACTAAGTGTCCCTCACAGGTTACCAGAGGCAAGCATGGCATCCCTATGTATCCACACAAACAAGGTCAAAGGTCTGACCCCACTGGCAGGGAAACCCAGGCAAAGCACACAAAGTTCAGAACAGAAAAAGGGAACAACCCCACAGGACTGCCTGAGAGTTCAACAGCACCTAGCACAGGTTTGCTCGTATCTTTAATTATTATTCATGTACCAAGGAAAAGAGTATGGAGAAATAGAGGCTTCTCCTGGTTCAAAGAAAAAGCAAATGGCAGAGAAGAACTGAATCCATTCAATGGACTTGGCTACTGCCAGACTCTATGACATAGGCCTCAGAAGAACCAGTGAAAAAATAGAACTCCAGCTTGTTTCTGGAGCAAAAGTACAAATTTATATGAACTCACGGTCATCTCTCTTCAGACCACAACTTCCCATAGCCACTGTCATCACATTAAGCACATTTCAATAAAAATGGAAATTCTATCCACCTTCTTCCTCCTTACCACATTTACTGCATCTTTCTAGTTTGGTCCTTTCTCTTCAACCATCTAACCACTCATGGCTGTCTGAAATCATCAGACTCTACCACAGACAGAGGAAAAAGAGGACAGTTGGGGATATTTTTCATTTTTCTGGTGTTCTCACACTATTCTTTGCAAAGAAGCTACATTACTGAGCACCATTTTGATAGTAACCTGCTTCTAGCACGGCCATAACATCTCTATCCTATACCCAGGAGAAGATCCATCTCCTTCAGATAGTTAAGGTCCCTGTTACTTATCCTCAGGGAGTGAGATCAAATTCTCCCCCACCCATAGTGGTGACCCATCTCAAAGAATACCTAGCCCGCTAGATAAGCTCAGTAATAAATTTTCACTTATGTCCAAAAAGACAAATTAAAAAATTAACCCCAGATTTCCATCTATATTTTCAAGAAAGCTGAATTATTATGAAAAATTAGAGCTAAGCAAATCTGTACCCTTTCACAAGTAATGTAAGAAAAGGACCTATTTCTTTTTTTTCTTTTTTTTTTTTAATAAAGGGACCTATTTCTTCTCATCAAGTCTTAACTTGTAACTCTCACTAGCAAAATCAAGTTAACAAGAGACAAACTCATCATGTGAACCATTTTCCGAGTCTGAAAATCCATAAAGATTCTGTCTGGTGCAGACTACAAACTCCACTATGATGGATATCATGTAGACATTCCCTTTCCTTCATAAGACCTAAATGTAAAGAGATTGCTCAATGCTGCTGAAGAACCCCCTCTAGGTATGATGGGGTCTAGGGCAGTCCTCTGGTCTTCCTAATATTCCAAATGTAGCAGCTTCATGGGTAGCCTCCAATCCAGAACCAGATCCTATTTCGTAGCCTATGGCCTTCCATACAAGAAAGGCCAATAGCCTGTTCAAGGCAGCATAAACCTGAGCTTTAGACTAACGTCTCACCTTTAGAAGCCTCATCAACCCAGCCCACCTGGGACAGCCACAACAGCATGAGTGGCAGCAAGGAAAGACCCACAGCATATTCCGGACTCCCTACTTTCCATCTCCAGAGACAGATGGTCGTAACAGCTGCTCCCTAAGGGGCACCCTCTACGTGCATTCTCTGCTAGAAAAGCTCAGCCCACATCCATCGCATGCAGTTAAAGACCAAGGAGACAAGGCTAGAAGAGCTAAATGTACTACCAGGTGCCAGGAGAAAAAGGCCAACAGCACTGGCTGGCAGAAAGAGGGCGACTCAAGCCCCAATACTGCTAATCCCACATTTATTCTCAAGTTCCTCTGCCCAGAGACAAATGGCAAAGTTGAAGCAGACCAACAGACAGAAAAGGTTTAGAGAAAAATTCTCAGTTCCAATAGTCCAAGGGCTGTACTCCCTCACACTCCTACTGGGAAGCTGAAATTGCCCAACTTGTGAGATCTGCTGGACAGAACAGTGCTGGGAAATGGGACCTGTAATTGGGGAAAGCAAGCAGAAGGGAACTCCATAGCTGGACCGTGGACAATGTTTTCCTTGTTCTCAGCTTAAGTGATCCATCCCCTGAACCAACAGTCAGACCAGCCCAATGTGGCCCCAAAGGGCCTTCCAACTATTCTCCCTACACTTGAGGATGCTCCAGATGTCTCCCCAATGCTTAAGGCTTCTGCCATCTTGTTCCATGACCATCAATTTGACCTACTCAATGCTTCTAAAGGGCACCCAGAACAGACAAGGAAGACAGGGGAGATCTTTGAGACCCAAATTAAGGTCCAAATGACTGCTCTCTCAAAAGCCTTCTGCCTACAGAAGAAGCAATGCTCTCCAAAATCCTCTACTTAGTATGAGAACTCAGCCACTGTGCCTCTCTGAGCTCAGCCCTGGGCCTCTCTGGAGCAGTTCATGGCCAGCACATGCTGCCATGTCTCCCCATGTGGGGATGCACAGAGCTCTGCCAGTGCCCTCAGTCTCCCATTCGACTGACTCTTCAGCTCAGCAGTACAACTGCACCCTGGCTGTGTTTACCTTACCAGGTAGAAACTGAATTGAGGTAGGAATGAGCTTACGTGTTTCAGATACGGGCTTATTCACCTCTTTTATAACCTTAGATTTAAGAAGTCACACCTTAAATGTCCACTTATTCTTAGTTCAAATGACAAGAGGGAGGTCAAATAGCCAATGGCATTCTATGCTCTTATTTTAAGAGAAAGGGATGAATGAAAAGTTATTAGGCTATCAGGGATCTCCTTTCCAAAACAACTTCCAAAGTGAGCACAGGGTGTTTCCACATTCAATTCAATCTCCTGCACTTCCTACATGCCTCTCTGTGGGAAAGGAACACTTTCAGAAACTAAAAGAGCTGGTTCTGCAAGAGGCCTCCACCCTAAACCACAGCAGGCTCTTCACTGGGCATACTACATACTCAGGGAATGTTCCCTACCTTCTAAGGGTGACATTAGATCTTCCCAAAGAATGTCCCTTAATGTCACCAACAGTGTCATATTCCAGGCTGGGTTAGCCATTAGTCACACTTCATGTCCTTCTCCTTCCATGTGTGATTCGAGACTAAGCCACTTAAATTCCTCAGAACTATAAGCCCTGGAGGACTGGAACCATGTCTTTACCTCTGCTTTCACTGTCCTCAGCACAGACTTACACAGACAGCCAGGGTGGAGAGAGGAGGACCATTCCTAATGCAGTCATTTCCAACCACTGGGATAAAACAACACCTAACCACTGAAACTCCATGAAGAGAGAGAAGGGGCAGTTCTAATCAACTTCGGAAAGGGTCACTTTAATATTCTCAAGACATAAGGGAAATTATCATTTTACCCACTTTTTTTTAATGTTGAGATTAGACAGACATTTGACAAGCTGTGAGTGCTTAGCTGGTATTACCACAAATTATCCTTCTAGCAAGAGAGTTCATTGCTCTCTGACTAGTCAATATTAATAAACATTACTGAATGCTTTTACAACACAATTTATTTTTTAATACAGCTCTTTATGTATGCCATAAAGTAAACATACCAATAAAACCCAAGGATTTCAAAGAACAAATTTCAAAAACAACAAAGAACTAACTGAATGCTAGTTAACACCTTCTATGCTGCAGGTTTGGGGAGGTCTGGGGATCCAGACCATTAGAATTTACAGAAATTGGCCTATTGTTGGGTATCTGGAGTCTTTTAAAGGAAAGGACAAAGACTACCAGTCTTTTCTTAAGAACTATCCAGATTAGAAGTATGGTATATTGCTAAGCATGGTGGCACACATCTATATTCCTAGCTACTCAAGAGGCTGAGACAGAAGGATCCCAAGATTGAGAGTAGCCTGGGCACCCAAGCAATATTCCACATCAAAAAAAAAAGTAAAAAGGTCCTGAGGTGCAGCTCAGTGCTCCCTAGGTTGAATCCCCAGTACTGCAAAAATAAATTACTTTAAAACAAACACACACACAAAAACCACTTTTTACCCTAAATTTCACTTTATACCTTTGCAGCAGTGCAAGAGTTGAGCTATTTGATCTCTGATGTATTTCCAATCAATTGTACAAAACTGAAAGGCAGTGGGACTGACAAAGGTCTGTGCAGCCTGGACTTTGTCTACTGCACAGAGGATCCACACCACATCCATCCTCAGTCTTCATCACTGAGTGCAAAAAACATACTAGGGTTCCATGCATCTTGTTGAATGAGTAAACAAACAAATAAAGAAGGAAATAGGAATAGAAAAATGGAAAGGTGCAAAAATCCCACCCTCTATCTACACACACATACACACACTCACACACACACTCTGCAGTGCAGAAACAGTTGTCTCTATTGTCCAAAAGAGAAGCCCTCCGTGGGGTTCTTAGAAAGAATGCCACACATTCTGCCTTGGCCTGGGACTAAGGCCAATCTGGAGCTCACAGAAGAGTGGAAAGAACAGTCCTAAGCCTTAAAAATATGAGGAAGGACAATGGCATTCCCTGTGGCCATAAACACACCAAGTACAGTACCTTCCGATAAGGCTGCCTCCCATTGTTAAAATACGAGGTCAGAAATGACAAAGGGCATGCTAATCTCCCCACAGCAACTGCTCAGGGAAGGATCTTCATGGCTGCTGAGCACCGGGAGGCCTGGGCTTCTGGCCGTTATGTAACTGGTCCTTTGTTTTAAAATACTGAGTTCTCCTAAGTCATTTATTTGAAATATCTCCATCAACAAATTTCACCAAGAACAAAAGTTTTTCATTTGGGCACTGGGCTAAAGGATGATCTTATCACACACAATCTCATACAGTCTCTTTCAACAAGGTCTTAGTGTGCTTATCTGCAAAGTTCCTGCTAGCCAAATATGATTGAAATGTTCTATTTATGCTCACTGGATTAAGGAGATGTTGCAAAACTGCACAAAACCTGGCAGATGTAAGCAAGGTATTACAGCCTGGGCAGTTAAGATCTGAAGGGAAGGGATCAATAGGCACTTTTGTAGTTTTCTTTCTTTTTGCTTTTAAGAAAACAGAAAAGTTGTGCTTTTCGAAAAAGGAAGAGGACAAATAGTAAAATGCTTCAAGATTTATATCTTCTCTGGCCTTTTTCCAAAACCAAAACAGGGCACCATGATGCATGCTTGCTGATGTCAGCCAGGGGAAACAAATACATCCAAAATAATCCCTCCAGATCCTAGCAGGCCCTCTAAGGGAATCAAACTATGGTTACGGATGAATGAGGGTTTCGGTTTTTTTCTCTCTCCATGCAAGGCTTTTAACCAGCACAAATAGCCAATTTCTGGGAAAACAGTTTTCAAAAAGCTATAGACTTTTCTGTTATCTCTCTGTTTTGCCCAGGCATGTGGAGGAAATGTCTTTGTCTCCTGGTTATCAAAGCTCATTTCTATATGTTTCTACTTCAGCCAAGAAGCCTCAATGCCACTTTCAAATCCCAAGGACCAGCCATGGAAACTCAGAGGTTGTTGAGAATAACTGAGGTCTATTAAAGGCCTATGAAGAACATTGTTTTGGAATTAAACCATTCTGAAAACCTTTTAAATGTATATTGCCTCATTCTTTCTGCTTTAGTACACTGAAAATTAAATTACTTTTCTATGAGGATTCTGAGCTTGAGAGTTATCGCTCTGAGCATCAATTGTGAACACGAGAGAAGAGTTGAGCAGATTACCTGTATGGACACCAAATCACACTGTGAAAATCAGTATCATTTTAATGAATAAACAGAGCAAATCTCAAAGAGATATTTTCTTCTTTACTGGTTCATTTTTCCCTCTAGAAAAATGAAAAAATAAACCTAGTCAACTGAGATTGTATAATAACAAAGTTAGTACATTTACATGTCATGTGTGACTTTGAAAGAGCTTCCAGAGGATCACCTCAATGCCCCTGAGGCTGGGATAGATGCAGTCTTCATTTTGTAGATGAAGAACTTGAGACTAAATGACCTACTTTCCCTGTAAGCAGATGAATGTCTCCAGACTTCTTAGCAAGGGATCTGCCTTCACAGCTACCTATAGGCAGAGAGACCACACGCCCTGGACATAATGTCCTCTCGGGGGCTCTGCAAAGGGGCAGGAAAACCATCAGCTAGGAAGGAGACAAGAGAACATGCCTGGGATTCACCCAACCTAATTAGATAAAAGCAAGAACAGAGAACCCTCCAAGAAAAAAGGTAACCCGACTGATGGCAGCCAGAATCTATGAGGAGGCTGGGAGGACTTTGGACCTCCTACAAGGAAAGAATGCTGATTTGTTCCCCACCATCTACCCTGTACCTGTGAAGCACCTCCTGGGTACCAGCCTCTAGTCAGGCTGCACTTGAACCACAGTCCAATTGGGTAGGTTCTATATCAACACTATTCTCCATTACTGCACTTTAGTGATTTCCTCTGTAGCACTTAACACAATTTGCAGTTGCACACTGAGTTTTTTATTATTATTCTTTATCTCAACTATACTGTAAGGTACACTATGGCAGAAGCCATCGCTGTATCCTCAAAATCTGGAAGGGTTACTTGGGACACAGTAAGCATTCAGGATATTTTTCTAAGTAAGAATGTCATGGAAATATCTGCATGCCTTAAAATTTACCCTTTTCATGTATACCATTGAAAGGTTTTTTTAGTACACTCACAGAATTGTGTAACTATCACCACTATCTACTTCCAGAATATTTTTATCACCTTAAAAAGAAACTCTGCACCATTAGTAACTATCATTCCTTATTCCACTCAACCCCCAGCTCTAGCAAGCACCAATCTATCTTCCTCTATGGACTTGCCTATTTTGAACATTTCTTATAAATGGAATCACACAATCTTTTCCCTTTGGGATCTGGCTTCTTTCATGTAGCATGTTTTCAAGCTTTGTATTGTAGCCTGTATCAGTATTTCATTCTTTCTTATTGTAAAATAATATGCCATTGCATGGATATACTATATACTGTCAATTCATCAGTGGATGGACTTTGGTTATTTCAGCTTTTTGGCTATTATGAATAATGCTGCTGTGAATATTTGTGTGTATATTTTCTGTGGATATGTGTTTTCACTTCTCTTTGGTATATACTTGGGAGTGGAACTGCTGGGTCATATGGTAACTCTATGTTTAACCTATTCAGGAACTGCCAGACTGTTTTCCAAAACAGCTGTACCATTTTACATTCCCATCAGCAATGCCTGAGGTTTCCAATTTCTCGATACATTTTTAAACTAAATGAATAAATGAATGAAGGTTCCTTCTACTGCAAAATCCCCTGAGAAGAGGACACAGTTCTGAGGCTCCCTTGGTAAACTGGCTTCTTCATCTGCAGACAGGACAGGGTGCACTCACATTTAACAGAAACCCCAAAGAACGCTATTTATATTGAGTTCATTTGAGAGAGAAAAATCAACTGAAAAAGAGATGAAAAGGAAAGAAAATACCAGATAGCTTGAAGTGGGCACTACTTTCACATATGTGATTTCAATACTTACTCTCCCATCCCATGTCCATACTCAATAATTTAATAATGCACACTCCTTAAACAGACTTAGTTGAAACACATGAGAAGGATCCCAACTCGAGCACAGCTGATTTTGATTTGGTCAGCAGTGAGGAAAGCATGATTTGACAGCCCTGCTGTCTTTGCCGTGAAGTTTGAAAACTATAATGTATAACAACATAAAACAATAGTACTGTACTGTACAGTACAGTCAGTGAAAATTATAGTACTATATAAACAAGGTGTACTGTGCAAAAAAAGACATTGAGGCTCTATAAAGAAGATGTACAGAACTGTCTGTAGTTTAATGTTCTGTTATACATTGCAGTACTGCGTGTAAGAGTTATGTAAATAAAGGCAAAGTCACCAAGTTGGAGTTTCCTTTGACCATTTCTTTGTTCTAGATATTGTAATGAACATCCTATATACAATTCCTCATTTAGGGACCAGTTCATTTAACGACCTAGTCGAAGGAATGGAACTCGGTTGTTGAACGAGGAATTTCTGTAATATTCAAAGCAAAAACACACAGAGCTAGAAGTATAACAGTCAGTGGTAGAGCACTTGCCTAGCAAAGGCAAGATCCTGGGATCAATTCCCAGCACCATTTAAAAAAACTCAAATATGTGCAAACAAAAATACTAATGGCAAACTCTCAGAGGGAGACACCCAGAACCAGAAGCTGCCAAGGGACTGGCATGGCTTGGCCTTTCTGCCTGAGCCTGCTTGAGTGGTCTCAGATTGTTCTAAAACAGGTAGCATACAGCAGCTCTGTTCGGGGTCCCCCAAACTTCGTGTTGCCCCTTTTCTCTCTTTGTAAAAAAAGGCAGCTGTATCCCTTTCTGCACAGACTCATTGCAAAGAACAAACAAACAAAGGCTGGGACTGAGCAAGGTCCTTTGCAAGCTGCAGGTAATTAAAACAGCCTGTAAATGCCCCAGCAGAAAGCACTTCAAAGAGACAGTAATTCCAGCAATGGCCAGTCAAGGCTGTGTGGTGTAAAAATTATGAGTTTTCCCAACGGGGAGCTTTGTGTGAAAAGGATAGGGAATGGTGGCAAAGGGAGAGTGAGTCACACAGAGGAAGTTTACAATTGGTGTCCATGCCTAGTGTGTGCAGGGTGTGTGTGTGTCTGTGTGTGGCACGTGTGCAGGCCAGAGAATAGGAACTGTGTGCTTGTGTATGTGTATGTGAAAGCACACATATATCAATGCTGAGACAGCCCAAGCATGTGGGCATGGAGATAAAAGGAAAAATAAAATAAAAGCAACAAATGCATCCTCTTCCCCACTGGGCCTCTTTTTCATGGGGAGAAGCACCAGGCAGCTTGTGTGCTCCTCTGGCTCCTCCCTTGCAAGGCTGCCCAGTGCACAGGCAATGCATAATCTGCCGGCTCTGGGCCTGATGAGCAGGCTCAGCAGAACCAAGCAGTGGCTCTCTGAATCTGCCGGCACTTTCAGTCTCACAACATGACACATAATAGCCAGCAACATACTGCAAGCTCTGTTATCTTGAAGCAGAAGATGAAGAAGAGAGGGGGATTCTTAACCTTGATGCTTGCATTCACTAACTTCCCCCTAGTTACCTGCCTCGGTGTCCTGTGTTTAAATGATGCAGTGACAGTGGCTGGGGCCCCACTTTTTATAATACAAGACAGAAAACCCAAGTAACCATCAGCACTCACCTGACCACACCATCACACATCATATATTTATATTTTTTTAAAGCAAAAATGGGCTTATTACTAGCATTTCTTTTCTGTGTTTTCTTTCGTATTTTCTAGCAGGGACCTAAAACCCTCAATGGGACATCTCACTAGGCAGGAGGCTAAAATCATTCCCAGGTAGCTTTCCCCAGCCCCTCCTTGCAAAACGCTGATCCTCCACCTCAACCCATTTTTGCATTTGCATCTATGGGTAAGCAGTGGCAATGCAGCCCCTCTGCTTGCCTCTCTGTCCAACTAGCCAAGCAGCGTCCTGAAGACAGAGCTTTGGCCCATTTATCCCTGCATCCACAAGGCCAGCAAAGGGCACAGCACTAGTGGGTGCTCAAGAAATGGCTGTGGATAAATGGCCACATGATGGGTGTGTCTTGGCCATACTGTGTATAATAAATGGGTCAGAACCTGCATGGAGTATAGGACCCAACAATTTCTCATGCTGTCATCTGGCCCATAGGAGCCTCCAAGCCTGGGGAGGGGAGGTGGGAACTCCCGTGTGCTCACTAAGGCAGCAAAGAAACCAACTCTGGCTGGTGGCTTTATTTGCCCATAAACAAAATCCTTCTCTGCCTCCCTACAGTCCTACTCACTAACTCCTCCCTGACACCACTGGCTTTAAGCCCACACATAAAAATGTTCTTTACTATTTTTATTTAATGAGCTTTCACTTTTCTTTCCCCCTTTTTTTTGTAAATGAGAAAGGAAAGCCCACCTCCTAATAGGAATTGGAGAGAGGGAGCAAAGTAGAATCTTTTAAATGGGCCATAACTTCATGAAAAGCTTTCTCTTCTACACCCTCCCCCAACTGCCCTTCCCCATGCCCCATTCCCCTCCATATCCCTGCATCCTTCCTTCTCACCATTCAAAACAAGATGTGTGGATTTTGGACATTTGATTACTTTTAAGTATATATTTTTCCCTCAAATAGACTGAATACAATGGTTAGGAAATGTGACAGAAAACTATTCTGAGCCATTTATTGCCTTAATACCCACCTTTGTCCAACAGGCAGTTTTGACAACAGCGATAAATTCCAAATTTATGTCAACAGAGCATATGTTGAACACCTCATTTCTGAGCTAAAGCGGCATGCTGCCCTATAAATCACCGTTCTGTTTGAAATGAAAGTAGATTACAGGCCTGTGTTATTGAGCAGTTAGAGCTATAGTCATATAAATCAGAACTTTTAACTCTAGGCAATCCGTTGTGCAATTAACTAAAAGGTACTTTGTCATTTCAAGGCTTGTGCACAGGCTTGGCAGGACAGAGAGCTACCAGGGAGGGGGTGGGAAGGAAAAGTCTGCAGAAACAGGAGGGTTGTGGACTGCAGCATCTACCACACCCCATCTCATCTCACCGCCGACCACCACCCGACGAGACCCCACCAATGCTGTATACTGGCACAGGCACTCTCACTCCAGCATCTGCCACAAAGACAGCATCATGCTGAGCATTTGTCACCAAGTCACCTCCAGAAGCCCAAATGCCCTTTCATTCATTCATTAAGCTTTCCCGGGCATGAGCCGTGTGTGTAACACTGTTGGGTGCTAACATGGTATCAGAGAGCTGGGGGTTTAGTTACGTGGTAGAACCCAGTCCAGCATGGGCAAGGTGCTGCTTAGATGCCCAGCACTGCCCCCAAAAGAAGTGAGTCCAGAGACACAGGGGCAGTAAGAGTAATACATGCAACAACACTGAGAAGATGCTGACAATGAAGAAGAACTAGAAGAACATTTGTCAAAAAACATACTTGAGCACGTACTAGATGTGCCAGGCCCTGTTGTGTGTATTTTTGTATTTCTCATTCTACCCTAATAGTCCTATAAGGTAGGGATTATTTTTTTTCTGTTTTGTTGAGAAGAAAATTGAAGCACAAGGAAGTAAACAACTTTCCCAGGATCGTGTAGTTTGTAAGTAGCAGAACCTGATACAATTAGTACAGTAAAAAGCTTATGTAACTCAATATTCTGGGAGGCTGAGCCAGGAAGAGTGCAAGTTTGAGTCCAGCCTGGGCAACTTAGTGACTCAGCAAGACCCTGTCTCAAAAATGTAAAAATAAGGGCCAAGGATTTAGTTCAGTGGTTGCGCTGCCTGCCTGGAAAGCACAAGGTCCCGAGTTCGATCCCTGGTACCAAAAAATAAAAAATAAGGAAGGGCTGGAGATGTAGCAAGTGGAAGCCCTAGGTTCAATCCCTAGTACAAAAAACAAAAACAAAAAAACTCACTTAGACTCTGATGCCTGCCTGTTTGCAAATTCCAGGTCTACAATATACTAGCTCTAAGACTCTGGGATTCTCTAAGTCTCAGTTTTCCACTAAGGTAGTAATAGTGTTACCTCAGAGGGTAGATAAATGAGACTGGCCATGTAAAACAACTTAGCATGGTGCTGAGAACACAATGTGCTGAATAAATGTTAGCCACTGTAAGAAGGTTGGAAGAGAAAAAGACAGATGCTTGTACCCTGGCCAGTCCATAACCTACTGGACAAAGAGACAGAATTGAAAAAAGAGACAAAGAAAAAAGATGTAGTGATGCACCAATATTTCAACCATTATCTAAATATGTAAAAAATGATATGACTGTGCAGAAAAGAAACAGAAAAACAGGGGGTGTGTGGCCGGAGATGGCCTAAGGACATGGTAAAATTGAGCTGGTCTCTCAGAGGCTGTGTAAGCTCTGAAGGGCTCTATCCATACGCATTAGGGAGTATTAAAAATAGAAAATCCCTGGATAAGAGAGTGCCATGTGATACAGGTTTCACGTGAGCCAAGAATTGGAAGCAAGCAAGTTGTGCCTGACTAGCATTTGGGAGATGGCCTGGCTCATGCAAAGGGGACACGTGGAGAAGTGGGTGGGAGAGGCTTACAGAGGGGGCAGGGTGGGCCAGAATGTACGAAGTCTTGAGGAAGAGTCTGAGGACTTTAAACTCAGTGCTGCAGTCTTTGCTCCACAATCCTCGGAATAATGGAGTAACTGGGAGTGGGAAGCTCAATGGGGCAGGGATCTCAGAAGCAGAGAGAAGAAAAGGGGGGATGAATTGTTTGAATTCTAAATTAAGAATGAGGGCATTTCCAAAGACAGCAGTTAGGTGAGCCTTCCAGAACAAAATGCTAACACAGCATCACTGTCACACAACTGCAGAATGCTGCCCTTCCCGAAGAAGGTACAAGAAGAGAGATGTTGAACCACACTGCCTATCTCTACTGCCTAGTGCAGGTGATAGCTCCATAGAGTATAAGTTATGGTGGCTGGAAACTCAAGAAGAGCTGCTGCTTCTGTTTGCTGCCTCTATCCGATTAAAGATGCCATTCTACTTATCAGAATGCAGATGGAAGCAAAAATGTGCAGGGGAGGAGCCACACTGGATTCCTTCTTTCTCTTTGTCACCCTGAACTGGCCACCAACTCAATATGGCTGGGAGGCAAAAATATTCAGGTGGGGTGGGGGATTTAGCTCAGTGGATCCAGTGCCTGCCTAGCAAGCACAAGGTCCTGAGTTTGATCCCCGGTACACAAAAAAAAACAAAAAAAAATCAGGTGCTCCTTCTCTCCCATGAGCCTAGACAAAATGAGAATCAATTAGGCATTTATTTGGCATAGTAAGAGTTACAATAAGAATGCAAGAAAAAATCTGTCCTCATAAAGCTTGTTAAAGAATGAAGAAAATATACAAAATAATAAGCAGTACTTATTCATATGCTCCAATATCACATGGTGGCTACAAGCACAATGCTTAGAGTGAGTGACAACCAAAAATCTGGAGGCCTCCATGAGAGGTGGGCTGAAGAATGGGCTCGGGAGATACCCAGCATGTAACAGATATCCAGGTGAGAGGGAAACGGTACGAGAGCATAATTCCTGACCAAGGATGGTCAACCCAGAGACCAAGCCAGCACAAGCAGAAGTGGGTCCCATGGAGTGGTACAAATGACACCAGAAAGCTAAAGGGAGGAAGTCAGCTTGGAAAGCAGATGAACAGGGAACCACTATTCGTTCTTGATGAGGAGGGAAGGGGGACATGGGGCTGTGGGAGTTTAAGAGCACTGATGTGACATGCTCTGGAAGTCTCAATGCTGTCCTTCCTACCATGATATATGGCACTACACAACATCTGGCCTTGGAGCCCAGCCAGACATTTGCTCCTCCAACCTCCTCCACAGCTGCCCATTCATGGAAAAGTAGATTCCTCGCAGGAATATCGGGGCAAAAGGGCCTTCCTGTCACTCACTCTGTGTTTGGTCAACTGCCATTATGCTTGATCATGCTAGAAGCCAACAAGGCAAGAAATTGCTACAGAAACTCTCTGCAAGAATCTCCTCTCACACACACACAGGGACAGGCAGGCATGTGCCCACACACACCATCTCTCACCATCTGGCAGAGCAAACTGCTGGTCTTTGAGGGGGGAAGAAAAGGAAACCTCTTAGAGGTATTTGTTTAATATCTGAAAAGTGGGGGAGCAGATGAAGTATGCAAGTTTCATTTAGAAAATCATTAAGAAACTATTATAGTAAAATGAGGCTTCCCGTTTCCAAATAAAGCTGAGACAATTACGCTGAACAAACTGGCAGAGTAGCAAATGAAGAAGCAGGAAGGAAGGAAGTACAATAATAATAATAATAACTAGAGGTAAATAGGAAATCAGGAAATGCCAGGAAATTAGAAGCAACCTCTTCCCATCAGACCTGGGGGTCAGCTTGCCCAATCAGCAACAGGAAAACCACAAATCAAAACTGATCATCTTCTGGGCACAGTGACACAGGCATGTTTATAACCCCAGCCACTCAGGAGGCTGAGGTAGGAGGAATACAAGTTCAAGGCCAGCCTGGGCAACTTAGGGAGCCTTTGTCTCAAAGTAAAATAAAAAAGGGTTGAAGCTGTAGCTCAGTGGTAGAGCACTTGCAAAGTGTGTAGGATACCCTGGGTTCAATCCCAAGTACTGCAACATAAAATAAAAAGATGACACTCTGGATAAAGGTTTCCATTAGCCTTCGGAAGAGTGGTCTCTGTTCCAGCAATTCCTCCATTCCTACACAAGCTAGTGTCTCACAACTTTCATCTTATGAACCCTCACAGATTCATTTCTGGGAGGGAGAGGCTGGTGTCTGCCTCTTTTTGAGAAAGGAAACTGGGCTGGGGGACAGGTGAGAAGGAAGACAGTGGGAATATGGGTAAGCATCTCCCCTAAGAGGAAGGGAGTAAGCCATGGTCCTTCTGCTCACTCAAAGTCAACACATATTTATTATCTCCTGAATGCAACACACAGTGTTAGTCACTGTGAATGGATTCAAAGAAACATAATATCCTGGCTGCACCCTGAAGGATCTTACAGTTAAGTAGGGAACACAAGGCTTGAACATGTCGAAGACTTTAAAACAGTGCAGGGTAATAAAACATGACCAGAACGAGGAAGATGTGAATGTAGGCTTCAAGAGAAGGAAAGAAAGAAAGAAAGAAAGAAAGAAAGAAAGAAAGAAAGAAAGAAAGAAAGAAAGAAAGAAAGAAAGAAAGAAAGAAAGAAAGAG
>NW_004624784.1:9590457-9621146 GCF_000247695.1 Heterocephalus glaber | reverse complement strand
AAGAAAGAAAGAAAGAAAGAAAGAAAGAGAGAGAGAGAGAAAGGAAGGAAGGAGAGAAAAGAAGGAAGGAAGGAAGGAAAGAAAGGAGGAAAGGAAGGAAAAAAAGAAGAAGAGAGGGGAGGGGAGGGGAGGAGACCCAGCCTCTAGTCTGTGTAAGGTTTATCACCATCTGGGGATATATCTGTCTATGTCCTACTCCTATGCATCCCTCCTACAGCTCTTTCACCCTCTCATGGCCTCCACTACAAAATTCTAAGTCTACAAAGACTGAAATACTAATCTTTTTGTTTGTTTGTTTGTTTGTTTTTGGTACCAGGGATCGATTGTGTGCTTGTGCAGCAGGCGCAGCAGGCAGTGAAACCACTGAGCTAAATCCCTGGCTGAAATACTAATCTTATCTATTCAGTCTCATGGTCTGCTTTTCTCTAAAACGGCAGCCCCCAGGGTTAAAACCCAAGACTGGCTCTAAGCGTTGCCTCCTACCCTCCTATGCCACTCACAGTTTCTCCAGCTTGGGAAATGAGGCCTGACAGGTACACCTGGCCAACAGCTGCCGTGCACACTTTCATTCTAGACTCTAAGTGCCCCCACAGGCCTCACCTCACTCACTGCCTTCTCTAGGAACTAGAAAAGCAGCATTTGCTGGAGCACTTCTCTTCCCACCTCTCACGGGTGCAAGCATGGAGCTGACCTGCTCATCCCCAGAACCAGGGGATTTGTTCAGACCATTCACGCAGCACCTTCCCCCGATTCTGCCTCATTCCTAGGCAGGAAGGAGACCCAGTGAAGGACCTAGACAGCAGTTCTCCATTGCCACTGCTATTGTGTTCTTCACAGAGTCTATCCTGATCTCTCTACCCAAAGAGAGGAACATGGTCAACTATAATAAATAAACTATAATAGAGTGGGCAGGGGACTTCACCTCCCTTGCAGAAGACACAATATAGTTCACTCACTAATTGTCTTGCTGGAAGCCTTTAGGCCTCTCTCCACAAGTGGGCTGGAAGGGTTAGAGGTGTCATGGCCTGGAAATCCTCCAGCAGAGTTATACAAATACTTAACAGCCATCTGAACATGCACATAGTGTCACTTCAGTACACCCAAGGAGCACACAGCCAAGTTCCTTCTCATGTGAGGACAAAAGAGAGAACCACGTACAGTCTGTTTCTCTCTCTCGTGTACTCTTCACTTCCTTCTCTTTCCTAAGACAACCCCATCTTGGAGGGCTCCTCCCTCAAGGGAGCTGGGCAGAGGGAGCACAGTACGAACAGGAAGAGCAATGGCACTTTCAATGGGCTGCTGGCAGTGACCTTAATAAGGACAATGAAGTTGAGTTTCTCTTTGGGTAGAGAAATGAGAGTAGCTGACTTCAAAAGGAAAAGAATGGTTGGTCCCCTGAACAATGTCCCCCAAAGGTCACTGCTGCATGCAGGAAACAAGAGAAGACACACATTCAAGATCTGTTTCCATAACAGTTTAACCGTGCAAGAATCAGAGGACTCAGAGAGCCTGAGAGGTCCCCAAGCTTTCTATCCAACCAAGAATAGTGAACTGAAGCATTCCAAACAGAACTCTTAAAATATATTTAAATACTTCTAGAAAAGAAATGTCATTTAGAATATGAGATGGTAATGGAGATCCGGGGCATAGAATAGGACAATTAGTGTGAGTATAGGATGTGAATCTAAGTCATAAAGCCCAAGAGAGAGCACAATGTGACCTTCAAGGAGGCCAATGCCTTCAGTTAAACTACATTTGAATCTTAAAAATAAAAGTGCAATGCCCAAAACAAAGTGATCCTCAGCGGGACATTATCTCAGGTTCCATGATAGGGAATAAAGCCTCCCAAACCACACCCTCTAAAAGATAATGATCTGCCTTATGTTTGCTTTAGTTCCTCTTGGGGTAGGAGGTCCAATGGAGACCTGATACCTGAAGCTACCAACACGATTCACGAGCAGTCTCCAGTTCGATACTGATAGAAAAGAAGAACACCAGAATGTTCCAAAGCATGTTGGATGTTCCAAAGAATGTTCCAAAGCTCATACACTGTCACAAACTCACTGGAGGTCTTTCATAAACCACTCGACCTCAGTCTCCTCATCTTTAAAACAAGGATGTTCTTTCTGATTTTGACAGCACTTAGACACATCTGTGATCTATGAGCTCAAGAGTCCCTCCCTGATGGGCACAACACCTACAGCAACTCAGGCTCCACTTCTGTAACTACTTTTGAGTGGTCTGACACATAGCACCCTTCCCCTCTGAACAACTGTAAGTAACCTTCACAACATACAAGACAGTGCTTGAAGGCTAGTGCTATTTTTAGCATTTCCTGGGAGAATCCAGTTATTTTTAAAACTGTACTCAGGTTGTTCACATAAGGATGACAAATTAAAAGAAGGATCTGAGCAACGGAAGGCTGGCTCCAACATCAACACCCTCCAGATGACACTCTAGGGTCCATGCTGAAGGATTTCAGCAGAATCCAGTGCAGCCTTCAGCCTCTGTTTTCTCAGAGCTGTCATTATACCCACAAATGAATTCCCAACAACAGAGAAAGGCCTGCCCATAAGAAGATACTGTACTGAAGATGCCAGGAAGAGGGTACAGAATCTCTTTCCTTAAGAAGCTGGGCTGGATAAAGGTCCATCCTGCCTAGCTTTCTAGTTTAAAGAGAGACTTCTGCAAGTCACTTCAGGCTGTAGGAGCCCCTAGGAACCATAAAAGGAAGACCACTGGCTCCCATGTCCCCAAGGATGAGCAACTGGGGATTCTTTCACCTTGTGGCATTAGTTCTCTTTAGTTGCCATCACAAATTACCATAAACTTAGTGCTTAAAATAATGCAAATGTGTTGTCTTACAGCTCTATAGGTAAGAAGTTCAAAATAGATCTCATTCACTGGACTTAGATTAAGGTGTTGGCCAGGCTCCATGGCTTCTGGAAAGACTAGGGGAGGCTCTGACCTCCTAACCTCCTTCAGGATCCAGAGGCTGCTCCTGGTCCTGGTCCTGGGCCCATGGCTCACTCTTTCCTTGGCTCCCTCCTCCTCTGACACTGACTCTGATGCTGACTTCGCTTCCTCCCTCTTCCATACTTAAAAGACTCATATGGTTATAGTGATCATGATGAACCCACCTGGGTAACACAGGATAATCTATATTTTAAAGCCAGCTGATCAGCAGTCTCAATTCCCCTTGGCCACACCCATATCCTAATGTACTCATAGATTCTAGAGATTAGGAGGGTCATCTTTGGAGGACTGCTATTCTGCCGACCACACTCACAAAGTAACTGTGGGAGCCAGTTTTTCGGTCCTAATCTGCTGGGGCCCAGAAGTTGCCACTCTTTCCATTATAGGTACCCACAGGTTTTCTTAAGAAGAGGGTTATCCCATGAAGGCACTCCAAAGTCATTTTCCTGGCACCCAAGTCACAGCACCCTGGGAATTATGGAGCACTGTAAGGTATAGCTGCCCCTGGCATAACCCACTGGCTGTACCCAAAGCTGTGTGCATACCTGCACATGTGTTTATGGGCATGTGGCATGAACCCCTAAAGGAAGACACTGCAGCATATACATCTTTGCACTTCCTTAGTCTCTGCCACAACTCTGGACATTGAATGAGGCACTCAATACAGGTTTATCTGATTCTAGGACCAATAATCCCACCTATGGATTATGCAGGCCCCAGAACTAGGGAATTATTAAATCTAAGTTTTAGAATTAACATAAATAGTATTTATTTTAAAGAACAAAGTGTCTATCAACAGGAACTTAATAAGTTTTCTATTTCTTCTTTTTCTGTTTCCATGTTTTTTACACATTTTCATTGTTTAAAATGACTTCATAGATAGAAAAGGACCAATAGTGAAACTTTTAGAACATTTGATAATTTTTAATCTTCCAAGTCACTTGCACACGTGTGCACGCATGTGTGTATAATATGCATCATCTTGGTAATCACAGGAGCACCAAATTTCAACTGTATTAAATAACTTTACAGTTGATCCTAGGTATAAAATGTTACGCTCAGTTTTAGAAAAGAGCTCTCAGCTGATCCCATTTCCATTTAGTACAAATAATAAATTACCCCTTCTTCACTTTCCAAACTAAAAGGAGAGCCTCAAAGCCCACAGTTCCAAAAGCTCCCTATTCTTCGCCTTATCTTTTGCTCCCATTAAGTTTGTGGGGTTTTTTTTGCGGGGGGGGGGGGTGTTTGTTTTTTTTTTGAGACAGGCCTTGTTGTGTAATTCAGGCTGAACTTGAACTCACTACATAGCCCAGGCTGGCCTCATTACTTGCAGTAATCCTCCTGCCTCATCCTTTAGAGTGCTGGGATTATAGGTGTATGCCACCATGCCTGGCTTACCATTAAATTTGAAGACCAAAAAGTAACGAAAATAAAAAAGAAAAGAAAGGAAAAGAAAAAGAAAGACCCAGCACGAAGTTAGAATGAGGAAATACAGCTCTGCTTGGCAGGAACACAGAGCAGGGAGATCAACAGAGCCGCCAGAGGTGTGCAAATCACTTTTTCCCCTGTACCTACTTTGGCGCCGAGACAAACACCAGGGGCAGAGCAGACGGCAAAGGCAGGGAAACTGCTGAGCTCCCAGAGCCCTACTAAATAAAGTATGGAACCCATATTCAGATTACATTAAGCATTTTTCACAGACTCACCCTTGCTAAGAAAAACTGTCCTGAGCTGGTGCTAAGACAAGCAGCTGTGCTCTTGAGTGTCTCAGAAGTCACATTTCACAACTGCCATGCTTTCCACACTTTGGGCCCTGGTAAAAAGGCAAGGCTAGTTAGCCCATCTCCACAGGAGATAAAAGCACGTGCTCCATCTGCAAGGAACTTTGAGCACAACCCCTGGCCCAGCCACCTGAGGTGGGGTGGTCCTACACACTGTGACCTCTGCCTGGTCTGGAGGCTGCTGTAGCTATAACAGGCTTCTGAGGCTGATAGGGCTGAGTCTGCTGAACACCTGTGCCAGGATGGCATACTGCAGCTGCCAGAGCAGCAATTCCCACGGATGCTCACCTGCCAGGAGACCCATTTCCTCTCCCACAAGTTCCAGACCCAGCAAGCCATGGCCAAGGCTGCCAAGGCCATCCTGCCTAATACGCAGGTCACTGAAGGGACCATAATACAATGGTGGACAGGAAAATCTCATCCACTTTGAGACCTGAGAAGGGAAAAGCTCTTTGGGACCTCCTGGACTTGTTCAAACTCACCTGTTGCTTTTTTGATTCCAAGATTGGAGTGGATTGTGGAGACACTGGGCCACCTCTTCCCAGTGACTACCAGGAATTCAGCAAAAAGAAGATGGCACAAAAATCCAAATGGAGGACCCCAAGAGCATTGTGCCAGCAGGCCTCTTGAGGCCAACCAGCACCTACAGGGCCCGGGGAGTGAGGTAGGCCTAGTCAGTAGCTATCCTCTCAGTTTAGAGTGTTAATTAGGACACAGAACTGTGCCCCACAGGTGCCCATTCACCAAGAGAGCCTGGACACTGCCGTGAGATGGAACACCAGCAGATTTTGTGAGGAAGGGAGCAGAGAGGTGGATGGGCAGCAGTTCCAATTTTGGTGAGATCTGGAAGGTTACCAGCCCTGTGAGTAGCTGCACTATAAAAAGAGTCCAACACTAAGTATTTCCTTTCCCATAAAATATTCATTGCCTCCTGGAAGAGCCAAGAAGCCGAAACCTCAAGTATTTCTAACTTTGTACTGCAATAATAACAGAGTTTTATAAGAACCTTCTGACTGTACTTATACAGACTATAAATACACTTCCATCTAAGAGAAAGGAGAGGAGACATATATAGCCCCCTGCCGAGTCTGTAGTGTACCCAGAAAGACCCCAAGTACACCTACAATTCCATTTAGCATTTCAGCAAGCAAACAGCAGATGCAGTGATCCATGATACCAGTCCTAAAAGGAGTGCCTGCTGCGAAGCTGCAGTTCTTCTCACAAACAGTACTTAAAATGTACTCAAAACCTGTTTCGCAAATGGCATTGCTCCTGCTTAAGAGTAGAACAATGTCCAGAGTGCCTGAAACTTAGCTCTTGGCAATTCACAGAGCTTTGTCATATTTTCAATCTTTAAACAAGCCTATAAAGGGGGTACAGTGGGTGCTGTTAGCCTAAGAGGCTCAGGGAGAGCGTGCAACTTGTCCAAGATCGCATGATTAGAAAGCAGAACAGGCCAGAACCTCATCCCTGATTCTACCAACAGTCTTCTTTCCTTGCCATTGCCCCTGCTGATGAACTCTAGAAGACAAAACACTGAAATGCAACTTGAGAGATGAAACACGCTTCAGCCATATGACTGTGCCCTTTGTGAGTGATCTGGAAAATTAGTCAGTTCTTCTCGGTGTGTATGAAATACTGAGCCTCTGCCAAAGGTTACCATGATTGGTAGTCTCCACATTAACCAATTGTGGAACATTCTATCTCTTACCCACCCACTTGCATTTACCAGGCACACAGACAGACATGCTGGCTTCATTTCACTACTCTTCTACAGCACTCTAGACAGAAAGGTTGTAGGTTAATAAAATGATGTGCAATAGTTCCAGAACATTTGACACTGATGCTTCATTTGAGACGAAGTCCAAAAGTAAAAGCTTTCCCTTTACTCCAATAAAAGAGGTCCTTTAATTTTCCTAATTTCCCCACCCACCCAAAGACTTAAATTCTCTTTAACAGACTTTTGGTATGTGAATTCACTGACTACCCTGATATCTTCAAGGAAAGAGAGACACACATGCAAAATCTCCTACAATGCCTTTTGGTCCACCTATCACTCCACGAGCAGATGGATTTTGCCAAAGACACACATAAGTGCATTCAAAAATCAATGATCATGACTGCATACACTAAAGGCCTTTTGAAGTGTATTATTGCCAGATTGCAATCAATAGAATAAACCTTGCCTTATCAGAAAGTTCTACTGGAAGGCTCTAAGAATTTGATTTGAGTTGCAAAGAAGAAAAGGGTAAACTATGTCCCCCTCCAGGATTGTTGATCTGCCTAGTTCAACATAAAGCTGGTGGGATGGCCCTTGTGGCTTTAATGTCCCTACAGGATTCAATGAATTTGGGCATTCACTGATGAGCCATCTGGGGACATGCCTATCTGCAAACTGGCAGGCTTCCCTATTTCTTCTGTGGAACAATAAACATCAGTGAATTAGAAGCTTTGATTATATCAGAACATTTCCAACATCTGACTCTTAAGAAAAATCAGACCAGTGAAAGCAAAAAATTTAACAAAAATATTTAAAGATCTGTCTTAGGACCCGGTTTCTTAACCTCAGCACTACTGGTATTTTGGACCAAGTGATTTTTTTTGTAATGTGTGGGAGCGGAGAAGAGAGGACACTGTCCTGTTCTATATAAGGGGTTTAGAAACATTCCTGGCTTGCACTTCACACCAGTAGCAATGCCCCTCTGTTGTGACAACCAAAAATGTCTCCAGACATTATACTAAATGTGCCTTCAAGCACAAAATTATCCCTGGTCAAGAACTACCAATAAGGGTTAACATTAATCCAAGTCAGTTCTATACCTTCCAAATGCCATTGCACATTCGTAAGTGATGACCAAAACACTAGCTCTCGTGTGACACAAAATCATGATGTGTCAAAGGACTCAATTACTTCACCATCTTGTATTTACAAAGGCAAGAAAATGCACTTATTTTGCAAAGCATTTCAGCAGAGCTTACAACCAAAAGGATTTTTCCAGGTAAGCCTTGGTTAGCCAGAAAAAGTAATGAATTGCCATAGCTTCCTTCTCAAATATTCCAGTTACCCATGGTTTTATTCTCCTTATATAAGCATATACTTCCACATACAGGGTCATCGGAAGCTATGCTTACTTAGCCTCACAGAAGGACTCAACTATCACTGAACTATCATTGAAAGCATCTATTTTATTTAGGAGCAGTTGTGAGAGGAAATTGGGAAGGCAATTGCAGAGGAGAGAAAATGAAGCTTTGATTACCTCACTGGATACTATCCTCTTAGTTGTCCAGAGCTTGCCAATAAAAGCCAGAGCAAGGCTGGAGACTGTTGTCTCCCCTACTCACACCCATGTACATTTCTCACACAGACCTTTACGTGTGTGTATGCACAAGCACACTCACTGATACACACCCAGCCACTGATGCCGACATTCATGAATTATATACATCCTTGTCACTCCCCTAGGGCACTGCATCAGCCCAAGATTCACAAGTGTCACATCTCCACTAGTCTGAAAAATGAAACAGAAATGGCTGAGGAAGGGTACAAAGACCACCTGCAAGTGCCCCTCCCAAGCTAATACCCTGCACACTTCTGGGTGCAGGAGCCTCCAATATAATCCAAGTGCTGTCCAGCTCTCCCCAGTGACAAGATGGGGGATGCCCAGAGACATGCTCTCCCCAAAGCCCCAGGCAGTCACAGAAATAGTACAGTTCTTTCCAGGGTCAGGCCACCACGCCCTTATGACATTTGCTCTTTCCTCCCATGAACAGAGTAAGCCTGTCACAAGGCAAAGCAGCTTTTCCCCAAGCGAACAAGCAGAAACTTTTCCTAAGTGAAAGAAAAACAAAGCCTGCTCCTCTCTAGGCATCCTGGCTCTCTCTAGGACTATCATTAAGAGACGCTTGATTTCCACACACACCTTGCTGGTTCAAGGAAATCAATATGAAAATCAATTCATCCACTGATATATTTTATCAAGATACATGTGGCAATGCCACATTTCATTTACAGTGCAGCACTCGGGGAAGCCAAGGTCACTGGATAGAAAGAGGGATGCAGGAGGGAGGGAGGGCGAGAAGCCCATATTCTGCGCTGGCTGCAAATAGAAAAGTGAATGAAATAGGAACAGAGATAGAAAAGGGAGCCTGGGGATGCAACAATTACTGTATGTAGGAGGCGCAGCGTCGCTCCAGCTTGCTAGCTTGTTTAAATGTGAAATAGTTGGTAGATTTAAAATTCTAAGTAGTTTTCTTCTTACCACGGCAAACCAAAAATGGTTCTACTAGTGTGCCGGGCAGTAAAATATAAAACACTTTTGAGCAGGAAATGAAGAGGAGGAAGAAATAAGGGTGGGGTAAAGGGCAGCAGAGACCAGACAGAAGGTGAGCAAGAGAGCCAAGACAAAGAATGAAAGGAACCAGGCGGGTGGGCCAAGGGGCACGTGCTGGGAGCCAGCATCAGGCAGGAAGCAAGCAAGAATTTCAACAAGCCTCGGGGAGGAAAATTATGATATCTGGATGGCTACAAAGGGGCATATTTTTAGTAAATTTGAAAGTGATTTGCCACACATGGCACCATCCCACTCCAAGGGTTCTCCGCCGGCTCCGGTAGCTGTGCCATGGATCAAATGTACGAGTAATTGCAGAGTCACTGCTACCCTCTCACCTCTAAACAGAGCAGATTAAAATAGCATGAACAGCTATAATAACAGGTTTGGGATTCAGCTTTTTACAGCCAGGGAAAAAAATGCTTATGGAAATAAGGATTTTGCTGACTATTTTCCAAGTGAAAAAAGGGAAAGAAAAGTAGCCATGGGAGCTGAAGGGCAAAACTGTACCCAGTGCCAAGGGGGGTCTGGGCTGCTGCATGCCACCCTTCCAGACCAATGTTAAGATTTAGGGTGCCCTCAAGATTGTGGACACTTGGATACACAGCAGGGCCTGGCCATTCCTCCCTCACTCCCACACTAGGTTTGTCTCCCACCGTCCCTTTTTGCTCCAGGCTTCAATGGGTCCTGCAGACCCTCTTTATGCCCCTTTGCTATCTTTCCCCCGGAGTGGTCCTGTCCCCCAGAGAATGGAGCCTGGGCAGGATAAAGAGCACCTAGGGAAGGGAGGCAAATGACAAGCGGGTGCCTGCTTCTGGGAAAGGTAAAGTGACTGCACTTAGAGCCCTTCTAAATCAGCCTACACTTTATTGGCCGGAATCCAAAACTACACACTACTGTACTTGTCTTTGAAAAACTGAGCTTCGCTTTTAAGAGATCACAAGTCTCCGAACACACCCAGGATCACAGCTCCAGCCAATGCTCCTACAGTGCTTACTGTGTGCCGTGCTTACTGTGTGCAGTGCTTACTACAGGCAGTAGTAAGAGTTTCACCAGCTTCCTCTCATTAAATCCTCGTAACACATCCTTGGAGCTAGTTGTTATTTCCCATTTTACAGGTGAGAAAACCTAGGGTCAGATGTTTCAGTAACTTGCCCAAGATCCTACAGCTTAGGAAGGGTCCCCAGCGCTGACTGGAGAGGCTGAGCTCTCTCCCAACACCCATGTCCACATGGACAGCAGCCCCATTTTTCCAGAACCATAGCCACTCCCTTCACCTTTCAAGAGGCCACTACAGAAGTAGCTGGGTGGTTCCCAGGAAACAGCTGCCCACAGATTCAGCTAACAGTGGGCCCAGTTGCTGACTGCCCTGCCTCAGCCTGGGAAAGATCCCTTGAAAGAGGTGCTTCAGCTGAGGGTCCCCCATGCTTTAAGGAAGCCATCAGTTCTCATGGTTTCTTACACCTCACTGCAGCAATCAGACGGGGCAGTAACAACAGGACAATGAGTTCCCAGAGAGGGAAAGAAATCTTCCTACATCCTATCACACTGAGCAAGAAAAGGTAAGCCCAGCTCCCAGCCCTGGACTCTCCACACCCCTGGGTCTTTATGAACTTGCCTCGTGTTCCCAGTGATGCAGTTGGGAAGCTGGGGATGGAGGCAGGACAGCCCTATTCTTAGTGCCCAAACCCTTTCCTTGCAAGGAAGAGAGAGCATGGTAATTCTGCAGCTCCATCCTAACGTGTGCTGAGCCACATTCTTAGGGCACAAAGGCAATCATCAAGCCCTTTCTGAGAACCCACTCAGAACAAGGCGGGACAAGCAGAGGGAGGCTTCAGGGTTCACCAGCAACAGAACAGGCCCCTCCCTGAGCCCTCTTCCTTCCCAGCTGCTCTGTGACAACCCCAATCCAAAAACCCTGTTCAAATCCTCCTCTCTCCTAATTCTTCCCTAGTTGTCCTAGTCAAGAGGCCAGCTTCAGGCATTTCCCCCACCCACCTACAAACACCTGGAGGGTGAACCCTGGGCAGCAAAAGCAGCTCTTTACCAGGGTGAAGTGTGCGTATACTGGAGTAAGGGTATGTGGGAGCAGACCAGAAAAGTCATCCTCTAGGGCCGGGGATGTAGCTCAGTGGCACTGCACCTGCCTGACAAGCGCAAGGTCCTGAGTTCAATCCCTGGTACTAGAAAGAAGAAGAAGAAAAAAAAAAGTGGTCCTCTAATTTCAGTGCACGTTAGAATGATCTAGGGAGCTGACGGAATACAGATTTCTGTGCTACCCAGGGATTCCAATTGTAGCCTATCCAAGGAGGCAAGAGTTTTTAACATATGCCCCACAGAATCCTGACATCAGGTAACTTGGTGGGACACTTTGAGAACCCCTTGATTTATGGGCTGCCATGGAAGAGAGGGAACATCTGGGCTAGGGATTCTTGGGAGAGGACCTACACCAGGAAGGCATATCACACACTCAGGGCTTTGAACACACACAGCCCTGCTTCTGCCTTCCTCCTGAGATGAAGTGAGACACTGCTGTCACCAGGCTCTGTGACCCAAGGAGCCAGACTAATCCCTCTGGGGGTGGGATGGCGGCATCAGAGAGTGCTGACCCCAGGGTCCAAAGTGGGGTTCTGGGGCCACCTGCTCTGTTCCACTGGAAGAAGAAAAGACAAGGTCCTGAACTGCTGCACTCAGAACCTCCTGGGAAGAGAGGGGAGCTACAACTGGCTCAGTCAGGAAACACTACAAGCCGGTCTCACATTCAGGGCAATGCTGTCAGGAAGACACTCAGGCGTGAATGGAAAGGTGGAGAAAGCTGAGTGTCCCCTCCCCAGGTCCAGAAGCTCACTGAGTCTTCAGGCCAGGAGTGGTCATCTGACCTGGACATGTGGCAACGGAGGACACACTGGGCCTTCCCTCCTGTATGTGAACATCTCTAAGCTTTCAGACCCTCCCTCAAGAGGCGGGCATGACTTTGCCACTCCTCCAGGCTCCCTTCTCACTAAGTCACTCAGCCCAGGTTCCTAACCCTAACCCACCTTGATGAATACAATACCAAGCCACTCCTAACAATCATACTCCGCTCCCTCGCTCCCCTCACTCCCTTCTCTGGCTTAGACTCAAAAAGTCCTTAACCCGGCAGAACCCCAGGGGCAGCTTGCTCCAAACCTTCCATAGAGGAGTTTGTATTGAGGGGTTGACCAGTGTACTTCAGTCCTTTCTGGGCCCAGCTCCGAAAAGAGGCTCAGGCACGGCACGGAGTGCTCCTGCATCCCTCCCCGGGGGCCTACTCCCTTTGCACTGAGTGAGCAAGGTGGGCTCACAGGGTAGGCTCCTGAGATCCAGAGATGGCTTCTCTTGCTCACCAAGCCTCTCCTCCTCAGCCCCTTCATGTCACACTCACACTCAGCAGTCACTCAATACCTGTGTCTGCCTAACAATGAGAGTGCATGAGAGGCTGGAACAGGTGTACCCTGCAGTCATTAAGGACAGGGAGATTTCCATCAGCCAGGCTTAGCTTAACTGTCTCCTTCTGCTGTGTGAAGCTCAGGTTTCCAGGCTGTGGCCAAGAGATGCTGATTTGCCAGTGGCCTAAATGGTGAAGGCTCTTTGGTGCTGTAGGCTCAAGGGGTTAATGTTTAGGGGATTTTTTCCCCCTCCCACAATCCCCTTTCCAAATGACTGGCCCTAATCCCAGAGCTTAGTAAGGGTGGAATTCCAGAACACCTCAGTTCCGGACCTTGTTTGGCAGGGGCTGGGGAAACAGCGGCAGGCAGAGAGGCTGAGAGAGAAGAGGGTGGGAGCAGCATACGGGACAGATCAGAGGACGCAGCTGCAGGCCACTGCTGGTTCAGTCCTCCCAGCCACCCAGGGCCCGTCTTCTTCTCACACCCTTCCTGTGAGTGCTGCTGACACTGATGTATTAAAAAATAAAGAAGACTGCTTGCTTCTGTGGGTTACCTGACCCCATGGCGATGGGCCTTGCATCACACTTACTCTGACTGGTAAACTGAGCAAATGTGACATTGAACGTCCTACTCACAAGGAGAAGTGAGCTGGACTTCGCTCCCCATCACCCCCGACCATCTCCCCAAAGCAAAGTGACCTTAAAGGCAGAATACATCTGCTGAAACCCTGTTGAGATTATTCATATGTTTTGATTCCTAATTCAGAAAATAATAAGTAGTTCATGGGTTCCAAGTTTAAAAATATATTCATCATCTGGTCTCCGTCACAGCATGTATCCCACTGGCACGGGAGTGCATGCCGCAAGAGGCTTCCTAAAGCAGCCTGTGCCCATATTTCCATTTAGCCATAGGTGACAGGCCTGTGTGGCCCCACAGCTCCTCTGTTTTATTAAAAATCCTATTTTAAGGCTACTGTCAAGAAGAGCAGCCTAACTCCTCTGCAACATAGAGCTTAGAGACTGGCAAACTGTAAATTCAGCTCTTTCTCGACTGCTCTTCAGAAAGGTAGAGAACCCACAAGCATAAGAAATGAGAATTTACACTCAATTTCAAACTCCTTGTGTAAATCGACAGAGAACAGTTCACAGGGACTCAAAGCCATCCTCAAACTTTCCTTTTTCCAAATACACACACACACAAGTACACATGCACATACATATGTGTGTAAGCATCTGTATAGACATGTAGCTGTATGATGTATATGTGTATACATGTATTGTATATTGTTTAAACAAACACACATATGTATGTAGAAATATAGGGTATACATACACACGTGTAGGAACACAAACACAGCATAGCTATTAGCCAAAAATGCAGTGCCTGGCATGTAGCATGCTCACCCTTCCCATCTGCAGTGGCCTCCTTCTCAGGAGCCCAATGAGCCCTCTTCCAATCCACAAGGCCCATATTGTACCACACAGCTTCTATGGACTGAACTGTGTATCCTTAAAATTAACATGTAGAAACTCTAACCCAAAACGTGACTATATTTACAGATAAGACCTACAAGAAGGTAACTTTTTTTTTTTTTCCTTGTCCCAGGGATCGAACTCAGGATCTTGCGCTTTCGAGGCAGGCAGCAGAACCACTGGCCTAAATCCCTGGCCCTAGGTAACTAAGATTAAATGAGATCATAATGGTGGGGTCCAAATCCAACAGGATTAGCATTCTTTTAAGAAGACACCCCAGACAGCCTGCTTTCTTTCTCCACCAGGGGAGGACATAGTAAAAAGGAAGAGAATCCTCACCAGGAACTGAACTCTACAGGACCTTGATCTTGGGCTTTTTAGCCTCCTGAACTGTGAGAAACAAATTTCTATTGCTTAAACCAGGCAGTCTGCAGTATTTTGCTATGACAATCTGAGAAGACTAAGGCAATGATCTTCATCACAAAGCCTTCATCACAAAGTGAGCGACAGCATAACCCTAGCAGCATGAGACAGATTCTCAGCCTTCCTAGAATTTGGGATACAGACAGGGAAAGTTGAATTAGGTCTTGTCACATGTAAAACTGGGAGTCCTGGCATAGTCATTTTTAGATTCACTCTGTAGCCTGAGAAAGATGAAAATGAAACCAGGTATGTGGACTGAATGAGGATGAGAGAGAGAGAGAGAGTTTCTGACAGCTATATCTTAGTTCTGTTCACTTGCCTTGAAAGGCTATGTTCTTGCCCTTAGGCTCCATGAAATACTCCTGTATTGTGCCAAAATTCTCTTATTTAGCTTAAAATGGCACAGATTTTCTTTTTAACCTACAACCAAAAGACCCTAACTAATATACATTAAGGCAGACTTTGTGATCTGTACCCAAAGTAATGTCTGCTCCATATATATTAGCCACTCTACCCTTATAATAAGTGCTTACATTCTACAGAAACTACAGTGACAGACATCCATTGAATTGAAACCAACAGGTACACTTGCCAAAAGATGCTCCATCACCAAATACAGCCCAATTTAAGCTCCGGATAAAAATCAATCTTAAGCAGCATAGACTTTTTTGCCAGGCTGGGCCATACATCTTATATAGATCATAAGGATGCCATGTTTTCCCCTCCTGTTTGCCTCACATACAGGGCATGCGTTCAGGAAGCAAAGAATAAAAGGCCGTTTCCATTTTTGATCCCACCCTCTCTGCCAACCATACCAGGCACACATCTGCTAGAATAAATGGTTGCTATAGAAATCACCATTTTTGGAACAGGCAAACCCAGTGTCTATGAAGAATGCAGCCATTTCAGTCCTCAGTAAAATCTGTGGCCTTGGGACTCAGGAAAGTCCTAGAGGACAGCCAGGACCTTGCAGTCAAATTCCCCGAAGATGGGGTCATAATGCCTCACATCCCAGAGAATCCATCATGACACCCCAAAATGGAGAGCTGCTAACAAGAATGAAGATTATGCTGGAGGTCCCTAACTTAGGATTAATGTCAAAATTTGGAGATGTCCATGAAATACCAAAAACTGCAGTGCAATATAGTGGGAAAGGGCTTGGGACCTGGGATCAGCCAGTCTTGATTTTAAATACCATTCAAAGTCTGTGTGACCTTTTGCAAATTACTTACCCAATCTATGTCTTGATTTCTTTATCTATAAAATGGAAACAATAAAAGCCCATATTTCATGGGATCATTATAATGATTTTATAAAATAATAGCTGTAAGCATAACTGATATCAAGACTATGAACAGTATTTTTACTAAATATCCATGGTGGTAGCTGGGATCAAGAATGAGACATGAGAAAAGCAAAGACAAAGGACAGAACCCTGGATTTTGTGTTTTGATTTGGGGAGAAAATAACCTCCTCATCTTAACAACAGCCAACCAAGGGCTGGACTTACATTCTGGCTCCTCGCCAGGATGCTAGTGCATCTACCTTGCATGCAAAAGCCAGGGTACCCTGGAGCCAGCTGGTTCCATCGTGTGATCACTTCCCAATGCTGCCTCAATGACTTCACACCGCAGCCTGAAGTTAGCCATGCTGGGATTATTTACATCATGGAAATCAGCAAATGCTAGAAATCAGGTGTTTTCCCCCTGGAGAATTAGTGGTTAACCATTTCCTAGCACATCAATGGAAGAACTTCGTCCTGAGGAAAGTGGAATGTGAAAAGCTTTTGATACCTACGGTTGCATGCAATTCTGATTTCTCTGAACATGGGTCAGGCAGGATTTCACAGGAACTGTGACTGGGCATCTTTGGCTGGTGCTCTAGTTTTCTTTCCAACTATTTAACTATGGAGACTGTGTCCTTATTGAAATCGTTAGAAAGACTTCAACCCACCATCTTTGAGATTCCTCCTCCAAAGAAAGGTGCTGCTCACTGCAGACCAAACAACTCCAGTTGAGAGCTTTCCACATGTCAAAGAATGCTGAAAGGAGGTACCATGCATAAGTGTAGGAAAAGCTGCAGTATCAGGTTTAGGGCCTAGCTCTGCTGCTTCCTAGCTGTGCAACACCAGGCAAGATGCTTAACCACTCTGAGCTTCAGTCTGTCATCTGAACTATGTTTCAGTGATACCACAAAGTTGTCAGAATTAATTAAATTATGACTTTTAAAGCACCTGACACAGGAGTTGAAATAATCTAGATGCCCCCCTAAGACAAGAGCTACTGATCTCTTATCACTCCAAAGATCCAAAGAGAAGTTCTCTATCCATCCAGGGGAGACTAGGTGTCCCACTATGCTTTCCAACTCTGAATCTCCATGATCCCACATCCTCCACGCAAAAACACAGCACCTGTCAATATCCTATTTTCCTGGTTTCACAGGGAGAGGGCTTCCACATCACATGGAATAGCACTGGATTCTGTATTACAGGGATCCTTGAGGAAATCATGACGAGAAATCCCACAGGTGACTCCAGGGTTACCACCAGGGGCATTAATGGTAGAGAATGAACTGTGTACACACACACGACTCTCCCTAAATTCTCTGTCACAAAGGCCAACCTGAAATGTCACCCTGAACACCAAGTCACTGTTTGAGCAATTTGTGCATCTCTTATTCTTTACTGCTCCACTCTAGGGTTTGTTGCTTGGAGACATGTAAAACCATGAAAGTCACAGCACGGACTCATGTCTCATCACAGAGCCACACTCCCTCCTCCTTTTATTAGAAGCTTTTTTCTCTTCTTAGCCCCTCACTATTTCTCTTCCACCTGTAAGAAAGGAGAAATGGAATATGAAGCAGATACCTAATTTCTGCCCACTTTGTTTCCCTGGACCTAAGTAAGAGAGTTACCCTCACATAAAATATCTAATTACAATCTCCAAGTGCTATAATCCCAACATGTACATCTGAGAATGAGTCAAGAACACCAACACCCTCCAAAAAATCCTCCCACTTCTCCAGCCTGTTTTCTCCAGATCTTGTGGATTTTATAAAGTAATCAAATATGCAATAGATTCCATGCACTAATTTCAGACACACTTGGGGTCCTGTGATAAAGTCAGTTGTGTATATACAGCTGAGGATTAAAATTTCATAGAGGCATGATTTCATCAGTCACTAACTACAAAGGATTAATTAGGAGTGAAGGAAGAGCTCCTGGCTCGGGAGTCCAGACCTAAGGAAAATATCTATCTCTGTTCCCCAGATGTTAGCACACGCATAAATAAAGGTCTTTCATGAAAACACTTCTCATGATTCAGAGGGCTCCAAAAAGACTGTTTTCTGCAGTGGAATTCAGATACCTCTTGTTCTTTTTCACTCAAAAATATCACCAAAAGTCAATGAATACTACTGAGTTTGTATTATGGACATCGTCTGCATGTCAAAATATCTTTCCTTTAAGACCCACTGGAAATATACAGCTGCCCACATAAAGGTTTCTCAAACAGCAGGTCTAAGAGAGAAACTTAAGTATCATTCTACCCAGAACTTCTTCTATATCTCCACCATTCACCAGTTACCCAAAGTACCATCTCAGGAGTCTCTCTCCACCCTCTTCCTTACAAACCCCCTTCCCCTACAATCAACTTGTCCACTGACCCTGCCATCTCCCCTTCCCTCCCCCTCCTCCTTTGTCACTGCTATCCTTCAGCCTGCATCCTTGCTCACCCACACCACTCGACTAGCTCCTAAGTGATGGGCCCAACTCCAGGCTGCTCCCACACCCGTCCACTCTAGGGTGGGTCTCCTTCTAAGACATACTCCCCAGATCAAGCCCTTCCAACAATTTCTCTCAAATACGCAGAATAAAGTTCAGGTCCCTCTGCTGAGCAAGCAAGACCTTCGTAAAAAACTCAACCTTACCTCTAGCCACCATCTCTACCTCCCTTTATACACATTTCAAGGCCCAGTGAAACCAAATGGCTGAAGATTTCCCCCAACCTAGTCTCTGCACACAAGGCTTCTTCCATCTGGAATGCCTTTCCCTCTTGTCTAAGCAGCCTCTTCCTCTTGATCCCCAGTACCAAGTAAAATAAAATAAAATAAAATAAAATATTGCTTAGATGTCACCTTTTCAGCAACATCTTGTCTGCAGCCCCCCAAAAGCATTATCAATTGCTGCTTCACCCTCATTCCCCTATGTTTGATTCTTCCTTTGTTACACTTTTATGGTGGTATAATGTATCATTAAATCTAGGTGACTACATCTCCCCACTTGCTTATTAGATTCTTGGAAACAAGTAACAAGCCTTTAGATTTCTATGTCTCTCCACTGTTTGGTATACAGTAGAACTCAATAAATACTCATTGAACAAATTTATCAGGTGTGATCAAACCCCTCCTGCAGCTTCTTCTGCCTTTCCTAATTGTCTTAGGGAGTATTTTTATTCTACTTTTTATTGCAGCCATTTGGGTACTAGTTCTAAGTCCAAATTAAGAGCTACAAAAAAGATTATGCCTTACCATCACTTTTCCAACAGAGCCAAACACCTAGAGTAGGTATTCAGCAAATATTTGATGAGTTGAATAAAGTGAGTTCAAAGCTACTCTCCAGTAGAGGGCTAGCTTTTTTTAAAAAAAAAATGCAAGGCTCAGTCACCTACTTAGGAGGCTTGAGAGGCTTCCAAATGGCCAAATATCTGTCTTCTGGGCCAAGGTTACAGAAGGTCAGACTCCAACCTCAGGAGAAGTTCAGCAAAGCTGAGAAGACTGTATTTCAGGTCAGTGACTTCCAGGCATTAACATCTCCACCACCACCACCCCATACTTCACCCAGAATGCCCATGCACCCGTATTCTCATTTCTTTCTTCTGGAGTTTTCTGCCTGAAATTTCAGTAAATCTTGGGAGGCTAGAAGTCACAAGTGAAAAATTATCTTACAAATAAAACAATGTAAACCCATCTCTCATATTTATTTTCTGTGATTTTTGACTCTGCTGCATGGAGAAGGTAGGAGGGGATGTGGCCAGCTGTCCATTGCTCTGAACAAACATATGAAGCTGAGGTGCAGCCCCCTAAAGTGAACCCATGACCCTACACGTGCATGTGAGGAGCTGGCTTGGAGATCACTTCTGCAGCAGTGCCTGCCTCACTGTCCCTCTCAGCCCTCCCTTCCTCCAGAAAAGATAAATTAGCAAGCTGTCAGCAAAGGACAGCCAAAGCAGTTGTGTTTCTGTAAAGGGGCAGTGGAAGTGTCTTTGATTAATGAAACCTTAATACGCGCCTGTTAGACAACCCCTCTCCAGTTGCTCTGAAGGAAGACAGATCCCTTAAGACAGACTTGAAAATAAAAGGTGGGGGGGAACCTGGTGTGCAACCACCAGCCCACCAGGTGCTAGCAAGCCCAACCCCAGGAAGAGGTTCAGCATCAGGGAGTCCTGCTTTAGGGGTCAGAATGTGGTGGGACCCATTTCTCTGCCCCAGAAGAATGTGGAACTCTCGCCTGCTCACTAAAACCAACACCTGCGCTATGTGCTAAGAGACCTCTTGAAGTCCCAACAATAGACATCAAAGCTGACATTTGGGAGCTGAGATAACAAGGAAAGGGTGTTTAAAAAAAGAGGGGGCAGGGAAACAACACCAACAAAAAGTCTGTCTCACCTTTGACCTCTGAGAGGAGACAGACCCCAAACACTTTGTGCCAGAGGAGTGTACACTCTCCCCCTACAGTCTACTTCTGTGTATAAAATAATGGTTGCACTTTCCAGAAGGACTTTCTCAGAGATGGTAATAAAAGGCTAAAGCTCTTTAGGTGGGGGAAGAGGAATTAAAGGGCCTCACAGATTTGCAGCGGTGCAATATTCCATCCTACCCCATATTCTGCATACCCTCTCTGCTTCCTTCCTCATCCAAGAAGAAAAGGAAAGAAGGGAGGGAGGGAGGGAGGGAGTGGATCAGTGCCCCTAAAAGCTTTATTTCTGTGCACCTACCCTGTCCCTATAGAAAGCACTAGCAACTCTGAAAATCAGCTCATGCCTACAACATTCCAGGGAACACATTAACTTCCATCCTGTCCTCTGTCCTGTGTATTGGAAAGTATGTTCTGTTCCTGGAAAGAACTCTGATAAGAACCAAAACAAACTTTTACAAACACCCTGGCTTAAATCATCTCCCTGCTCCCTCAGCAGAGCTAAACCCAGAATGCTGTACCAAAGATATGGAACAGTCACACTGGAGAAGAGTTAAAAAAATTTTTTTACATATTTGAGACAGAGCTAAGGACGCAGCTCAGTGGTAGAACTCTTTCCTAGCATGTGTGAGGCCCTGGGTTCAAGCCTCAACATCAGAAAAAAAATTTTCAGATATTCAAAAGGGCTAAAAACTGAAGTGACAAACTGCCCAAGTACATTGTGGTCCCCTGTGTAACCCTGGCCAGTCAGGTTTCCCTCCCATCCCCTTCATCCAAAGTAACTTCTCTTATAACTTCCCTACCTCCACTCTTCACACCTTATTTTGTCCTTCAAAAAACATTCACTAATCTCCTACTTTGTGACAGACAGGGACACATTCTCCAGTTGAAATATCAGGTTATTCTAGACCCTAGGATTTCTAATTATGTTCTAAAAACATATCGTCGAGATAGAAATGGTACTACTTCTGGCCAGGGAGGTAGCTCAGCGGCACAGCACCTGCCCGGCAAGGGTGAGGTCCTGAGTTTGATCTCTGGTACAAAAAAAAAAAAAAGAAGAAGAAAAGAAATGGTACTACTTCTACTGAATCACCTGGAGATTTTAAGACAACCCACAGAATGAGATTTTTTGGTACCAATTTTATCTCTACCACCCATTACTGTCACTAATAAATCAACCTTCTAACAGAGGAGTAGAATTGTAGTAGCCATATGTACTTAAAACTTGGCTGATCTAGTGAATATTGATTGCACAACTTTTTGTTGGTGAACTAAATGAACGAATGAATATATACATAACAAAATGAATGCTAGATTTCAGTTCAAGACCAACTGGATAGATAAATGGCTAACTATGGCTGCTCCAATGACTTACACGGAGTTGATTTTGAAAAAGATAGCCCTGGGCCGGGGATTTAGCTCAGTGGCACCGCACCTGCCTCGAAAGCTCAAGGTCCTGAGTTTGATCCCTGGAACCAAAAAAAAAGATAGCCCCAACCAGCTTCGAATAGGGACAGGGAAGGACAGAAGGGGCAGTCAAAATAGGATGAGGGTTAACATGGAAGTGTGTTTTATTTTACCCTTCTTCCTGGACAAATTTTTTTAAATCTCAAACTAGAGAATAGCTTCCAAAAGGCAAAGCCCATAACCTGTTCTTTGTCCAACATGGATGTTTGTAAAACACCTGGCAGATGCTCAATAAATAAGCTGTGGAATAAGCTGTCAGAACTTACCTTTGGCAAAAGGTGATGATGAGAGGGTTTTTATACTGGAAAGACCCTGATTAATGCTTCTTCCCTGGTTCTCTCTCCTTCCTTCTTCCCAAAATTCCATCCAGTTTCCAAGTCAGTGTTTCAACCTAATTGACGCCAATACCTATAGTGTTGTTCTAAGGTATTCAACCCTTCTTCTGAAGGACAGGTCAATCTCAGAAGCAAGTACAGGAGAAAAAAACAGACAAGAGTTGATCTGCTTGGTAAACTACTTATTTGTAAACAGTTGTTACACATTGACTGCTGAAGACAGTGTAGAATCCAAAGATGAGTGAACAGTAGACAGAGTCTTTGCTGTCAAGTGACATTCTAACAAGACAGATTAGACATGCAAAAGTATTTCTGGCATAAGCCAGAAAGCAAGAGGTAACTTGAGAGGTTAAAATGAAGTGTGGAGAAACAAAATAGCTTTACAAAGCCTGCATTTCAACTGGGTCTCAAAGGCTGGGCAGGAGCCCTGCCTTCCAGACAGCAGCTCTTAGGACCAATCTCTTCAGAACATGGAAACCTTATGTTACAAGTATGTGCTAAAAGCACCAGAGCAGTGTTCCTCTTGGAAAGGGTCCTCAGAAGACACTGGGGGAAAAAAAAATCAAGGGGAAAAAAAAATCAACCTCTTAACATCATTTAACCCCACCCCCACCCTGCCTTCCTCCAGTGAATACTCTGGCCCAATTCAAATTCTGAAATGTGACCATCCAAGAGTTTATGCCATCCACTCTACAGATATCACCATGACATTTAAAAGTTAAATAAATAAAAATAGTGTAGGATAAAAGGACCTACAATCAAAATTGTAAAATAAATGATATACTGGGAAAAACACTGCCATGCATTTGACAGATAAAGGATTAATATTTTTCATTTACACAGAAAGAAAAGCAACAAATGTGTAAGGAAAAGGCAAAAACCTAATAGAAAACCATGTAAAAACGTTTAAATCTTTGATGCAGTTGAATTTACCCATCTTTTTCTCCGTATCTCTTGGGGTTTGTATATGACCTTTAAAACATATATCACATTATTTAAAATACATGTCCACTGCTCTTCCTCCCCCAAAAGTACATCTGACAAGTGAATACAAGACAGGTTCTTTATTGAAGCGGGTCTGGCAGCCTCAAAAGAGGAGAGAGAGAGACTTATGGTGAAAAAGGAAGAGAAAGAATGTATCTCAACAGTAGCCAGCAAAAACACTAAAGATAAATAAATTCAGCATTTTGGCATCTGCAGACCCAGAAAAACAAGGATACAGATTAAATTAATTAGGAAAACCATCCACAACAAACCAATAGCACCAGGAAAGGGAGACGGAAAAGACGCTGAAGCGTTGTCAAAACAGAGGTTTCAGAAGAGTGTGTGTCAAATAAGCCCCAGAGGAGCACTCAGCCTTCCGTAGGACACGGTGGTCTCTACATCCCATTCATAATGTTTGTCTTGGCTGAGGCTCTAAACCACAAAAACATCTGTACAGAATGAAGCAAGTCATTTCAGTGAAGTCATTCTGGAACCTTTCAAGATATTTAAGAGTAATTTCATGAAAGGACAATGCAGTTAATGTTCCCTGGTGGAGGAACAATCTTGTGGTTGGCTGGCAGCGCTGACCAGTTTCTCTCTCTTCCCATTGGTGTGAAGTGAAAGGGAGAGAGGGTTCAGAGGAGGGAAGAAACAGATACACAATTTAAGGAACACAGGTAATTACATAGGTTGGCTTTAATTCTGAAACTAGTGCTTAAATACCAATGCTACTGCCTTTAGCTCTCTGGAAACTACAGTATAATTAGGTTCACTCAACTTAACTTAAAACATGTCCAGTCATTACATTTTTTTCTTGATCCAGCCAAGCTGTCTCATACACACAAACACACACACACACACACACACACACACACACACTCTCTCTCTCTCACTCTCTCTCTCTCTAAGCCAAAAGTACACTACATCCTCAAGAAATAGCAAAAATATGTCACTGCTTTTTCAGAAACCACATTTGTGTTTTGTGGCCTTCCTTAAAGATAATGTTCTCACAATTAATTAATTTATGAATAGTTTTCCCCCCCAACATGCACAACAGGTTCCATGCAAATTCTTGAGCTTCTAAATTATACTGTTAATGAAAGCAAATAAAGGCAGTTAAAAGGCAATTTGCTCAATTGGTGTTAATATTTAAGCACAGCATGTGTAAAAACAAGATCACAGAATTCAGTTTTTTACCAAGAAAACTTTAACCCAACTTCATTTCCAAAAGATCAAACACGTTACCAAGAATCTTTTTTTTCCTTTACCCTTCAGCATCAGGTAATGAGGCTTTTTATTAAGTAAATATTTCACATTAACCTCATCAGTTTCTATCACTTAGAAATTCTAATCTATAAAATCAAATCAGCTTAATCATGTTTAGATTAGATCCTGCATCCTGAAGGCAAATGAAATTGTTTACCTCTTCCCTCTCCTTGGCACATCCAAGCACCAAGACTTGAAGATACCAGAAAAGAAAGACTGGTTTCCACTGCCTTCCTGTTCCTGCTCTCTCCCCTGGCTGCCTACCTGCTTTCTTAGAATCTGTATCAGCCTCACCAACTCGGCAAATTCTTATAAACCAGCCTCCACAAAATCCCTAACAGTTTACTAGCCGAGCAAGAGCTCTGGTCATGGCTTTCCCTGGAATGTTCCTAGATTCCCTAAGAAAGAGAAAGGTATCTGTGAGGAAGGTGGAACCTCCTGGGGGTGCCAGGCTACTGCTTGGGGGATCTACACACAGGTTGTCACAGCAGGCCCTTTTATGCCCAATCCTCCACTTTAGTGAGGGTCTGAATGAATGTTAAGAATCTCTGAGAGAGTCTGAGTTCCCCCAAAAGGAGAGGGGAAAAGGGGAAAGGTACAGCAGGTCACCTTCTCCATGGCACTGAGGGCCCCATCCAGAGCTCTAAGTACCTCTCCAGTATGCACATAGACACACACAGAGATCATTCCCACACATTCTCCATGCCCTTTCCCAGAGTCTAGGTCCCTCAAAATATCACTTCAAAGTATTACAATGACTATGATGTTAAAGGCCTTCAAAGTCCCTCAACAGGCAGGCTCCTTCAGAAGTCCTTGTCAGGTCCCTTGTCAGCTCCCCTCTCCTCTCAATTCTGTGGCTCTTTCAACACACCTCAGTTTCCCTTATTGCTCTGCCCAGCTGGTAAGCCGAACCAAGATTTCTGTGCTTTCCCTCAACATATCACTCTGCCTAAGACAACCAATCCCTGGAGAGATCCACCCAGTTTACAACACACCAACTCTGTGAAGCCAGCCTCCCGCCCATACCACTGGGAGGACTGCTGCTGGACAGCTTTGTCTCTGAAGTCAATCCTTAGACTGTTCCCTTCCCCCAACTCTTCCTTTCCTCTTTCCCCCCACCGCAATTGTTCATTCCCTGAAACCATTTCTAATGGATTAAGGGGACTGGACTCCGCAAGGATGTTTACATTAGGCTCACTTCCAGGCCATAACCCATCCTGAGGGAACACATTCCTGATCAGAGTCATGGAAAAAACTATGCAAAACATCTGGGCCTCTCTGTGCTTCGAACTCCAGCCTTGGGGAGCTCTATCAAGCCCCACATCTCTCCAGGGGTGACTGGCACCAGTCATGGTGGATAGTCCCTGGGTTCAAGGATCTGGGATCCCAGGAGAAGGTGCAGACATTTTCAGTTTAGCCAAAGACCTGGTTAAACCAAAGATGTTACACCTCAAGCCACAATGATCCAACCTTGCCACTGGCAGCTATTACTTTTGGAGAAGAGCGATAAAGCCAGTGAGTGGGGCAAAGTTCCTTGGACAGCCACCACACTCATATGGAGAGTTACTAACTGGCTGGTCACTCCTCTGGAGGGAAAAACAGACATCTCAAGGATGGGAGACCTCATCCTTTTCTCCCTCCTCTGTCTGACTCCTCTAAAATCCACCCTGCCACAGGGCTAGGTCTCAGCTCAATTAAGCCAGCCACTGGTTGGAATGACAAATCCATCCCATCCCCACCCCAAAAGCAGGTCTGACCCACAGATGATGCAAACACAGAGGTGGGCATGACCACAGCTTGGTGAAGCCAATTCTGGCTGGGTATGCTAGCCTGTCCACTGAGGCCAGCTTATGCCAAAATCCACAGAGAAAATCCAGGAAGGCATTATGAGCACAGGCTAAGCAATTAGAAAAATCTGGGTTTGAAATCCAATCAACTCAAAATCATGGACTAAATGTCTAATCTCTTTGAACTTCTCATCTGTACAGATGAAGTTCTCATTTTAACACCATGATTCCAAAGGCCTGTCCTGCAGATTGAATGAGGTCATGTGACAATCAAACCTCAGAGACTGGTACACTGTAAGTACCCTCCTACCCCATACCTAAGGAAGAAAATAGCCATTACCACCTACCCTTATAAACCCTGACTGACAATTTCCCAATGGCTTTGGTATCTTTAGAGAGCTGAATGGAGAAATGGAGAAGAAGAAAGAAGGAGCTCAAAGTTTTACCTCGATATTTAAGAGAGACCCTTCCAGAATAAGAAGGCTGAGAGCTAAGGCTGAGGAGACCCATGAATAAACACATGGCCATGAATTCCACTCTAAAAATCAGCTACTGTGACCAGTGTGGCAATAATAGAAGCTGGCTCACACATTCATATTGGGCTTTCTTTTTAAAAAGCAAAAAGACAAGAAAAAATAATCTTAAAATGCTGGAGATGATAGGTATACTAGTTTTCAAGCTATGAAACTCATGAATAGCTTTCTGATGGTGGAAATATTTTGTACATTCAGCTGCTCTCTGTGGCCTCTTTTGTCAGAGCCCGGGGTCTCAGAGCTAAAGCTCGCACCAAAAGACCATCTGGGACTGCTGTCTTACACACAGAAGTTTAAATAGCTCAATGAATGAACCCAAGAATTAATGAATGATAAAGCTGTATGGTTTCCGTCAGCCTTTCTGGCTCACAAGCAGCATTCAAAACCCTCCTAGCATCTTCAACAATGAATATTTGCTAAGTACAAACCACTAACAATAATTACAATAATAGTAATAAAGGTGAGAGGTGAACAAGGGATCTTATTACAAGGAAGGCAGACTTTATAAAAACATAAAGAACAAGTCCCAAACTTCCCATCATATTCGTTATCTGCTCCAAGTTAATCTGAAAACCCCTCTCCTCAAACAGAAGGGAAAACATAAATAGAAGGTAGTGCACAATATCTCTAAGCCCCACCAACCTCAGCCCAGCCTTGTTCCTCACTGACAAACATTTGTGTCAAAGGTCATTTTTACCAACATATGGAACAGAGAGCATATAATCCTCTCAAGATGTATATGTATATACCCATGACATGTAGTGAAGAAAAAGTTTCACACCTACCCTGGGGAAAGAAAAAAATCTTTCAGTAACATCTAATAGCTATAAAATTGTTCTTTTAGGGAAGAAAATGTAGAACTGCAACCACTTTGGTAGACTAAAATATCATGTTCTTTGGAGAGAAGACATCATGGGAAAAGGTCACTTTAAAAGGGAGCCACACCATTACACAAGAGAGACTGCTGGCAGAGTCACTGGACTTGTCCATGCTAAATAACCAAATATTTCAGCACCAGGCACGCCAGCACACAAGAAAATAGGGTTAATCTGAGACTTGAAAGAGTTAAATCATCTGAATGCAAAGTGCTTAACAGTATACCTTACAGATCTATAAAGTTCTTTTCTGGACATGATCAGAAACGAAACACATGCAGGCTTCAGGTAGGGGAGTCTCATGAATCCTGAGGTGCCTTGTGGGACCCAGATTAGAATCCAGCTCCCTGTGTTTGGCCAAGGATCACTTCTACCATGCAAGAGGATCTCCAATTTTTAGTATATGTGCTGCCGAAGCAAGCACGATGCAAGAGGATCTCATTCAGGCTATGGCCTGCATTGGCAGTGTGATCTTGAGCAAGTCAGCAACCCTTCTGGGATTCCATTTCTTTTTTTTTTTTCCTTGAATTCTTTTATTGGTACATTTTAGGTATACAACACAATTACATTTCTCATTGGGAACTTGTACCTTTACATGATGCATCTTGGTTCTTATTTTTTCCCCATTCCTAGCCCTCCCTTCACACCCTCCACCCTTCCCTATTTACAAAGACTTTATTTCCATTTTTTCCATATCTCACCATTTTTCCTTTCCCTTCTTTCCTTTCCCCTGCCCCTCCCACTACCCTTACCCCTTTGGACCCTTTCTTCCTATTTTGCATTATTGATTATTCATTCTAATCATTGGTACATTTTAGGTATACAATATAATGACATTCATTGTCGGAAATTTGCACCTTTACATAATCTCTCTTGGTTCTTATTTTTCACCCTTGCCCAGCCCTCCCTTCAACCCCTCCATCCCTCTCTATTTACAAAGATTTTGTCCCTATTTTTCCATTTTCTCATATTAATTCCATACCCTTCTTTCCTTTCCCCTACCCCTCCCACTTCCTTCCCCTTCGCCCCTTTTCTTCCTATTTCACATTACCTATTATACATGAGATTCCATTTCTTTATCTTATCTAGAAAATTAAAGTGATCACCAGGCCCCTGCCACCTTAGGGCTAGGGTCACTGTAACAGGTACCAGAGCTGTCTTCCTCAGAGGCATAGATACATGTGTGCATCTCCATCTGTACTGCTGCTCCTCCCCAAGTCCAACTGGTGAGGATGAACTTGTCAAAACAACTATACTTCCAGAAAAGAAAAACCAAAAATAACCACTGATTGAGTAGGAACTAGGCTATGAGGGCTCGTCTGAAGGGCAAAACTCTGGGATCAGAAGAACCTTCACTACAAAAGAAGAGAAACCAAAACACTAGAAAGTCACATTTTTAAAAGTGGTAACAGGGTAAGAAGAGATGAGAAAGATTAGATTTCTTTTCTACCAGAAAAGAGAAGATGGTAAAATCAGAGACCCCCAGGCCAATCTGTACAGGCTTCTACTCATGAAATATCCAAAGAAAACCAAAGATGAGTAAGTTGGGGTTTTCTTTTAATATTCCCATATAAAACATCATAATGATGTTTATTAAAAGGCAGCAACGGGAGTAGGGGTCACATTGATCCCAAAAGTGGGTAATATAGAGATGAAACGGGCCAGGAGGGAAGGGACACATAAGCCCCCTCCACAAATAAGTGGCAGAACATTCAGAAGGGATGCCGCTGCCTCACTACTGAGAATACTCACTTGGTAGGAAGGGAAGGCAAGGCAAAAAGACACCATCAAGGCCTGCATTTTTCTCCTAGCGACCCTCCACTGTTAAAGGTTATACAGACCAGGGAGGTGGAGGGTGGAGGAGGGGGAGAGCGAGGGAACAGAAAAACATTATGCAATATTAGAATGCTACTTTTATTTTAAAAGCCATCATGTGTAAAGCATTAGTGTTTTTGAAATTGCATTCTTCAGTTAATTAAATGGACAATCTTTTATACATAAAAGTGAAAGAAAGCAATTAAAAGCTAAATGAAGAAAAACCGCCTTCCCCTGGTGATCGGGGCTATCCCAGTCCTTTTTGTATTAACACTGAGCAAAGACAAGGATCTCCCCAGGACCAGTGTCCAAATGTCTCTTTTATGGCACCCCTGGTGTCAATCTGAAAACAATTTGTCTTCCTTCTAAGTTTACCTATGAGACTGTTAGGATAAGAGGAGGAAGAGAGAATGGCAGGGGGAGGGAGGGATGGAAAAAACCCTCATTTAAGCAGAGTTTATAAACAAACAAGGGAAGCCAGAGACAGGCCAGATCTCTGCCTTCAATGAAACCAACACAGATATTGCACCTGTTTTTGTTCATCTTCACCAAAACACAGCCCCACCCAGAGTTTCACACAAGGGAATTTAAAATTTAGAGTTCTGGGCTGTCCAGCCAGCTTTAGCTCTCAGGCTTGTTCTTAGGATCAGAAAAAGTCTATCCACTTTTCAAGAGAAACTAAGGTTAATTACCAGGAGAAACTTCCTCCGTGTATTGCTATACCTACCTAGCAGGTGCCAAATCACAAACTGGCCTAATTTGTTACCAAATGTGTCTTCCTCAGGTGGGTAGATACTATCCTGTGGGTAAAGCTGTGGTCTACTCTGCAAAATGGGTCAGGAAAAGGGAAGTATGGCTGCCAGTGTGTTAACCAACCTTGATCTAAGGGGCGAGAGCAATGTTAATCTCCTCTTCTGGTACCCCAGTGAACTTAATCTTGCTACTCAACGTGGCTGAAATCACTCAAGTGCCCCTGCAAGAATGTCCAGATGACAAGAGACATGTTTTCTCTTTGGTATGAGCAGTAAGCAAACCATGAACTGGCCAATATCCATCCAACAGGATGGGTTTCCTGTGGAGACACGATGTAGAAGCTATAAAGACACTCCCTATTTTGCAGGCTGAGTGGGCCAAGTCTCATGGTGCCTTGTACCCAGGGCTTTTGATTCCCAGGTCCCACAGACCTCCTATCTGTTGGCTCCCAGGAGGGCCCTTTGTTCACTGAATCTGATGGTGTTCCCTGAGAAATTTTGGAGACGAATAGCAAATCAAAATAGAGGCATACAAATCCACTTTTTCCTCCTTCTTATCCTGCTCGTTGATAACACAGTGCCTCCTACGGGGTGCCCAGTGCTGACGGCTGGCTGCTCTGGGCCACCTTCCTTTCCATTCTACTGTGGAAAAAGGGGTAGATGGGGGAAAGCATGATGGACATGGCCTGGTCCAGAAAGAATAAGAAATGCTAGGGCTGGGGATTTAGCTCAGTGGTGCTGCGCCTGCCTCATAAGCACAAGGTCCTGAGTTTGATCCCCAGTACCAAAAAAAAAA
>NW_004624784.1:9526570-9590357 GCF_000247695.1 Heterocephalus glaber | reverse complement strand
GAAAGAAAGAAAGAAAGAAAGAAAGAAAGAAAGAAAGAAAGAAAGAAAGAAAGAAAGAAAGAAAGAAAAAGAAATGCTCAAATCCCAGATGCTGAAAGTGAAGGCCGATATCTTTTACCAGCTACCTCTGTCCAGGCGCTATTTACAAGCTGGTACATGCTTGGTAACTACTCACAAAATTATGCTAAACCACTCCCTCCTCTGCTTCTGTCCTGTCTGCCCTCAAACTAGGAACTACTATGAGCTCAAAGAATAGAATATAATTAATTCCCTGTTTTCTACATATGTCCAGCTGGACTGAACCAGAAAATCTAAATTTCTACTCAGCCTAAATGCATCAGTGTAGAAAAAAAGCCTTATATCAGGCCGGGGATTTAGCTCAGTGGTTCTGCCCCCTGTCTCACAAGCGCAAGGTCCCAAGTTCAATCCCTGGTACCAAAAAAAAAAAAGCCTTACATCGATGCACAGGTACCTGATTTGGTTTCTACTCCCTTCTCTACTCCCGCTTAGCAAATGGGCTCAAACTGGGCAACCTGGCCAAAATGCCAGTCTGGGAGAAAGGAAGGAGGATGAGAAAAGATACGAAACTGGTATGGAAAACCCACAAATTCAATCATCCAACCCACATATGAGGAAGACTAGTTAAATTTCTTTTTGATTGTGCAGGCTCCAAACCCACACATTAGGGCCAGGGAGGGGGGTCGAGGCAACTGCCGACCACCCTACAGGCCCCCACGCCTCTTCTGGAGATGGAGGGCTTAACATCATTTGCTCCAGCCAAACTCTCGCTTAGCTCTGTGGTTGAGTTAGTTCATCTCAGGCCCCAACTCATGAAAGGAATTAAGGATGAGTTAAACGTTACCTCTATCTCCACCCCACATCTCCTACCCCATCTGATAAGCACTAGAGAAAACATCCTGTGTGCAGAGGGCTAGATGCTGATGCGAGTGGGGGAGCACCAACGACACAGGGGCCACCAGGAGTTAATTCCCCAAAAAACAGGGCCTCGCTCTTTGGAAGGTTCAGAGAAAGCAAAGAGAAGAAAGATCGCACCGCTGTCACATGTGGTCAGCAAAACACACATGCAGGTTGAGACTTTACCACCCAAAGCTAAGAAAACAACAACCAAAACTTCTTTAATCCTAGCAGACGGCCCACACTAAAAAAGAAATAATTTTAAAGAGAAGAAGGGAGAAAGAAGAAAAGGAAAAAAGCATGATTGAGCAGAATGTTCAGGCAACCAGCAGTTCTGGTGCCGGCCACTGCCCTGTCACCCTTTACCAAGTTAAATTGTACTCTGTACCAGGCTGGGTCTGAATTTGTCACCTTTTATCTCAATTCCCACACTGCAGTGTCTACTCCTGTCCTTGATTCCTACAAACACAGGGCTAGGTCCATGGCAGGAGAAGGTTTTTTGTTGTTTTTTTTTTTTTTTTTCATATTTTCATAGGTTTATTTTTTGTGTTAAAAATTTAGTATTACATGTTGGTTTGGGTTTTTTGGGGGGGTTTTGTATTAAATTCTTTTATTGGTACATTGTAGGTATACAACACAATTACATTTCTCATTGGGAATTGTACCTTTATATAATGCATCTTGGTTCTTATTTTTTCCCCATTCCTAGCCATCCCTTCACACCCTCCACCCTTTCCTATTTACAAAGACTTTATTTCCATTTTTTCCATTTCTCATCATTTATTCCTTTCCCTTCTTTCCTTTCCCCTGTGCCTCCCACTACCCCTACCCCTTTGGACCTTTTATTCCTATTTTACATTATCAATTATTCATTCTAATCATTGGTACATTTTAGGTATACAATATAATGACATTCATCATTGGAAATTTGCGCCTTTACATAGTCTCTCTTGGTTCTTATTTTTCACCCTTGCCCAGCCCTCCCTTCAACACCTCCAGCCCTCCCTATTTACAAAAATTTTGTTCCTATTTTTCCATTTTCTCATATTAATGCCATTCCCTTCTATCCTTTCCCCTAGCCCTCCCACTTCCTTCCCCTTTGCCCCTTTTCTTCCTATTTCACATGACCTATTATACATTTAGTCCTTATTTACACTTTCAGTTTCTCACACCAGAGAAACTATTCGGTACTTACACATCTATGTCCTATTTATTTCACTTAAGAGTATTGCCTCAATGTGCATCCACTTAGCTATAAATGTCTCTAATTTCTCATTTTTTATGGCTGAGTAGTACTCCATTTTAGAAAAAAAACCACATTTTCTTTATCCAGTCTCCAGTTGATGGGCATTTGGGCTGTTTCCAAGTTTTAGCTATTACAAACTGAGCTGCTATGAACATGGGTGCACATATATCACTGTGGTATGATTCTTTTAATTCTTTGGGGAAGATCCCCAGCAGTGGAATAGCGGGGTCAAATGGGATTTCCAGTCCTAGTTCTTTGAGGTATCTCCATACTGATTTCCACAAATGGAATAAAGATCTAAATATTAAAATAGAAACTCTGAACCAGTTGGAACAGAGGTTAGGTAGAACCCTTGAAGATATCGGTGTAGGAAAAGGTTTTATGAACAAAACCTCAGTTGCCTGTGAACTAGCACAAACAATCAACAAGTGGGATCTCTTCTTATTAAAAAGCTTCTGCACAGCAAGAGAAACCACCAGCAGTGTGAAGAGACAACCCACAATGTGGGAGAAAATCTTCACCTGCTCTTCCTCAGACAAAGGTCTACTATCTCGAATCTATAAAGAACTTAAAAAGATCAGACCTCCCAAATTTAAAGACCCAATCCAAAAATGGGCATCTGAAATGCAGACATTTCTCAGACAAAGAAGTAGAAATAGCAAATAAATACATGAAAAAATGTTCAACGTCATTGGTCATTCCAGAGATGCAAATGAAAACAATGCTGAGATTCCACTTCACTCCAGAAAGAATGGCTGCTATCATGAAATCAACCAATAACAAATGCTAGCAGGGCTATGGGGAAAAAGGAACCCTGCTCCACTGCTGGTGGGAGTATAGGAGAAGGTTTTCAATGACCTCAAGGCTCTCTCAGCTCCTGCCTCTGATCCTCACAAATCACAGTCCTGTAGTTCAAAAGCAGACATGATTATCAATGCAATGAAGTGCCATTTGATAGATGACTCATTTCGGCATCACTGGTATGCTTGCCTTCTAAGGTCTTTTAATGTTCCCAGTAGCTGAGAGGAGCAAGACCTAATGGTCTGAAAGGGCACCCACTTTGATTGGATGGGTTAATATGGGTACAAACAAAGAAAAAGCTTCAGATGAGTCTTCTGTCCCTCCTTAACACACAGCTGGCATTGAGGGCTATGCTGAATGTTGGCAAGCACCAAAGACATCAAGCCCAAGGAAGGAGCTACGCAGAAAGCTCCAGGATTGGCCTCTTTTCTGGAATTGCCCTAGGCTCTCCTGCCTATAAAATTCTCCAGGCACCCAATAAATAATTAAATGACTGTTTACCTCTTACTAAGCATACCCAAGGATTATAGGGCCAATCAGGCTATCAGCAAAATGCATTCACCTTTCTACACATAGCAAAATGATCCCAGAAACTCTAGCCCAAGCATCCCCCAGTAGATTCACCTCCCAGAAAGTGGGGGTAAGACTTACCTGGAAGAAAGAAAAATCTGAACAACTGATTCCACCTTTTCCCTCTAAATAACCACTCTTGTGGTTAGCACCTCCTATGCCGCTGTGATGGATGAGGGGAGTGATGACGAATGACAAACCTTTCTCCTGAAAGCCCCAGAGTGAGAAATTCACCAGGATCCAGGGACAGTCCATGCATAAAAAGGCAAGCCAATGTTCAGAACAGCAGCTCAGCAGCCTCATGCACCAGTGAGATTTCAACCTGAACTTGGCTGCCAACAACTCACCAGAGCCTTAGAGTCACAATAAGAAGTCCTTCCCAAAGTGTTTTTTAAGTCCTCCCCACAAACCCACACACAAAAGGGAAAGCAACTGAGAGCAAGTCTGCAGGGCAAAGCGCTGAGATCCATGCTTCAAAGGTCTGTGAATTCAACATCTCAGCCATCACTGTTGTGTTCACTGCCAGCCCTAACATCTTCAGACAAGACCTACAGCATAGCAGGACGCAGACCACCAAACCAAAGTAGTCCTCCATGCTGAGGACAAAAAGCAAGGGCAAGTGAGGCAGTCCCAGAGACTTCTACTTCCTAGAACAGCACCCAGTTTCATGAAGAAAAGAAATTAAAAGCCAAAGGTAAAGTCTTGCCTACCTCTTCCCATGTAGGGTACCACCAATTCCTTTATCATTACCATATTACTTAAAAATAAATAACCAATATTGAATTTATCTCCATCTATGCAATGATAAGAAAAACACAAAGAAATAAAATTAGGTCCTCTGCTCTCAAGAAGAGAAAGGAAGATAATTGGGCACTACAATAATGGCCAGAAGATATATATGTATTTTTTCATTTGATCTTCACAATAACCTTACAAATTAGCCAGAATCATCCCATTTTACAGGAAAGGAAAATAAACCTCAGAGATGTACACATGTTGAGTCTTAAGGATACACAATTTAAAAGGGAGCCAAGCTCTCAAGCTAGACCTATCTTGACTCCAAAATTCAGGCTCTTCTACTCTATCACATCACATTGCTATGCTCAGTCACTCAGCTTTCTATCAAATCCCTCAAATCAACCACTCCTAAGAAAACATGCTTCGATGGCCCCCAAAGAGCTTCAATCCTGAGATGAAAAAAGTAAAGAGGGTTGGATCGTAACTGAATACTCTAAATCCTTTACAGGAGGTAACTATCTAAAACACACAAACAAAACAAAAGCCCACCACATAAAGTCCCTAGCTGTGAGTGGCTTTCTGGATCCTCAAGATGCTGGCCCACAACAGTGACTCAATAAAAGGGGTTCTAGGGCCAGCCACCCTCCCTGGAATCCATCTGGATTCTCAGGCCACCATTAAGTTGTAGGAAAGCATTAAACTAATGTTTAGAAGTGAAGAGTCTGACTATGGTTGCCAGGCCCTGCTCTGAGTTTATAATTATCCCAATCTTAGAAAAGGTTAATAATTTCATAAAGCAAGATACACCACATCTCACAGAAAGGTCCCCCAAAAGAGACAGTGTTACTCCAGCTCTGGTACTGTTTGATGATGACAAACATCCCCCAAACATCTAAACAGCAAGAAGGGTCCTCACTGGGTTTCTTTTTCCATCTGTGCCTGGTAAACTGAAGAGGACAAGGCCCGCTCACTAGCAGCTCAAAACTCCCACACTGTTCTGTGAGTGCACTCCTCTGAGATGGAGGATGAACTAAGTATCTGAATCAATCTTGGTTTAAATACTTGTCATCAGCCAAGACTCAACCACAAAACGTAGATAATATTAAATATGTACTTGTTCCCCCCAAATAAATCAACTGCCATGCCTACAGTGTAACTCGAGGGTGGGAGGTGTAGAGGTTTTTCCTGGATTCCCTGGATGCCCAGCTACACAGACCCAGCTTCAGGAATCCTAATTTTGGACTGGTAAAGCCAAACTCACTATGTCCTCCTATCCCAATTATCTCCACCCAATTTAAAGTGTCACCTTGTGCTGGAAAAACTGGATTTCAACTTGCCAAAGATTAAAAACTAGACCCCTATCTTTCACCATGCACTGAACTAAAATCGAAGTGGATTAAAAGTCTAAATATTAAAACAGAAACACTAAACTCGCTGGAAGATAAGTCAGGTAGAACTCTCAAAGACATTGGCATAGGAAAGGACTTTATGAACAAATCCTCAGTAGCATGGGAACTAGCACAAAGAATCAACAACTGGGATCTCATCTTATTAAAAAGCTTCTGCATTGCAAGAGAAACCACCAACAGAGCTAAAAGACAACCTACAATGTGGGAAAAAAATTTTACCAGCTGTTCCTTAGACAAAGGTCTACTATCTAGAATATATAAAGAACTAAAAAAAACCAGACCCCCCAAATATAAAGACCCAATTGAAAAATGGGCATCTGAAATGAACAGACATTTCTCAGACAAAGAAGTAAAAGCAGCAAATAAACATATGAAAAAATGTTCAACATCACTGGGCATTCAAGAGATGCAGATGAAAACAATGCTGAGATTCCACCTCAGCCCAGAAAGAATGGCTGCTATCAAGGAATCAACCAGTAACAAATGCTGGCAGGGTTGTGGGGGAAAAGGAACCCTTCTTCATTATTGGTGGGAGTGTAGACTGGTGCAACCACTGTGGAAATCAGTGTGGAGATACCTCAAAGAACTAGGATTAGAAGTCCTAATTGACTCAGCTATTCCCCTGCTGGGTATCTTCCCAAAAGAACTGAAAGAATCATACCACAGCGATATATGCTCACCCATGTTTATAGTGGCACAGTTTGTAATAGCTAAAGCTTGGAAGCAGCCCAACTGCCCATCAACTGGAGACTGGATAAAGAAGGTGTTTTTTTTTTTATAAAATGGAGTACTACTCAGCCATAAAGAACGAGAAACTAGAGATATTTATAGCTAAGTGGATACACATTGAGACCATACTCTTAAGTGAAATAAATTGGACACACATGCGTAAATACTAAATAGTTTCTCTGGTGTGAAAAACTAAAAGTGTAAATAAGGATCAAAATGTATATTTGATATTGTGAAGTAGGAAGAAAACCTCTAAAGGAGTAGGGGAAGTGGGAGGGGTAGGGGAAAGGAAAGAAGGGAAAAGAAAAAATATGAGAAAAGGAAAAAAGTGGAAACAAAGTCTTTGTAAATAGGGAAGGGTGGTGGGGGTGAAGGGAGGGCAGGGGAATGGGGAAAGATAAGAACCAAGATACATCATGTAAAGGTACAAGATGCCAATGATGAATGCAACTGTATTGTATACCTAAAATGTACCAATAAACTTAATGGAAAATAAAAAAAAAGAAAATAAAGTGTCACCTTGGACTGGGCACAAGCAGAGAGAGATGACTGGAAAAGCCATCTGCCATTATGTAGAAAACAGGAAGGAAAGAGACATTTTGCCACTATTGATTAAGGAGAACCTGCCAATCTGTATTAAAGAACGCATAAGCCAAAACATGAGATCTCAGAATATATTAATGTCATGAAGAGATCATGTCCCCAGTCCACAAGACTGCCTGCACAGGGCCACCAGCCAAGTGGCAGCTGCCAGTGGGGTGCTCTATAATGGAGCTCATGTTTCTCTTGAAACCTTTTACTCATTTTTTAGCAAACAGAGTACAGTGTTTATGTGAGTCCGTTGGAAGTCATGGAACACAAACTAGGGTGGGGAAGGCTGGCTGCCTCTTGGGTGTGTGAACACTAGCAGGGCGTGTGCCATTGGCACACACAAGTGAACCGACACAATACATGTTTTATACCCTGCTATCCAATTGCTCCTAAGCAGCGTGTTTAGAAATGCATTTTTTTCTCCTGAATCACTCGCACAAGAAGGGAAGGTACATCACTGCTGCTCTGCTCCAAAATGAAAGGCCAAACAGAGGATCCAGGCAGCCTTCCTCCTCTCTCCCAAGCCAACAGCCTCATACCCCACACCCTCCAACACACACACATACATACACGCACACACGCACGCACACACACACACACATCCATGCATGCACACGCACAAGCATTGTTCACTCACTTGAGCTGACACCGCACAGCCTTAAGAACCAGTGACTTACCAGCAGGCTGGTCATGAGACTACAGTTATCATCCACTAGTTAAACTAAAACCCAATGGAGACTCAGGTTAACATGTTTGTTTTGCAGCAGCTATTTTTCTCATCGAGGCTTTTTTTTGGTGGTTGTGGTGGTTGTTTTTAAGCATGGAAAGATCAGGGGGCTTGAGAGAACAGAACTAGAGTAAGCCAGGTACCAGGAGAGGAGATAAATCTAAACAACACCTACACTTCCTTATTATGAACTACACTCCTTTGAACTGACCACATCATATCATTAAGGAATAGATTTATTATACACATATCCAGAGTACAGAGTACCTACTTTTCCTCCTGGGAGGAGGGGGTGAGATCACAGGCTGAGGGACCACTGTTTCGAAGTATAATTCCATACTTAGAAAAGCTACAATCAATATCTGTGTAGCACCCCTTCCTCCCCTCCCAAGATCACGGTTGTTTTAGGAGGATACGAGCCTCTGAAATGCAGCCTTAACAAACAGAACATTGCTCAACTGTTCTAGAGGCAGGTGTCATAAACAAGCTGCCACATGGCAAACATATTGATTTCCCAGCCCTTATCTCACAGCAACCAGTGCTCAGTTACCAGGCTACTTTAATATGTAATTTACTGCAGGGAGAGGAGAGCAGGGCCGAGGATGTCTGAAATATTTACTGTAGAATTCGGCAGTGCCACAGAGGCTTGCAAGCAAACACAAAGAATTCTGGCTTGGAAACCTCAAATGACGGAGACCGTCTCCAAACTGTTGAGCAAAAAGGCTCCCCTGCCTGCTGTGCCCCTGAGCCAAGAACCCTTCCCCTGGCGTGACCATCGTCAGCAAGGCTGTCTATGCTACGACAACACAGCTCACTTCCACCTTTATTTAAATACATGTTTTTAAATTCAGCCTCAACAGTCCAAGGAAATTACCTCCATCCATTACATATGTTAAATTGGACTCTTCCTTTGCTTCTCAGCCCACCTGACTCAAGATAAAAATAAAGGGAATAGGGAGGTTAGGTTTTCAGAAGCTCCCATGCTGGTTTCTGAAAGGCCCATGAGACTGTCAGGAGTTAGCTTTTTCTTCTCTTTCTTCTTCTTCTTTTTTTTTTTTTTTTCTAATTGAAGTCAGACTTTTTATATATCCCAAGCTGCGAAACACCAAGAAAGATCCAACACTAATTAAAAGCAATCAATGTATAGTTACATTAAGTGGGAAAGAAGCTCTGTGTCTGGCGTTAAAGGTTGTAAGTTTAAAATAAACCTAGAAATGCCAAAGTTAAGCTTTCTCAGATCCACGCCAGCACGCCCACATGCCTGGTACTATATATATGGTGAGCCCCATACCTATACATGCTGGCCATTAAACCTCAGAAGCACAGAATGAGGCTGCTGGCTGCAAGGCTGCCACGGGGGTAGAGGAAACTTCCATTTCCAGAACTTGTATTTTCATCTTGAGATTCTAACTACTTTGGGCATAGATGTTTTCCACTTTGAATTTCTTTAGGAGTTTGAAAATTTTCATTTAAATGAAAATCAAACAGAGGGTGGGAAGAAGAGCAGAGAAAGTTTCTGTTCAGAAGCTCACAAAATCTCTGACTAAATCTGTAACCGTCTGCAGGGGGACAAGACACGTCACACATGGTGAATATGTGATCTCTAAAAGCCTGAGCACACGAGTACCAGGTCTGAAAACACCCCTTTCTGAAGTGTGTAACATGTTGCAAATCAAGACTGAATTTTCTTTCTCACTGAAACCTCCCTGTGTGTAAGGCCAAGGGCACTTTTAATTTATTTAAATACAAAAGAGAAAAATAGCGAAAGAGAAAGAATGAAAGAAAGAAAGAGGAGAGGAGAGGAGAGAATAGAAGAGAAGAAGATTCTCCTCAAACTTCCCACTGGGAAGAATCAACTAGAGAAAAAGTCAGAGACAAGGAGTGGGGAGTGTTTTTCTAGAATCAGATGAGTAATAAAAACACAAGGCCTCAACAAATAACTGTACCACTTAAAAGAGAGAAAAATAACTTGAAAGGGTGGTTGAAAGGCAGTAAAAGATGGACGATGGATACTCCAGGCCATAGGCAACATGATTTTACAAAAACATCTAGCAAGAGCTTTTAATACTATGATGTTCCAAGTATTTCTGAAGAAACATTTTGTCTCCAATGCCAGGAATCACAATTCACATAAAATATATTTGTACTGCAGTAAAAATATACATAAGACAAAGTTAACCATCTTAACCTTTGGGGGGGTACTGGGGATTGAACCCAGGACCTTTATACTGAGCTCCATCCCCAGGACCCCACCTCATTTTAAATTTTTTTTATTTGAGATAGTCTAAGTTACTAAATTGCCCAGGCTGGCTTGAACTTGCAATCCTCCTGCCTCAGCCTCCCAGAGTGCCAAGATTACAGGTATGTGCCACCACACCTGGCAATCTTAACCATTTTTAAGTATACAGCCTAGCACCATTTGGTACATTCACAATGCTTTGCAATCATCACATCTCCATCCACAGAATTTTTTAAATCTTCTTCTAATGAAGCTCAAAACCCACTAAACATTCGCTCCCCCTTCTTCCCTCTCTCTAGTCCCTGGCAACCTCTAGTCTACTTTGGATCTCTAGGAATTTGCTTCACATAGCATAGATGGAACCTCCAATAAATGGAACCATACAATATCTGTACTTTAGTGTCACGCTTACTTTCACTTAGTATGTCTTCAAGGCTCATCTTATTATCAAAATTCTCTTCTTTAAGGCTGAATAATATTCCATTGTGAGTATATATCATATTTTGTCTATTTATCCATGCGTCAGTAAATATCTAAGTTGCTACCACCTTTTGGTTATGGTAAATAATGCCACAACAGACCTGAGTATGCAGATTACCTATTTGGCTTCCTGCTTTGGAGTATATACCCAAAAGGAGACTTGCCCACAAAAGGTACCTTTGGTTCATTAAAAGGAATCTGTCTTCTATACTTTGGTATCCAACACTCTCATCAAAACCAAGAAAAGATGGAATTAGGTTAGAAAACTAAAGTCAACAACACTGCTGAAGTGGGAAGTCGTGCAGAGCCGTGCGGTTGCAAAAGTGCCCATAAGTGCTACTGCTGCTATGTGGTAGGGGATTCAGCTAACACATCACTAGCTCACAAAGCTGATGGAGGCGAAAGTTTTAAGTTCAACAACAGAAATGCGCCTCAACAAAAGATTCTTGGGGTACAAGGCATGCAGGTGAACAGCTTAACAAACAGTCTCAATGTGCCGTTACTGCCTAGCACCTCTGTGAAACAACACTGTTAAAAACATGGGCATATTTTCTGACATGACCTTATTTAAACCTGCCGGGGACTAACTGTACTAGGCAGCATGTGAAAACAAGCCTGTTGACATCTGAGGACACACAGACATGCAGGCGACCACAGAGCCTGAGTCTCCCATCTCTCAACAGCCTAATAACTTAAACTACCAAGATAAAATTGTGTGTATCTCTTTAAGATAGGCATATTTTACAGGTTTATATCTTACCAAAAATCAGAAATAATAGATAAACCAAACCCTCCAAATTTTAATGAAAGCCAAGATCACATCAGCTCTCCACTGTCCGAATCCTGGCAACATATATCAGAAGCTCAATTGGAGATAAAAACCAGAGACAAGGGAAAAGGCAATTTTAGGTTCCTCTAAGGGAAGTCTAAAGCTATGATATTAAAATGTCCATAGGTTGTTCAGACTGCGAGGAATTTACTTTTTCATAGAATAAACTTTTCTTTTATAGTCTCTTTTTTTAAATACAGTGTCTTAAGTAGATCTTTTGGAATTTACAAGATAAATACTGGTAATTTGATTCTTATCTTCTCTAAATCCAATTCTAAGCCAATTTTGTGTAAAGGACACTAATTATAGCCTACAGGGAGAGAAAAGGTAACCTATCAGAGAGAGTACACTTGAAACATTTAAAAGGCTAGGGGACCCTGAAAAGTTAAATAGATTTCAAATCTATTGGAGGAAGAATAATAATTAGTTAAATGGAAATTATTTGCAGGGCCTGGTCTACTTCCCATGGGCACTTCAGCGTCTTGTCAATGTGGTGCCCAAACGGGAGACCCAAGGTTTTTCCTCTCCCCCTAGGCGTGAGACAAGCAACAACTTTAAAAGATTCAGCTGTGACAAGTAAAACTACAACCAAGGCGGGAGAAAATCGGAACCTCTTGCAAAAAGCTAAATTCTGCCTGGTTAACAGGTCTCTTCCTATCTGCTCCATATCTGTGGTTGAGAAATTGGTTATATAAGACCCTGTGTTCTTCCAAGTTAAACCTAAAGACAACAATGACTGTAGGGTGCATGCATATGCATCTTCGTTCCCCACTACTCCTACCTCTTTGTGATATTTTTCTTGGCCTTGGTCACAAAAGACAGTCATGCTAAAAGGATGCCATAAACCCGATCTGACATTTCCAGACAGCTTCAAGGATGCCTGAGCATGCAGAGAGAGCCTGGGCTCCTCTGGTGTTGAGCCACAGTGACCTGGAGCCTGGGGTCCTGGGGTTCTGGGATCCTGTGCGCTCCAGAGGTGCTGCTGGGCTGTGGGAGCACACAAGCTGGTCGAGGGATCAGTGAAACAGATCTGAAAAGTCTTGTCACTGGAAACCCAATGAACTGGTAGCTCTACATATCTCACTCGAACAGTTTTCATTTCAGGACTACCCCAACCACTGAAGCCCTCTTGGGCCAGGTATCTCATCCATCTGATGAGGGGCAAGAAGGCTTGACATCCAGCCCCATCCAACTCATCAAGTGACAGGCCCAGGTTAAGAACCACATCCGCCCACAAGAAGGGTGTCTTTTCTGATTCACACAAAAGCTCTGTGTAGATGACTAGCAACCATGCTTGAGCCCACACAGAAACTTCCTGAGCATCAAGGGCTCTCTCTGGAGGCAACCACCTCCTTCCCACTGCCTGCACACCTAAGTTTCCCACTGACCCCTAGAAGCCAAATACCACCCAAACAGCCATGTCATTACAACCCACGGTTGGCCCATATCCTCCAACCAAGAGAGTAAACCTAAGTGGCCAGTATTCCAGTGCAGGAATGAACCAAGATCTCAGACTATGTGAGTAGGTTAATTGGGTTTTTGTTTTACTGAAAGGTCCTAACAAAAATATTTGTAAAGTCCTATACTGAGGAGCTTAACCAGAAAAGGACTCAAAGCCTGAACCAATGACGTCGCCACTATTCCAAAGACACAAATACAGAAGCAGAAAATATCTCCTGACAAGTCAGTTTAGACCCACCCAGAAATAATCCTTGCCATGACATACTGTCCCAAAGAGCTAGTGTGATGCTTTTTCTATAAACATCTAGAAAATGGACATGAGTTAAGTGGTAGAAATCAGGCTTTCCATTTTCTTACAGATTAGTCCCTCCAAGAAAACCAGGCAGCAGAAAAGTGAGTGCTGGCTAAGAGGGAAAGCTTCCTTGACTCTGTCCCTCAATCCTTTACAGGCCTTCAACTACTTTCAACAGCTGGATACAGAAGTGGCCTGAGTGCAAACACGGTGGGCAGATTTTCTGAGGCTACTCCGAATTCTACCTTGCAGGCTCATGTTCCATCATCCTCACTTGGGCCATTCTCTCATCTCCTTCTAGGGGTTCTTTGGCTTCCACTCATCTCAGTGACTATTCACCACCTCTCTGGAAGACAGGCAGGGACGGAAGAGAGGCTTGTGCCCCTGGGAGCAGCAGCAGCAGTAAGTGGAATGGAGAACGACATGGGAGCCAGAGAACAAACAGCTGCAAGGACACCCAGTGCCTCTGTAGCTGGGGAAAGTGACTCCCACCTATGAGCTCCTCACCTCCCCACAACAGACTATCCAGAACTTTCAAGACAGCCCAAGGCTAGAATGTAACCAAGCCTTGCCACTGCTTCACAGTGAGTGTAGTGGGTGTGATTTCTGGTTCAGAGAGCATGGTTTCAAAGATACAATTAAAGGACACAGGCAAAAGCACTCAAGCCTCAACCTCCATCTGGACTCAGCTACAGGGAGACAGGGAGATGGGGCAAGTTAAAGAGGAAACCATAAGCAAGCCTGCCAGAGCTCCTCCCCGCAGGCCAAGCTGGTGCTTTTTATCTACTTTAACAAGGCGACATTTGGGTGTAGTGTAATATGTGCGTGCACGTGTGCATGTGTTTGTGTTTTCATATATTCTATATTAATCACCTGAATATTCTTCCAGAAAATTCCTTTTTCCTTTTATCACATAAAGTCAATCAGGGGTGCCAAACACAAAGAATCTTCCAAAGCAAGGGAAGTATAGAAGGAAGATTAAGATTGAGGGGACTGGAAAGTTGGGGTCCTCACTTGGGCTCCTCAGACTCACAAAGGGACTATGGCCTGGTCAGCTGGAAAGGAAAGGGCCCTACAGCAGCCCTCTCCATGTATCATGTGACCTAATCCTTATGATATCACTACATATTAGGAAGATGCTATCACGCCCATCCTACCCATTTTCAAGATACACAAACTAAGGCTCACCAAGATAAAATATGGGGACAGGAAGACCCAAAATGGAAACTACAAGGGACAAAGAAAGAACTGCCCATGAAACGTATCTTTGGAGAGCAGAGAACAAGGGGGAAGTGTAAGGTTTCTTCAACTCTTTGTCCCAACCATGGCTGGGGTGAGGACAACCGGACCAGGAGGAGAAACCTGCAGTAGAAAACAATCAGTTGTTCCAACATAATGAAATGATCAGAACAGCGTACCCCACCCCAAACCCAGACCACAAAATCAGTCATGAGAAGCACCATGGAGCCATCTAAACATGCACATGCTCATGGTTCTGGTAGCAGCCCTATCTTCTTGTCCGAGCCAAACTGCCCATGATAAAAAGCTCCTTGGATGCTCCGGGCACCCCCACCTTTGTGGCAAGTCCTTGAAGGCCTGAATGCACAAACACAGTGCTCTTTCACCACAGCCTCCCAGGTCTTGTTTCACTGGGGCTGTGAAAGAGAGCACTGTAAATAAAAGAGGCCTGCTTGACCTGCCCCTAGGCCCCGACCTCCTTCTCCACTACTGTAACAGAGCCCCTGGCCAACACAGCCTCGGCCCCTCTGCTCAGCCCCACTGGGCATCAAGGCGCTGCAGGTGTAGGGGTGTCAGTGAGGAGGGGGTACATGGGCCTCACCAGTCCAGTGACTTGTACACTTGTTGAAATGGTTGCAGGGAAAAGCATCCCAGAACACTACGGCTGGACTGGCCTCGAAGGGGGAGGGGAGGCCATTTGGTTTTGTTCTCTTTGTCCAGCCAACTGGACAAAAACCAGAGAAGGGCAGTGGGCTGAGGGATTGAGTGCCCTTCTCTGCAGCAGCCACATACAGAGGACACTGTGCCAGCAACGTGAGGTGTAAACGGGAACGACATCAAGCTAGCTGCACCTGCATACTTAAGAAAGAATAAGTAAGGAAGGGAAGGAGGGAGGGAAGAAGCCAGAGGAGGAAGGAAGAAGAGGGAGGGAGGAGGGAGGAAAAAAGGAAAACTTGGGAAAAGAAAGGCACAAAAAAGGGCAGAAGTAGCAACCTAACTCATAAGTACAGAGAAAACCCAAGTCAAAACCCCATGAGTCACCTCCACCACCTACCATGAGCACCAAGCACTCAGACAAGCTGACATCCGTAAGGCCAGAAATTGAGAGTTCATGTCTGAGAAGGGCAGGCAAGGAAAGACTCGAGAACATGGTAAGTGGTAGTTCTTTATTAAATATCTGTGGCTTCTGTCTCTGCAAAAGGAGGGAGGAATGTGCAGCCCTTTAACCCTGCAGCTACTCCCACTATGATCTCACTGTCCCTCCCGAGGGAGGGTATGGGTGGGGTGGGGGGAAATAAAGCAGCAGAAACAATAAAACCATATACTCTGTTCTTAAAATTTCCTATAAAAATAAAACGCAACAATCAAAAAAAGCAAAAGCAAGTGGATGCTCTGGTGAGGATATTAACATCTTGCTGGGAAAAGGCAGCAGAGAAGCCTAGAGCCACCAGCCCCACCCAGCCCGCAGAGCAAAGCGGAGCTCAGAGCTCCCTCCACAGCAGCTAAGTGGACAAACTCGTCTTCTAAGTTTTAAAATGGGCTCCCAGGATGGAGGGACAAAACTCTAAGCCAAGGAATCAGAAGCTCTTACCTACCCCAAACTCAGCCTAGCCCCAAACAAGGCCTGAACCATAAAAGCCCTCCAAACCATTCTGACTACCAGCAGGCTGGGCATTTTTATGACGGGGTTGCAGATGGGAGATAGAAGCTCCTCTGGCCAGGCCAGACATCCCTACCCTGCTTCCCCAACACAAGGAGATTCCGGTGTTCAGGTCTCTTCCCATCCTCCCTGAACTAGAACCCTGGGAATGAATCAGGAACATTCTCCCCAGCCCTCTCAGGCCTCAGATGCCTGTATGACAAGAATGGCCTAACCACATAGAAAATGCACCTACTAGTTGCTGCCAAACCACTCCCAGGCCTTCACAGCACATCCTGTCAGGGAGCAGAAGAGCAGAGCACAGGAAGCCACCTGGAATGGCACGAGTAGTCACCCTGCCCCCCCACCCCAGTCTCAGTTACTCATACAGTGGGCATACAGTGGGCATGAGAACATGATGCTACTTTTCCTGCCTCAGATCTGTGAGCTGAACCAGACAATCTCCTCCTATCCCCTCTACGCCTAACATCTTAATTACAGGACTAAGCGCGGCAGCAAACAAGAGTAGCCAAGTGGCCCAGAATCCATTGCTTCCTTCCCAAAGCCTGCCTGGCTGCCCCAGGGAGGGCCCATGCAGAGTTAACAGGCTCACACCTGCCATCTGGACTCCTACAAAGCCTCTGGCTCTTTCCATGGCCAATATCTTGGGATTTACCTTAAAATCTAGAGGAAAAGGAAGAGGAGGAGTGGCCAGGCTCCCTGCCTTGTCACGTCCATCACTAGCACAAACCTTCACCAGATTCACAAACTGTGGTTTACACACAATGCTTTGGCAAGCACAGATGCACAAAGGCAGTTCCCCAGGGATGCTTCTAGACTGTCCCCTCTGTTTCCCTCTGCACCAGCTAACTCAGCCACTTCTCTCTCCCCTGCCAAGCCCAAGGTAGACAGAGGATACCCTCCCCAGGTCTTCAGAATCAGAGCCTCCCTCCATAATTCAACCCAAGGCTGGGCACAGAGATAGAGGAAAAAAAAAACAGCCCCTGCCCTCAGCTGTCCTGAAGACTGGGCATGAAAAATAGCAGGATAGTCATTGGGTAAACCAAACCAGCAGGTGCAAATGAGAAGTCCTGACTGTCAAGCCTCGGGCACCTGCCTCTTCCTCTAGGACCCACAGGAAATAATCCCAGGAAAACCTTGACTAGCCCACACTCATCCCTCCATCCTCTGCTTCTAGAAAAGCTGCTCCTAAAGCCACTTTCTTGGAACTGTCTCCCTCCAGAATGTGGCCCACCCAGGTGGATACTGGGTGGGGGTACAGAAGGGTGAAGAAAAGGGAATTCCAGGGTCTCAGGGGCCTTGTCCCCACAGTGCCTGCTCATTTTCAACTGGAGCGTATGCACGGGTTATGGTACACTTACACCCTCATCTGCACAATAAGGTATGGGGGGCATCCTGGCCACCTACTATCACAAAGACCCCACATTCCCCAGCCCTCCACTCCTGCCTGGCCTGTTCCAGCCACAATAAAGATGCCAATTAGGACAGGGTTTCCACTGATTTGGGGGAGGAAAAAAAAAAAGGAAAGATGAAAGTAAATGCTCCAGGGCAAAGATGGTTCTGCTGCGATGATATCTGAGCCTGGGCCTGCTTCCAGGGACCCCTTAAAACCAGCATGCGCTGATAGCTGACCCATCAGTACCACACTGCAGAGACCCAGAAAGCTCAGGCCAACCCGCCTCATAGGAGCACCACTATCCATCCAACAGCCTCCAATTATGTAAGCCAACAAGATGTATGAAACACCTACAGTGTCCAGGACACTACATGCAGAGGAGCAAAGAAAGAGTAGCAGTGCCATTAAAAAGAGCCCCAGATCCTTCCCACAAACATGCAGGTTTCTTAGGAAGGAGTGGACAAAGTACCAGTAAGAAAAAAATCAGGCTCATCTACACTTCTTTTGGCATGGATGTTCAAAGGAGGCATGTATTTCCAGCGGGAAGCAGAAGGCAGAAATATATAAATATATCCAGAAGGGCTTCTTGGAGGAGAGTATTGACACCAAAGAGTGAAAGCTCTGGTTCTGTAGTGAGATGTGATGTGCAGAAGATCATGGCAAATGAGAGACGGAATGAAAATTCAACTCCACAGCAATAGGTTCTGAGCAGCCATATGCTGGACAATGGATCAGAAGGCCATAGAACAGCATGCAAAAGATGGTCCCTGCCTTGAGGAAAATACGCTAAGGTATATGCTGAAAAACAAAAGAGGAGAAATGTAGCTGGAATCTAGGTCCCTCCATGGCTTTGAATGCCAAGCTAAGAACTCCCACTTCTGTGGAATAGGTAAGTAGGGAGCCACTGCAGGTTTTAGAGCAGGGCTTTGCTCAGAGAGGATGTGGTGATGAGCCACAGTGCGGGCAATGCAGGGAGGCTGGGTAGGAGGCCAAGATACCACTTGGTTATGTGAGGGAGGAAACGAGTTAGAGAAACAAATGTGAATGTGGAAGGCAAAGGAAAGGCAGGAGCTATAGAAGATGCCAAAGTCTACAATCAAGTGCCTGGGACAAAGTGCCTCTGGCAAAACTGAGGTCACAAAAGAAAAGATTCAAAAGGGATAGTGTTCAAGCAGCTCCGGGCACACTATGGTCTTATTCCTGACAGGACTGGTGCGCCCCGCAGGCAACTGGGAAGGAATGAGACAGAGATCTAGAAGTCTTCCACAGAGAGGTGCTCCTGGAAACCATGTGATGACCAAGAATAAGACTGGAAAGAGGAGAAATGCAGGGATACCCTTTTAGGACACATTATGGGTGAGAGGGTTACATTCAGCATCAAGGATACTCACCACCTTCCTCAATCCAAGAGAACCCTCAGGCTGAGCATTCCTTGTGGGAAATGCTTAGAAGGAGGTGTTTCAAATTTCATAGTTTTTCAGATTTTGAAACATTTACATAGATGTTATAAGATAAGCATCCCTCATCCAAAAATCCAAAACCGTTAAAGTGTCAGTAGTGAAAAAGTTTCAGATTTTAGAGCATTTCAGATTTCAGATTTTCAGATGAGGTGTGCCTAAGCATTTTGCAGATTAAGAAATAGATTTTGAAGGCTGAAGTTTGCCCCTTAGGAAGGGGCAACACCAGGATTCAAACACAGATTTCACAAAGTTCCATCTATCACAGTGCACTGTCCTGAGGGAAGGTAAGACATGAAATACCAGGGGAAGGGGATAGGGGCCACAGGAGCAGGAGCACCAAGAGTAGGAGGTCTCAAGCCACCTTTGAAAGAACAGTATCAACATAATCAAGGAGCTCTTGGAGCAAATGAACCTAGAAATCCAAAGCTGGAGAGAATAAATTGGTTAGCACCTAAATATTCTTTTTTTTTTTTGTACTGGGGATCAAACTTGGGACCTGGCGATTGCAAGGCAGGCGGCAGCACCACTGAGCTAAATCCCCAGCCTAAGTACTCTTAAGCATATCCACCTCCTGGGTAGTGATGAGGAGCAAGTATGTTATGCAAGTAAAGTGCCCAGTCCATAGCATATGCTCAACTTGCTGTCAGTTTACTGAGTACCCACTGTGTGTTCAGGATGGCATCAGCAGGCAGCATGGGGTGAAAGGATGAGCTATTGTCTTAGTTACTTTTCTCATTGCTGAGACAAAATACCTGACACCCAAAGTTAAAGGAGGAAAGGTTTATTTAGCTCACAGTTTGTAGAGGTTTCAGTCCATGATCAGATGGCTCCAAGGCAGGGTGGCAATGGCAGACAGGCATCACAGAGGAGAAACAGTTACTGGCAAGCAGAAGGTAGCAAGGCAACAAGGGACAACCACAGCTCTCTCTATTCCTTACATCTTATCCAGGCTACTTAGGGTGGACAGCACTCACACCCTTTATCCTAATGCCCTTGATCCTAGCACTGTACTATGAATCAGTTCCAGCCTTACACACTCTAGATCCAGCTACCTCTGCAAAGCCCCATCTATGACCACATGAGGCTTTGAGAAGACATGTAGACACAACCCATAACAACCATCATCACTATCCTCACAGGATGTCCGCTGTGGCTGGGGGACAAAACACAAGCCCAGGTAGGTTAATACAAAGACAGCAGAGCTTACGATTAAACTGTGCACTGCAAGAGACAAACAGGAGGGAGCTGCTGAGATCCTGGCTTGAGGAGGTCTTGGTGACCAGATGGTACAGGGAAACAGAGGAAAGGACCAGACAGTTCAGGTGGTAGTGGGGGTAGAGGAGTCATGAAGGCCAAAAGCAAAAGCCCTTTCGTTCCAGACCTGCCCTCCTGGAAGGTGCCTGGCTCCTCTAGAACAGGGATGGGTTTGCACTCCCGAGTTTTATTTGTGAAGGGGAGAGAAGGGCTGTGAGAAAGGACTGGGGCCCCGGGTCAGCATCACTCCCAGTGGGCTCAGCAGAGCATTCTCCCCAACAAAGCAGGCTGTGGGTTGTAGGCGAGAGTTAGGAGGGCTAAGAACTTCACAATAGAGCAAGCACCTAGTCCAGGCTGCCCGAAACCCTGACCACCATCCCTGCCCATCACCAAGCCCTCAGAGAGAGGTGAATGGCTTCTGTCCCATCCCAATCTAGCACCCTATCCCACCATGTTCCTCCATGCCAGAACACTACCCTACATGCCCCCTATACACTCATATACTGCCACACTGCCCTAGAAATAATAGCTCCCAACTCCCCCGTTCAATGCCTTGCCATATTCCAACATCTGGCTAAATGCCACCTCCTCCAGGAAGTCTTCCTGAATCTCTTCCTCTCCTCTGCTTCCCCCATATCTCACTTATGTGAGAGTTGAGCCATACTGACATAGCTGTCACTATTTCACTGTGAGTATGTACATGCATTTATTTAGATCTCCATACTGCCCACAGCACTTAGCAACCACCTTGCACACAGTAGGTGCTCAGCTGATGTATTCTGAATTGAATATCAATGGCCGAGTCCTCCTTGTTCTGGGGACTTCTTCAAACCAAGTGTGGTGATCCACTAATGGGTCTTGATGAACATTTTTAAGTGAAATAGCATATACAGCCTGGAAATGAAGCTATCAAAGAGTATGGCAAAGATAAATAGAATTTCCCTGAACCTCTGGGCTGAGAGATTTTCATGTGTTCCAGGTTGGGATGGTAAATGCACTGCTTCCTGTGGGCCATGGCCTTCACATTTATTTAAAAACAACAACAACAACAACAACAACTTACCAAAAGTGTAATCAAAAGTACAACTTCTGAAGAATTCCTGGGGCAACTGCCACCTGGCCCCCCACCCCCAGAACAGCGCCATCATGGCAAGATCTAGAATCTGGACAAGAGTCACTGAGTTCAGTCACTGAGCACTGGGCAGGCTCTCTGACTCTGCCTACTGAAGCAGGAAAGCACTGGCTCCAGGTAAGCAGATCTGGGACTAGCTGTGTGACTAACAGGCCACAGGACTTAACCCTTGGTTAACCAGACTCTGCCCCAGCACCAGTTCATCTAAGCAATGACTGCATTTTACACCCAGAAAGCAGTGCTCCCAACTAGTCCAGAGTGCCGAAACCACTTCCCAGGCCTAATCCCTCAGGGCCCTGCTGGAGAGGGCATGTGACCCGGGCCTGGCTGCACGAGGCTCTGGGCTGCACACTGGGCCGGGGTGGGGACTCACACAGGGCCTCACCTGCCTGCCCTGCTCACCACCACCCTGACTGCTAGCCAGGAATCACGCAGCCCCACCACAGATCTCTACATAAGTTCAATAGCCTCCCTCCGCAGGAGTTCTTCTCACTCTGAATAATGAATTTCTCAGCCCTAATTAATCCAAGGAAAGGGATGATAGACATTTCTCTGTTGCTTTAAGTTACAGCCAAGTTGGACACTTTGAGGGAAGAGCAGCCTGGAGCTAAAGGGTCAGATAAGCTAAAATCAATAGGAGTCACTGCCTCCGAATCTTTTAAATCACCACCTTCCCTCCTCAGACCATCCCTGAGCCAGATGCCAACAGTGGACAAGATCATACCTACCCATCTGCCAGAAAACTTAAAAATAAAAAAATAAATTACCACAGCCTCTGGAAGCAATCAGACAGCTCAGAACAAGGAAAATAACCTAAGAGTATACAACCAAAACAACAGGAGGGAGACATTTAGAGGACATAGTAATAGACACAATATTCTAAAAAACAGAATTAGGAGCCTGATTCTCCTACAAATTGGTCAGAGTCATCTGGTTATGTCACTAGTGTCATCCCCTGAGGTAATCAGATCAACCAGTGACATAAAATCTACAATCTCAGACATATCTCAGAGAGGGTCATGAGTACGATAAGATGGACTGAAATTATGGTATAAGGAACCCACCACCTCAACAGGGAATACACCAGCGCTGTGACCACAGTTTCTGTGACCCACAACCTCAGAGAGACTGGCTGGCACATCAAGAACAATATGAAAACAGGACAACTACTCAGGGAACAGGAATATCCCCCTGCTGGGAGACCACAGTGAGGCTAGTGTCAGAGTCCACAAGAGCCTGCAAGTAGGACTGGCTTCTAAGTCCTTTCCAGCCATTCCAATACTCAGTAGAACAGGACAACACTAGAAGCCCAGGTGGTGGTTCTCTTGCCCCTAAGAGGAGCAGGGCACACCTATGCTGGGGCTCCCCTATCCATCCTGATGGCAGGTGCTGCTGGCAGGGAGAAAAGAAGAAAGAAGGGAAATGGGGCACAATACATCTCCTACCACTAATCCCTGCAACCAGCCCTTCGGATATCAGAAAAGTTGGCATGGCTTCTCTATAAACCAGAGTCCCCAAAACCATTTCCTAAAGCTGGCCTCCAGGGACCAGTGGGAGTCAAGCAGGGAGAAGACTACACGACCTCTGGAATTTCCACTTGCATTTAGGAACTGTCTGTTTTATTTTGTTTTGGGCTAAGGTGCCAAGTGAGATTGTCCCCCTTTCTCTAAAAAAAAAAAAAAAAAGACAAAAGAAGGAGAAAAACAAACCATCCAAACCCCCGCAGCCCAGAGCACGCGGCCCTGTGGGCGGCCTACACGGGCTTCCTTTATACAACCACAAAAAGGCACCAGCGGAGGCAGCAGCGAGGGGCCCGGCCGGCACTGCCAGGCTGGCCGCTCCTCCGTTGAGGTTAGCAGTTACCCCAGGGCCAGGAGCCACTTGGGCAAACAGCCCATGGCCCGCATTACACAACGTCAGGCCTTATCTCCCTGAGCCACTGGCGGTTTGCAGACATTGCGTACTTCAACAACCACAGCTGAGACTGGCCCACGGGAGATAGCCGTCTCAGCCTGCTATCAGGGAGGCAGGAGGGGAGGCTGGGCGGTTAGCCTGAATTCAGATGTTCAGGTTTCTATTAAAAGAGAGGCAGAGGCACGGGTAACAGTCCAGAAAACCAGCTTCACACTGTCACTTCCTTTGATCCTGCTGACTGAAGCCCCGTGTCCCCAGCACCCTGTCCCAGGCCCTCCACCCGCTGAGAAGAGGCAGCAAGGGTCCGTTCTATGTCCTTTCATCAAATCTTGTTACAGTACTACACAGGAGATGTTAAGAGAGGGGTCTCCATGTGGTCTGAGGATCGTCCCCTAAATTCCTTTTCAGACTGCCTTTTGCAGGCAGGAATGAGCGGGCACAGCTGGAGCTTGCTTAGTAATGTCAGCATGGCGCTCTGGTCACATCCTCATCCTCAAGCACCTTCAAAGGCTCCCAACTGCCCAGGATAAAGTCCAAACTTGAATAACAGTTACAGTTATTGAGCAATTATATTGTTCCAGGCTCGGAGTAGGGTGTGTTAAATACATTCCCTAAAATCCCCAGAATCTTCCAGTCCACAGTGCTTTATGGCCATAGTCACACAGTTTCCGAATGGCAGGGTGAGAATGTGACCTCAGGACTACTAGGCTGCGAGCCCCAGTTCTTGCCAGTTCTTGCCATGCTGCCTTCTCTGTGCTTTGCCAGGCATTTACTGTTCAGCCATGGGACCCCTAACTGCCACTGCAGCATGAATCACCCTCGTTCCTGCCAAAGAAGTTGCTCCTCGATCACTCCCCTGACCCTGACTACCAATGTTCCTCTTCCTGTCCTTGCTTTCAAATTCTACTTATTAATATAGTGCGGCAGCACACACCTGTGGTCCTAGGACCCTGGGAGGCTAAAGCCCGAAGATTTCAAATTTCCAGCCCAGCCTGGGCAACTTAAGAGACTGAGACCCAGTCTCCAAAAAAAAAAAAGTGCTAGGATATGACTCAGTGCAAAGGTCCTGGGTTCAATCCCCAGTACCACCAAAAAAAAAAACCAAAACCCTACTTATTCATTAATATCCCACTCAGATGCTACTTTATCCCAGATCCTCCTTGCACTTAGTGTAACTGCCACTACACAGTTATTGGTAAGACTGCTGTCTCAGTCTTTCTCTCTGTTAGGAAACCCCCAAAGGCAGAGGCCTCATCGGTCCTGTGTCCTGCTGCTTATTACCATATTCCAGGGCCTCCCCCAGTGCCCAGCACACATGAATTCAACAAAGTTTTACAGTTAAAAGTGGATCATCCAAATAGAAGCCATTTCATCTCTGAATATATGTATCATCATCATCATCTTTCCATTATTCTCTACTCTTTGTCATAGTGACCAGCACATACACTTTAAGTATTGTAACTCCACTGTTCCAATTATAAGTTCCTCAGGGCAAAACTCATTTACTAATCTTTGTATTTCAAAACCCCTAGGCCAGGAATCAACCATAAATCTTAAGAACCTGGGATACAGTAGTCTACTCAGGCTGGCAGTAGAAAAGTTTTTTAAAATTTATTTATTTATTTATTTTCCTTGCCAGCCAGGCACAGCGCCGCTGAGCTACATCCTTGGCCCTTTTTTTTTTTTTAAGCAGAAAAGTTACTGAGGATCCCAAAAGACAAGTGTCCATGACAAAACCCACCTAGAACTCCTCAGAGACAAAGACTTGAAATTGTCCTCGATTTGGTGTTTTCATCTTAACGCCTCCTTGGTGGAAGTGGGGCACAGACCTGGGCAGTCATGGGCAAGATGGTAAAGGAGGATCTAAAGGAGACTGGGAGTGAGAGATCTAGTTCTGGTCCTGGTTTGCCACTAGCTTTCTGTGTGACCTTGGGCAAATCACATGACCTCTCTGGATCTCCATAATTCTTCCCTAAATGAGCATTTTGAAATAAAGGATTGTAAGGGCCCTGCCAGCTCTACCATTCTATGATTCTTGAAAGCTCACTCTCAGCAGGTGGTGAGAAGAGGGATAAAGACAGGGGCATTCAGATTCCCCCTCAATGTTATTCTTCAACCTCCAAAAATACACAGACAAACCTCAGCCAGGGAATACTCCAGGCTCTTGCATTAGCAAGAATGAGAAGCACAATATGAATACGGATCTGAAATAAATGAAAAGGAAAGAGCAGAAACAGAAATGGATTTTCAATCAATAGCTTCCTCCTAGTTCAACCTGAATTTTTCCCCACATACGTATACTTTCACAGATCCAGTCTGGGAGCATTCAAATTAACACGACCTGGCCTTAAATACTGTGCAAAACACAGAGTAAGCATTTTGCTTTTATTTATGCCATCAATGGTTTCAATGAGGATGACTCATCCTTCCTCTTTAACACTCTGTTCTAATATGGTTTACTATAAATAATGCAGAGAGAGAGAGGGAGAGTCTGAGCCCAGAGCCCCACACAGCCAGGTCACAACAGTGCCAGGCCCGGCAGACAATCCTAAGGTGCATCTCAGCTCTGCTGATGGGCAATTGATGGCTCAGTGAAGAGGAAAAACAAACATTCCTCTTCTCCACACTCCAAGTGCTCAGGGCAGTACCACTGTTAGGAAAAGGAACTGGTGGATGCTGAGTCTGTGCCGGTACCAGGCTGGGATCTCAACACATGTGTCCCTTTAGCCTCCCAGAGCCCTCCCCAGGCCACCATGCCTCCCTCCCTTGTTCCCCAGGACACAAGGGTCAAAACTCAATCCATTCTTTTTGACCCCAAGCAACATCTACTACTGATGGTCCAAGCTCTTTTTCCTTTTTAAAGTTCCTCCTAGAGGCCAAATCACAAACGCAGAAACATTACAGCAATGAGAGGCATCTCCCCTAACCCAGGTCATTGAGGCTGCAACTCCTTCCTCAGGGATTCCAGCCAAGGCAGCTGGGAACCACAACCCCCTTGGCCTTATCCCCCTCTCACCCAAGAGGTGAGGCCGACATCCTCCCCAGGGCCAAGCTGACAAGCCCTGTCCTTCTAGAACCTGCCCTGCAAGGCAGACTCAGTTCACCCCACGGTGCTTTTCACTCACCGTATTCACCACACTTGTCCCTGAACTATTTTGGCCATTTCCCAAAGTCAAATCTAATCTCCCAAAAGAGAAGTCAAAAGAATGTAGCACAGACTTTTGGAAATCTAAAAGATTTCCAAAACATTCAAGGCTGCAGCAGCACCACAGGATTAAGGAATCCTTTATTAGATATGTGGCTTCTTTTCAACAACAGCAGCACTTTGCAAATGGGGACCTTTGTACTCACAATGCACTCACATTATTCACCTATGATTTCACCTGCTGGCTGCTAGCACAGGGTCCCACTATCATCAATTTAGCAGTGCCCAAAATAAAAGATTTCTCTAGTTCCTTTCGTAGTTTCTCCCTTCAGCCCAAATAGCAGGCTTTAAAGAGCCTAGCTCTGTGGCTCCATCATACCCATTCCATTTACCCAGTACCGTATCTCTGCTGCACTATGTACTTTATACATAGTGTATCCTTGTGACCACAGGCAAGGGTCATTTTTTATAAGATGGGGAATAGGAGCTCAGAGATTCTAAACAACATGCCCAAGACACAGCAAATAAATTCTAGAGCCTAGGTCTTCACTCAGCATGCCTCACCCAAAAACCTGTGTTCTTTCCATCACTCCCGACTGTCCCTAGAAAACACTGCTTCCACCACCTCCCAGAAAGCCTCTTTCTTCAGTGAGGAGCCCACCCCACCCCTACCCCTAATTGCTGGGCTATATTTCTCTATCTTCAGCATCTTCTGAACTTTGCGCTAGCTGTTTCAACTTCCTGGTAAATCTTTCCCCTTGGATCCCCCCTGCTTTAAATAGCATACTCCATGATCAGCAAACAGTACAAGGACATCAAAACAAAGCTATCAGTTGGGTGCCTGGCTTTAGCAGCCAGTCCAAACTCTTTTGTTTGATTCTCAGACAGCTTATTGACTAGGTGATGGGGTCAGAAGTTTTCTCTTCACCTAGCCTCTTTCAGAAGAAGCAGCAAATTCAGGGCAGGTAAGAAGAGCCCAGTCTTGTAAGAGGTCAAACTTAGATAGTTTTAGTAAGCACCAGTGACTTACCAGCCAACTTGTAGGGCTGGGAGAGGGTTACGGGGAAAACAAAGGTAGGAACTAAAGAAGCAGACATTACCTGCATCCTGTCCCCTCTTGCATGATGTGGGCACAGGCAGCCCACTCAACCCAATGTTCCCAGAAACGCTGCATGTTCACATGAAGGAGGGAAGAGTAGCTGAGAGCAGGAAACTGATCCACTCTGCAATGCTGCCATATTTGACAAGACCTCTGTTCTTTTCCATCAAGCTCTTTTGCACATCTCCACTCCAATCTGAACCAGGATTTTGTCTCCCTACCTGGTTCCCCCTTCTGAACACACCATCCCTCACCCTGACCCCAATAGTTTATCTTTGCATGTTGGAAAAGCTGGCATTTATCAAGTCATCTACTGCTCATAGACTGTTCAACAGACCACAGGGGTTATCAGTGGAGCTGATGCAGGAAGATAAACAGCAACCTCTTATGCAAATAGCACTAAGAATGTGGGCCTGGCTAGAGGACAAAAGCAGATTTTTTAAAAGAACATGAATTGTAACACGTTTCCTCAATTCCAACTCTTAGAAACCTAAAGAACTTTGAAAAAGATTCTTGAGTGGGTTTTCCCCTCCCCTTCTAGCAAGAAGGGGCAGATGTGTCTGTAGGTCCAGCCCGCTTTGCAAGGAAGGAAGATAGCTTCATGTCAGACTAAAGCAAGTCCTCTCTGTGGCCACAAACTTCACCTCTTTGCAAAAGCCATTTCGCTTTCAGGAGCCTTCAGACCCACTGGAAGATGCTTTGTTCAGACTGAGGAGGTGAAGGGGTACCTGAGAAAGAGAGAGGTATTCTCCAAGGTGGGTGTGGGATCAGAGGGTGATGGGAAAGAAAATCTATAGCAAACAAAAAGTTCTGCATGCAGAGATGCAGCCTGCATAACCAGGAGATACTCCAATGTCTGCTTTTGTAGGGACAGAGGCAGATAACACCCCAGGGTCCAGGTGGCATCTTTTCAAACTCTTCTCATTATTCTAAGGGTAAACTCACATCAAGAACCACGAGGCGAGTGGCTCCAAATGACAAAAGAACTGCACACAGCAAGCTGCTTCTCACACCAGGCTGCAGGCTAGGGAGGGGAAAAATGGGAGAATGACAGAATCCAGGGCTGGCCAGAATGAAAGACTGAATGGAATAGGCTAATTTACACAGGAAGTAAGCACTTACCAGACCCTTCATCTCAACACACAAAACCCTCGGCCATATCTGGAAGCAATTACATCCAGTTAACATGATCTGCTTGCCACTAAAATTAACTGCAAACAGAAATATTTTTCACTTTTGCAATGGAGGGGGTGCCAAGATTCTGCCTATTCTGTGCCACTATAACCGCCCCCCCCCATTGATTCTGGCTTCTGGGGAATATTTAGCAGCTACTCAGTTCAAAAAAACAAAAACACTCTAGTGGCTGTCAGGACACAGAAAATAAAATAGTGGATTAACTGTGAAGAGTGGGAGGAGGGGGAGAGGTCCACCGAAAACCAGTGTGTAGAAGAAATTGAGGAGAGGGCCCTATATGGATGTGCAACCCTTATAAGTCCAGTATGGTTCTCCACACTGAACTTCAAGGAAAAGAAGAGTGTTTTTAGGGCCACTCGATTTAGCAGCCACTTCACTTTGTTTTTAGGTACCAGCTTTTCCCTTCTGCCAAGGGGGTGGGGTGGGGGGATGCAGGGAGGTAGACTCACACATGTTAGCAGATCCTTAATTTAGCAGATCATTTAGGGGACAACTGTCACGATTTAACTTTTGCATTGAGCATTTTCAATCCCTACTCAACAAACATCTTCAAAGCAGCTTTCACCTGCTCTAAGCCAGGCAGGAGCTACTGTGGGGTTTTTTTTGAGACACACAGTCTTTCCACATTAAGGGATGAAGAGAATCCCAAAGGACATAAGAATTCACCTCCTGTGACTGTGTACCCACCCAGTGTCCCAGTCTCTTCTACTCCCTGACCATTCTCATCCTTTCTCTTTGCACCCAACCCTGCAACCAGCTAAGAACTTATTTTGATTTTTCTGTGAACTGCTGTCAACGATGCCATAAATGCCAGAGACAGATGGACAGATTTGTTTTAAAGATCCTGAGGAGGCGTCATCTTCAGCCCCTTCCCCCGCAGCCCCTGTTTCTGGGCCAGGCTCTGGCATCCATCCCCTCAAAGTGCAGTTTGCTCCTTTGTCATCAGGGACCTTAAAAAAAAAAAAAAGCAGCAGCAGCCACAGCAGCAGAAGCAACGCATCCATTTGCCAGACAACTCACAAACATCTTTTCTAAAAGAGAGTCAGGCAGAAGTTTTCCTCAAATGAGGTCAGACACTGCTGTTCTCTGCAAAAATCACATTTAGAAACATTACTCGCAGGAGGGGATGGGGGGGACTACTTAAGTAGCTTTTCTTTAAGGACTTGGGGCTATACTGGGAAAAAAGGGTCTTGATGTGATAAAGAAAAAAGTGCTATACCATTCTTTCTAATTTTTAAAAATTTTATTTTATAATGAAAAAATTAAAGAAGTTCAAATATTCTTTGAAGTCTACAATCCAAGGCCCAACCACCAGCTCAGCGCTATGCTATAGATCCTATAGGCATCATCCTACAACAGCACACCACCTCCCTGAAGTGGAGTTATTAACTTCATCTCAGGTGAGAAAGTGGGCGGCTGGGACCCTTGCCCTGGTCACACTACTTCTAAGAGGCAGTGGCTCACTTCAAACTCAGGTTTGGGTCTGGACAGAATACCCTCTAGCCTGTCACATTCTGCAGTCAGTAACTGTAAGAAATGTAGGTGAGAAGAGAACCTTCCTCCAAGTCCTCCCCCTCCCAGAAACAGCCCTGTTGGCACATGGGATCTCTCCTTTCCCTGACTACACACACACACACACACACACACACACACACACACACACACACTCAGCTCTGTCACCATGTAGCTCTCCAGGCACAGAAACAGTTAAGTTACCCTCACTGCATAAATCAAAAGTTCAAGGCTGCAACATACCACAATGATTCCCTCTTTACATATGACAAGAACCAGAGAGGGGCTGAAATCCCAAGCATCCTGCACAGGGTCCCTCCGGCCCGCACAGGTTATGCCACCAGGGTCATGGCCAGAGACCTTTAGTGGCAACATTCATTTCCTGAACAGGACAAGTTCTCCTGACCATAAAGCTAATAAGAACTTCCTCGCACTGCAAGCTCCGGCTGACAGGGCTACTTGTCACTGGCCATGCAGGAGGAGAGTGCTGGTTCCTATTAGTGGGTTATGATGCCAGGTGCTACTAATAAGGTACATCAGCAAGAAACAAGAGCCTGCTAAGTTGTCGCTCCAACTCTGGAAGTAATCAGGCCTGGGCTATGGGGTTGGGGAGGAGCTTTCTTGAAAGAAATGGGTGGGAGGAGTGGGGTTTAGCCAAGCCAGACCCCAGCAGTGTCTAACCCGCCAAATGGCTTAAATAAATGAATTTCCAACAATCCCTCCACATTTCCCCCAGCTACCATAAAAGACTCCCCCAAATTAACACTAATAATGTTTCCCCCAGCACCCCAGGCTTGATGGATCACCCTGAGAGCCATTATGGTCAGTCACATCTGCTTCTCACTATGGGAAGGAGAGTCATGCCAACAGGCCTAATGGCATTAAGATCACAACGTTCATCTAATCCACTTAGAGAGCAACCTGGGAGAGGGTGGTAGGGGGCTCAGTGGCTCCCTTGTCAGGCTGGGGTCACAAGGGAAGCGGGAAGGAGAGAAAAAGGGAGGGAGGTGGCCTCCCATATGAGTCCCTGCTGAGTGTTTTAGGTTATGTTATCTCCTTTCACATGTTTAAAAAGCTACACTGAGAGGCAGGGGCTAACCTCACAAAAGAGGACCCTGAGGGTTCGCACACAGTTGTCACCATATTCATGATGTGGTGCTAGCATTCAAACCCGGTCTGGAGTCCCAGCTTTGTGTACCACCATCTTGCCCCCGACGGAGATCATGGTTTGATGGTGTTTGTCTTGTTTTTTTTAACAGGCCTGTATGTAGTGTTGTGTGTATGCATATGTGTTTTACTTCTTATTTCTGAAGGATCTAGATGGCCCTAAAGAGGTGAGAACTCTAAAATCCACTTGAACTGACCCAAAATTTTTTCTCTCCATCAAAGTATCTGTGATTGAAGCCAGGAGTTGTGGCACTCACTTGTAATCCCAGCACTCTAGGAGGCAGAGGCAGGAGGTTTACAAGCTTGAGGCCAACCTGAGCAACTTAGCAAGACCCTGTCTTAAAATTTAAAAAAGGGGAGCTGGGGATTTAGCTCAGTGGCACCACGCCTGCCTCCCAAGGCCAAGGTCCTGAGTTCAATCCTCAGTACTAAAAGAAATTTTTTTAAGGGGCTATGGATATCAAAGAAAGGAAGGAAGGAAGGAAGAAAGAAAGAAAGAAAGAAAGAAAGAAAGAAAGAAAGAAAGAAAGAAAGAAAGAAAAGAAAGAAAGAAAGAAAGAAAGAAAGAAAACGAAAGACAGACCGGCCACCACCTATCTTGCAAGTGCAGGGTCCTGAGTTTGATCCCCAGTACTGGAGAAAAAAAAAAGTTACAGAAAGAAAGAAAGAAGGGGGGGAAGGGGGGGGAAGGAAGGAGAGAAAAAAGAGAGAGAAGAAGAGAAAGAGAAAGAGACTGAGTCTTCCAACAACTTCCTCAGTCACACCCTGCTGTTTCAAGAAGTTCTTCTCTTACCTAACTTGGACCCTTCCTACTGCAACACTGAACACAATCTGTTCATGCTGAAGAAAATCAGGTCTCGAGCACAGATTAGAAAGTGAGTTAGGAATTTAGAATGAAGGTAGTTTTTTGGGAGTCCTTAGCTGAAGTTTCCATGCTGGCAATGAAGTACCAGGTCCCCTCCTTGCAGCTGCAGAGATAAGCCGCAAGCAGGCAAAACTCAACCATAGTTTTTCCAGACTGAGCCAGCATAATAAGAACACAGGGGCTTTAAAGGGGAAACAGTAGAAAGGGGAATTTCTGATTATGCCTGAGCGAAATTAACAGCGTGGGGTCTTTATTTTTGTAAATGGGTTTTTTGTCTCCCTTTTTTTTTGTTTTTCAAGTCAGCATAAAAAGCTTCTATCCCTAGTGGGCTGGGGATGTAGCTCAGTGGTTTTGCCGCCTGCCTCATAAGCACAAGGACCTGAGTTCGATCCCCGGTACCAAAAACAAAACAAAACAAAAAAGCTTCTATCCCTAGAAGCTGATTTCTCTGTGTTAGTAAGCAACGTCACAGTAATCCTCGAATCTTTGTGGCCTGCAGCCCTCAATGACCTGAACCCTTTGCTGTAAGCAGCACTCTCACTCTCCTCCTCTCCAGTCATCAGAGGAAATCCAGAGGCCACAGTGGGTCACCCAGCTTCAGCAAACAAGGAACCAGAAATGTGGGCACAATCTGGCACCCTTTACTCTTTCATCGTGGCCAATTCCAGCTAATCTCTAGCGCTTTCCTTGGCCTAACAGGGACATGAAACTAACACCCTCCTTACAAGGCATCTGGGTGGTTTAAGAAGATACTATGAACACAATTAGCACAGACTCTGACACAGATCAAGCACTCAAAACACTGTTTCTGAATCCACTCTTAAGAGCATCCCGAGAGCAGGAGCTCTGGACCACTCAGAACCTGGGAGGCCAGTCCAAGGCCGTCCTTAGTAGGGCTGCATCTGTACTCCTCCACTCTGCCTCCCCGCGGTGACTTGCATCCCTGGCCATGTCCACAGGCAACAGGACGCTGCTTCGAGAGCTGCCTTTGGACCTCACAGCAGTGGAGTGCTGCCCAGCTAAATTTAAACAAGAACTGGAGTGACTCACCAGGCCTCAGGTCAATGGGACAGAGAGTACCCTGGCCACCATAGCACCAGGGATGGCTTCTCTTCTCAGGGAAGGTGCAGGCACGTGCTGTCTCAGCCCCTAACATGCAGTGCACCAGGCTGCAGCTCTACAGTGCTGGCTGGATTGACATCCTGTGGGTAAAGAACTGCCTCTGGGGAAAACACACCCGGGACCAAAATGCACACATTTTCACCCTGCACTGCTGACATGACCCACTTCACAACAGCAACAGGGATACAAAAACAAACACATCTGGAGCATACATACTATGCCACCATTCCATGCCTGGGATAAATATTCACCATTTTACTTCTTCTAACAACCTCCCGAAGAGGTATTGTCATTATTCCCATTTTGCAAATGAGCAGAGACACAGAGAGGTTGAGTAACACAACCACAATCACACAGTTGTAGTCTGTCTCACAAAGTCAGAACACTATGGGTAAAATGTGGGGCTAGTAGTGTCTGGGGAATGGACAGACCTTTCTTTCTACCAAAATAACTGCCAAAGAGTAAGCACTTTCACCGAACATACCTGAAACAGAATTTGACTAAGGAAGTCTTTAGTGATCATGGAAAATTCAAGAACCCCAAAATGACACACTATTTATCTAGTAAGACTCTTATGTCATACCTGGGCTTTCACTTGAACTTGTTTTAAAGTCATTAATAAAAAAATTTTAATGACTGGAAAATTTTTTACCTGAATTAGCAAGAAATCAAAGAGCTACAAATGACATTTGATTTTAACAGCTTAGGATAATGACATTTCAAAGATTCAAAATACTTTTCCTAGAACACGCAGGAGGAAAAAGTGTTGCTAAATTCTAGCTACCTCCTCCGCTGCCAGAAATTAGTAGCTCCATAGCTAGTGACCAAAAATTAAAAGAGGACTTCTCATAGATGAAAGATAAGGCAACTTTCTTCTACTGAAAATCAAGGAAATCATTTCAAATATTCTAAGAGTTCAGTCTAGATCCCAGATGGCTTGGTAACCCTGAGCAGGTTAAAGTACTACAAAACAAAGTCACAGGAGACAGAATCAAATCAAACCAATCCCAATCCCATCCTGACCAGCTGACCTGTTAATCCAGACTCCAAAACCCAGCAAAATGCAATTGGCCAAAATAACTTCATGAAAATGTAAGTGGGTGCACAAAGGGTAAAGAAATTTTTAGAGTTCAGTAATCCAGAAAGACCTCATCTAAGTGCCCTCTTTTACAAATGAAGAAAATAAAGCTCGGGGTGATAAAGGGACTGACAGTGGTAACGCAGCTAAAAAATGCAGAGCTGAGTCTAGAGCCCAGGCCTCCTCAAGAACAGGGCATGCCACTGCAAAGCCACTGGCCATCTTACTAACTTCACAACCAAAGACGTCTCTGAGACCAGATTTCCAGGAGCCCAAGAGGTTCTAAAGTGAAATCATTCATCATCCCCAAACGAATACTTCCTGGAAACAGAAATGGATTCAAGAAGGATTTGGGCAAATCTGTGAATGACAAAGTAGCCATAAATAGCTACTAAGAGAAGCTTGTACACACCTGACCTTTAGAATTGACGTCAAGGATGATAGCTATAGCCACTAATAGTGGCAGCTCAAGGATGGTGTTGGCAACCAAAGACTAGGCCAGATGGATCTTACCTAGAACGGCACTGGTCATGTTCTTATATGGCCTGCTGCAGAGCACCCAGGACTGTGAACAAGAAGGCAGGCAGGGTACCTGGCTCTACCCATTTATAGCTAGCTGTGTGACCATGGGGAAGTCACCTACCTGCTCCAAATCTTGTTTGTAAACTGGGACCAAAAATGGACCACAATCCCTTGTCCAAAAACATTGGATGCTTCAGAAATCGAAACTGTTTTGATTTTAGAAAGGCATTCTGGTGTCTATGTGTTTAACAGCTCCAGTGGAGTCTAGGGCAGCACTCTATAATCAAACACATTAATATTTTTGCAGCAAAACATATGAATATTCAAAATAAGCAGGATAAATATAGCCTTACATCAGTTCAGATCTGTTTTTGCCACTAACTGAGTTTGCTGCAAACTTATACGAAGCCTGCTAGCTTTCAGAGCTTTTTGTATTTCATAATCACAGAACTGGGATTATGGCCCACTTAGGGAAGGTTGTAAGGTTAGGAAAGGTAAATTCATTAAAGAGGCTTTGTGAAGAAGAAAGAGCCACAATTGATAATGGGCATTATTACTATTGTTGCTGTTGCTATCATTATTCCACAGCATACCTTGTTCCAAACATAACTTGAACATCAGAGGGGCCTGGCAGAAAGATTAAAGGGAACCAGGAGTTTCAGGAAACCTCTAACCTCTGAAAAGTGGGCTAAACCAAGGTCAATGGCTGTTGGCCCTTACACAGTCCACCACTGAAATCAGAGCAGCTAGCCATCTGAGACCAAGCCAAAGAGTCAGGCAGGACTCTGACATCTCAGCCATGTGGATCTTGCATCCTCCAGTCAGCCCCAAGATGCCTTTGAGGAAGGCTCCAAGGTAGGTCCAGGGAGCTGGCTAAGATGATTCCCTGTTGTTCCTGAGCAGCCCTGCTAGAACCAAGCAAGAGTTCTAACTCGGTCTGGGCAAGATATGCACTGCAGTTGATCTGAGGGCTTGTCCTTATAAGATCCAGAGGTTCCCGTGTAGGATCCAGACCCCAGTCTGATGATGCACAGCTAAATCCCAAAATACATTAAAACCAGAAACTGGGGAAACTGGAAAAACTGAGGGCTATAAATGATGACTATGTTCACACTTAGTCAACTATGCTGTTACCTGTGATCTTATCATTTATGGGCACAACACTGAGAATGATAAGGTGCATCTGGCCCAGTTGAGCTGGTTCCCAGCCCATATCCAGATAAGCCCACATGCAGAACTTCTCCAGCCTTTCAGAGAAAGAAGAGACTAAGCTTAGAGGGAGAGTCCTGTCTTGCAGAAGCCTGATATGACCCTCTCTCTCTCAGACACTATGCTCTGTAATGTGAGCCCACTGGGGAGATTCGGTGGTAAAGAGCTTTCTCCTTCACCTGCCTGGAGAATCCTGCTGATGCATCAGATCTTCTCACTGTCTGCCTGCTTTCCTTCCAGTTCCATTAGTTAAGGGATGTCCATCTGATTTAGCCAAGTGGTCTTTGTCTGCTCTTCCCACTCATCCATAACTGCATTTGGTATTGTTTTTACATCTTGCCACCCACGACAAGACTATGATATACACAATTTCACGAAGTTCTAGTCCAACTATCTGTCCAGCCAATAGGTGCCCCTTCCCCCTTACTTCACACCAGCTTGGGATTGAGTCATGGGGAAACTTACAGATAGGATTCCATAACAAACTCTCTTCCTGCCTCACTTCCCACCAATCTGCCTTTTCTTCCCCTCTAAAGCAAGAATAGCTGCTCGGCACTATGTCTTTACCAACACTCTAGTCTATTGCCCTAAAATATAATAAACCTTGAGCCCATCATTTTATCATGGTCATCGTTGTTATATTTGCAGCCATTTCCACAGCTTTTTGGTATCGAAAATCTCCCACTGATTTTTGTGTCTTGCTCTGTTGTTTGTACTGATCATGGTGATGATTTTTCTTCTACCAGAACATTTCTCAGACTGTTGATAGGATGAGGGGTGGGAGAGATAGAGAAGAAGAGGAAACAGAAAGATAGCACATTAATCCTGGAGCTTTGAGGATATGAGAGGAAAATGACTCTCACAAATCGCATCTATCCTGGAGCTAAGGGCCACCGTTCAGAGTCAGGGCTGAGCACACACAGGAAGATCATCTTCCCCCCTTGATTTTCTCAGACCCCCACACCTCGCCACCAAGACTTTGCCCCCAGATCTAGCTTCTCAGGCTGCAGCTGACTTTTCTGCACTTGGTCAAAAGCACATTCTCCTTGGCAGCAGCCCGCAGCATGACACTGAGGATCCCTGGACCAGTTATTCACCATTATAAGCTCATAAGGACAGGGACATCCTCCACCACTTCCCAGGCAACACAGCCCCATAGAAGTTAGCAGTGGGAACACTGCACACTCGAACTGAGAGCTTGCAAGGATGATGCAGAGCAAAGCCAAAACAAGATGGGGACAGAAAGATCAGTCCCCACTTTATGGGTGATGAGGTACCACTGGCAGCTCTAGTGATGTCTTGATTTTACTTCATTAATTCAGCACCAACCCTGAGGACCACATCCATTTTAAAACATGAGTAAAACAAAGTTCAGAAAGCTTAAATAACTATCCCAAACTTTCACCACTAGATGTGGCTAATTAACCCACCCACCATCTTTGGAATAAAATATGGTCAACCCTCCATTTCTCCAGAGGAATGAGGGTCCCACCAAATAGAAACCTGGAGCTCCCGGGAGAGTGACCACTTTTGTGGCCCTGTCTGGTAAAGAAAAGTAATCAGGACCTAAAGGGAGTCAGGAAAAAAATTACTTTCCCCCATACTTTGTATCTCATGGCACATAGCTGAAAAAATTCATATTGGGAGAAGCTGATAAACCTATCCGGGCAAGTTTGAGGAGGGGATTTTTCTCTTTGGGAAAGTTTGAACAAAACACCAAAAACAACCTCAGTCTATTTCTGAAAGGTACAATCATCAAGAAGACACACCTTAGTGGTGGTTGTTTTTTGTACCCACCGGAAAAAAAATCGGCTACTTTTAGCTTGGAGGCACTTTCCACAAAGTAAGTCTGAGAGCTGCCCATCAAGAGTATCGAGCAGGTTGTAGATGGGGGTGATTAGATCAGCTTCCAGATGCCGTCATCCTACTCTACCCACTCATATCCCCCATATCTAAATGAGCAACAGAGGAATGGGGGTGAGGAAGAGTAGGTGCCAATGTGGAGAATCTACTCAAGATGAGCAAAATAGCAAGCCCCAGGGCGTGACGGGAAATGTGATCATCAATGACTGGGTTTTGGACACCATTCATCAGGCCCAGGGCCAAAAGGGCAAAATAACAATGGCCCTATAGTTTATGATGAAGCAGGAAAAAACAAATCCACTACTTGAGTCCCTCTGTCACTGACTCTGCTTCTTATGAGCCATCGTCAACACCTCCTGCTCTGCAGACATGATCCTGTTCCACACTGAATGACTCCAAGACCCACAAAGTAGGAGGGAGTTAAGTCTGGATCTGAATGTAGCTCTGCCTCTTACTATCTATGTGACCCAGGAAAACAGACCCTATGACTGAGTCTTAGCATCTGCCTACATCAAAGAACATCTCCGACTTCACAGGGCTGTTGTAACAAAAATGCAACTGTAGGTAAAGCACTTGGTACTGAACCAAGCATGTCATCAGAGCTCAAAGAAAGGTTACCTCACAGAGAGGGAAAAGAAGCCACAGGGAAGCCAGTGCTAGACTGAAGTGGCATTTAATTCAATGTAAGCAGAAATGGGATAAAAGTGAGACTTTACAGCTTATATGATCCAAAGCTTATCCCCACCCTTCCCCCTTGGATTGAAATCAAATCAACTGCTCCTAAATGTGTTTGCAGAAACAGAATGAGAAGGGGAAGGAGCACCAAGGTAAGGATTTGATGTTTGAGATGTGTAGCATTTCTGCGGCCTACACGGCACCCAGCCTGTGCCGTCTGCCTAGGCTGTAGTCATTAGCAGCTGCCTTTACAGGAACCTGAAGCCTGGTAACATGGCCATGTCCCAACCACAGAAGACCTTCACCCTGAATCCCACTTCCTTTTCTCCTCCACTCCACTGTATCAGTCATTCCAAGCAAAGAAGCATGGGCAAAACAGCAGAAAAACCAAAGAGGAGCCCAAAAGTCAGGGAAGGACCTGGTCAGAGGCTGGGTCCATGAGCTCCCAATGCTTTGAAAATACCCCATGTCCTCTCATCACTCTTTGAAAAATGTACCCCCAAAGACAGCAGAAAAAGTTTGGGTTTTATCCAAGAAACATAAGGGAGCCAGGTCACCAGATTTGAGAGCACCTAGGATATGAAAGAGGAATGTCAGGGCCAGAAGTCCAACCATGGGTATGGGTCCAGGTGGGACCTACCTGTGTTGCTCCACAGCCTCATTGTCGGGCAGCTCCACCCCGCATACACTGCACTGCTCCCCAAGGGGCCGGCTCTCTGACTTCATGCCCACGGCCAGCTCACCCAGCTTGCTGAACAGCTCCCTCTGGATAAAGCCCTGGGGCAGCAGGCCCCCATAGGTGCTGAAGTCCATGGAGACAGCCAAGGCAGGCTGCACGTGCAGGCCAGAAGTCACTGAAGATGGCATGCTCAACACAGCATCAGCCTTGTGGTTGGGCAACACAGAGTAGATGCCCAGATGTTTCTCTGCTGGAGGAACTGAGGGTTCTGAGCGGCCAGGGGGACCCTGGCCAGCCTCAGCTAGGGGTGGCAGCTGTTCGGCACTCTCCTCTCGCCCATAGTGCAGCTCCCTAGCACTGGTGATGACGCTGCTTCGAGTCGGTGTCCCGGGCCCCTCTTTGCCCCTTTCTTCCACCTTGTCCCCCATCCCCCCTGAGATGCTGGACTCAGCTGCCCCAGGGCTGTCCTGGCCAGGTACCTCATCCACCTGCATCATCTCCGTCTTTACCTCAACCACCCCAGGGTGCCGTCCACCTCCAGCCAGTGTTGGCTCCTCCAGGCCTGCAGGCGGCTGAAGAGTTCCCTGCAGGAGAGACTGTCCTATGGTCATCAAGCTGTCCACTGCAGCCTTGGTGGGACTCATGGCTGAGAGACCAAATGAGGTGGAAACTGAAGGGCTCTGGTCTACCATGGGCCCAGGAAGGCTCTGTCCAGCCACACTGGCATACCCACTCTCCTCGCTGGAATGCTTTGAGAGGAAGATGTTCTTGAGGTACCGAGCCTTGCGGTCCTCTTCTTCCTCAGCCCCACCATCAGCCATGGTGGCCTCTGTGTCATTGTCATCTGAGGCCTGGATGGTCTCTAGGATCTTCAGGCACTGCTCCTCCAGGTACTCAATCTCTAGGATCTCGGCTGCATAAAGCAGGTCATCCAGGTCCTCCGCCTTGGCTTGCAGCGTGGCCGTGTATGCATACTCCAGAATCTGCTGGAAAGTCTTTGGCGAGAGGAAGTCCAGGGTATAGTGCTGGCTGTTACGGTGAAAGAGGATCTCAAACATCTTGCTGGTGCAGGCCAGCACTGTCCGGTGGGCGTGAAATTCCTGGCTATCTACCATAATGACCACATCACACAAAGTCCCAGCCAGTCGCATCTGGTTGGCCTTGCACAGCAACCCCGTAGGGTGGCTGGGGTTCTGCAGCTGGATCATACCCATCTTTGTCAGATCCATGGTGCTCCCCTCGGCTCAGGCATGGGGCTCTCTTTCTTTCTGTACTCTGCGTGGTAGGGCAGGGTGGGCTTCCTGGGCCAATGGAGAGGCCTGGAGAGGAGAAAAGGAAAAGAAGCACAAAAGATGAGAAAACAAATGACAGGTTCATTACTGTGTCTAAAAGTAAGAATTCAAACACTATAACATGTTCCTACCCTACCAAGCTCCCAGCAAGAGGGTCTTAAAAACTGTAACAGAAGGGGCTTCCTAGAAATCTACAAATCTGCCTTTATGAATGCAGAAATGATAAGAGTAAGAGAAGGTTCTGCTATCAACATATGCTTAATTTGCTTCTCTCTAGCATCTGATGGAATAAGTGAAATGAAAATTATTAAGTTCTAAACTTACTAATCTTTTTTTTTCTTTTTTTTTGGTACTGGGGATCAAACTCAGGACCTTGAGCTTGTGAGGCAAGTTGCCACTGAGCTACATCCCTGGCTCTCAGTCTAACAATAGGGAGTTTCTTCACAAGGCTCACATTCCTTACAAAGAGGTGTCCAAGCACTTACTTCCTTCAGTCAACTTAAGCCTTCAACTTCCCTCTGAATCCCTGCACAGCAAACCTCATCTTCAAAACAGAGTTTTTCTGACTCTGCTTCACTACTGCAGCCCCAGGAGCCACGTCAAATCCAGCTGCCACTAGCAGTCTGTAGTCATGGCCACAGAAACTTATAGGCAACTTTTGAAACACCTTCCTTCCTGGGCCCTGAACTTCCATTCTAATCAGAGCTACAAAAGCAGTGACAGATCCATACCCTGCTCCCCTTCCTCCTAAGAAGATATAGCAACACATGCACATAACCCATATCTAATTTGGGCCACTCCTACCCAAAGTCATTGCATATATAATGTAAAATCTGAATTGTGTGTGTATCCACCAGCCACAGAGTGTGTTACACACCTGTATATACTTATATGAGATGCTTCACTTACCCTTCCTGCCCACAAGAGCCCAGTGGACAGAAGGACCTCTAAAATGTGAAGGCAGCTAGGTCACCATGGCAGGGAGAGAGATAACAGGAAATGTGTTTCCCTATGGCCAGGAATGCTCCTGCTGGGCTGGATGTGAACTCCAGTGTATCCCACAGGCTCCCAGGAGTTGGCAAGTCCTATGACCAGAAGCAACAATTGATGCTGGATATAGCTCAGAGGCCCTGGAAGTGATACTGGCACCAGCATCCATGGTGTGAATTAGAACCAGTATGAAAGGAAGACAGGGCTAGAAGACAAAGCCCTCTCCCAGAGCCTGCTCTGAATGAGTAAGAGGGCACTGGGACGCTGAACCCTCTTCAGAGCTGACAAACTACATGGCCACAGGTCCCTCCAAGCCTCTGCCTTGCTGGGGCCACTACCACTGGCCTGGGTGGATGAAGCACGGGCTCTTCCTCACTCTTCACTCTACGTGTCTCCACCTCAAAAGGAGCCCTATTGGCTTCTGAGCCACAAAGCTCCCGCAGAAAGGGTTAACAGAATGGCTGGTCCAGACACTTCTGCTGCCCACTCGGGACCACTGCGGTCAAGGGTGAGCTGAACATTCATCCTGCGCCTCACCAGGAGCTCTCCTACAGACACCAGAATTTAGAGAACTAAAAAAGGAAAGCCAAAACAACAGAACGTTGACTACTCAAATTCCTGACCCAGAACAAGCCTTTTGGGTCCTGAGTGGAATCAGAGTGTCCTAGCAGCCGTCCCAGCCACGAGCTGCTGATGCCCGAGATCTGGCGGGCGCTTGTCGCAGCGTTCTGCCCCGAGACCCTGGAGAAGCCGGCGCTAACCCGCCAGAGCTTCGGGGATCGATCTAGCGCTCACACGCCCCTAGTTCCCAGAGACCCCCACCGAGACTTGGAGACGACTTCGGCAAACTTGAGGAAGCAACTTTTCCCAGGGAGCCAAACGCCTGAAAGAAAGGAGCCAAGCTAGCAAAGAGGAAAAGCGAAAGGAACCGGTCAAAAGGCGAGAGTCCAGCAGGCTGGACGCCCCAGGGAGAGCGGCGAAGCGTCGGACCCGGCCCGCGGAAAAGGAAAAGCACAAAAGCCCTGCAACGAGTTTTAGTACGAAAGACGAGAAGTCTGAGGGCCCTCCCTCTCCGACCCAGGGCCTTGACCCCCGGGAAGCAACCGGCAGGGTTCCTGGCCTCTGGCCCGTGGCGCCAGTTGCCCGCCCGCCGATCCTTTGCACGTTGCGAGCGTCCCGGAGGGGCGGCGAGCGAGTCGGCGCGGAGCGCGACTGTATTTCAGCGGTCCGCGAGCAAACACGATCGTGCTCATTTCAAGCGCGTGCGAGAGTGTGCCAGGCGCCGTGCGAGCGAGCTGCCGGCGCGCCAGGGTAGGAAAGGCATCCCGAACGCATCAGGTGCAGAGGCCGGGGACCCATCGCGCGCGGCCGAGAGCGCACGGCGACCTCCGGCGCCACGGCCGGTCCCACGGAGAGCCGAGGAGGGCCTGGGGCGCTGAAGACTCTCCGGAGCTTTCCTACCACCTCCAAAAGGGGGATCGAGTCCAATCAAGAAAAAGAGCCCGTCACGTTTCTTCAAAGAGAAACAAAACCCAAGCGAGTTCCAGTCCTGCTCCCCTCCGCCCCTAGAACCACTCGCCAGTTCCTCGCATTCTAGCTTCCCAGCCGGCCAGCAAATAAACACACAAATAAGAAACCACAATCCTATCTCTACGCGCGCGCACCGGTCCGCATACATATGAGCACCCACCGTGCTCAGCTCCTCCACCGGCCTCTGTCTGTACAAAGCCTCCCCGCCCCGACCCTCGGCTCGCGCCCTCGGCCTCGGCAGACCGCGCTGCCTCCCACCTCTTTCCCGGACTGTGCCCGAGAGAGGAAGGGTTGGGAGGCAGCTGCGCCCAAGCTGACAGCCGGGTTCCCCTTCTAGCTGACCCCAGCGGGCGGCGGTGGCGGCCGCGGCGGCCACAACAGCGGGAAGGAAACACGCACAAGCCCCGCGGCCGAGTGACCAGAGCGAGCGCGCCCCCCAGACCTCTCCAGCCCAGGGCGCCCCGGCGCGAGGCGCTCTCTGGGTGGTGCGCCCCTCCCCGGCCCCCCACTCACCGCGGCCGAGCCGGGCGCTGCAGGGTGGGTGTGCGTGCCTACTGGGGGGTGTGCCCGAGTCGGGGAGGGGTGTTGCTGGGGAACTGTTGCTCTCGGTATCACGGCGGCAGCGGCAGCATCGCCCGGCAGTTCGCAGTACCCGCTCTCATCGCCCTCAACTCCTCTCTGCTGAGAGGTTAGCAAATCACCACAGGCTGCGGCGCCTCCGCCGCGTCCCACGTCAACGCCAAGCCCCCTCCCCTGCGAGGCCCCGGCGCCTCTCCATCTTTAGTGCTGGCGGTCGAGCCCGGCTCCCTGCCCACAGCTGCCCCCCTTTCCTCCCCCCTCCAGCGCTGTCCCTGAGCTCAGCCCCCCCACCTCACTGACCGAGCCTGTGCGCGCTCCTCGCCCCACCCTCCCGGCCCCACCCCCTCCCTTCCCCTCCCCTCCCTCCCTCCAGCGTTCGGCGCTCCGGGCTTCGCCTGACATCTAGCTGCTGCTGGCTCCAGCGGCCTCCGCTCACCGGCTAAGTGGAGAGGACAGAAGGAGCTGGTGGAAAGGAGTGCAAGGGACTCGGAGCCCTCAATGGTGCATGAGAGCCGAGGAGCTGTTCCCGCCTTGCCTCAAGTTTCTAATTTCCACGGCTTTTGTTTACCCCCTCTGGTGCTTAAGCACGGAGTTTTGCCCCCTCGTTGCAGTGTTCGGCCCAATTCAGTGAATGTCATCTAGCTTTTCGCTTTTCCTCGGGGCTCGGGGCTTCATCCCTAGTACCCTCGACATTGGCTTTAAAAGGTCATTTTCCCAACCCAAGCCCAGGCCTCAGGCTTTCCAGCTGCCTCCCTTCGGGCATGAGCATCCTGATTTCGAGAAGTCTCCAGGCACAGCGTTTTCGGGCTTCAGTGAATCGGATGGCAGGAGGTCCGGGGAGACCCTGGTCGAGCGCAGATACCCTATTTTAGCTGTTGGGATCGCTACAGAACGTCGTCAAGGCCTGAGAGAAACTTTCCTCACTCCGGGTTTTGGGCGTCCCTTCCGCTCAGCACCTCCAAGTAACGCGGGTGGTAGAAGTCGCAGAGCAGCCGCGCCCCGCTCAGCGCAATCTTCGGGGGTCGCGTGGAAGCGTGGAAAGGCTCTGGGCCGGCCGCTCAAAAATGCCTCCTCCTCTCAGCCGCCCGCCCCCTCTAGAGGGTGGGGTTGAGATCGCCAAGGCCAGGATAGATCCACCAAAGAAAATGTGCCCTTCCTCGGTTGCGGAAAGCTCCCTTCTCCCCTTTTCCCTGCAGCTGGGCGCAGGTAAGGGACTAGAGGTGAAAAGCACTGCCAGTAGTCCGAGCATTGGCCGTGGCCTTTGACTAAAGTCCCAGAGCGGAGTGACCGGGTGGGGATGTGGCGGACAGCGCCATCCAGGGGTCTGAGAACAGTCATCCCCGAGGTCAAGCTGTTTAAGCAATTCGGGTTTCGCTCGCGGAGTCCTGAGAACACGCTCTATTCTTGACTGGCCCGTGAGCCGAAGGTTTCCTGCAGGACTCACATAGAATCACATCTTGAGGCGCGCCTCTTGGCCTTACCTCAGACTGAAAGTTAACCCCCAAGAGCTATAGCGGGTAGAGGCCCAATAGAGGCACAATGTGCGGAAGGCCAGGTGGCAGAGTTTACATATATTTGGGAACCGATCCAGGCTCACAAGAGCTGTTGATGAGGTAGACCCAAGGACAGGCCATTCCATCCCATCAAGGGACACGCCAGTCTCCCTCCCGCAGGCGAAGTGCTCAGACCAGCAGGAGTCAGCCCAGAGAAGCCAGGGAGGGAATCAAGTTATCCTCTGATAGCAGTGTATACAATGTCAAACGCACTGGGCACTTCCACTTCCTCTGGTTCACATTTGGTAACCAATAAAGAGCAGTCCCTATTTAGTTTACTTCTTTTTTTCTAGCCCAGGTCTATATACACTATAAGAGGAAAAGGATTTAAAGAAAGTTAAGAAAGAACAACTGGTCTGTAAGGAGACCCAGAGTGGAAGACTTTCACCATGCCTCACCAGTGAAATAGAGGAACAAAATCTTTAAATTTGTTGAGCATCTGCTTGCTGGCGGCTGCTGTGTAGCTGTACACATCCACATACCAGTCTCTCCCCAGCACAGTAATAAGAGAAGCAAACAATTAACCCTTGATCCTATTCTCCGATTAATCCTCAAATCAGAGAAAGAGAGAATCTCTGGAAACAATAGTAGAGAAAGAACTATCCTTCCACTGCCCTGCCCCGCCCCCCACCATATTCACTCTATGTGAAAATCTCCCTTGCTTCATAAACTCTGCCCATTAAAAAGCCTAGTCCTTGTTAGTAAGTGTTAAAGAGAGATTAATGCCTGAATTTAAGAGGTGGAGAAGGTAACAAAAAGGGAGAAGGTAGGCGAGGCTGTGGGCTGAGTGCCAGCGTTGGGCTCTGAGCATTTCCACTTAGCGCTGAAGGCTGGCTGCACAGCAGTTTGATAAGGTTTATTGGGCCCAGATAAAGCAGCAGCAGCTCCCCCACCAAAACTGGCACCATTTATAGCCAGAGCTGTGTCCTTGGGTCCTGGGAAGACTGATGAGAATCCCCAGTTCAGAGATTTCATATGGCAGCACCTAAAAACAATCAGGATGGAAAATTACAAGGAAAAATTTAGCCTTTCTCTCTCTCTCCCTCCTTCCTTCTCTTTTTTCCTGAAGAATGTGGTAAGGAAAACTGGAATACATCACCTCTCCTAAAAATAAGGTCTCAGTTTTAGGAGAGGTCATACCAGAGGTGGGACTAGAGGAGCTGACCCAATGGAATTTTGAAATCTCCCCTGCCTCCTTGCAGGGGTTCAGAGCTCAGTTAGTGTGTATCAGTTCCAAGGGGTGTACAGGAAGGAAATAGTGGGGATAATAACTCCTTGGAAGCACTACCCACAAATCTCAACACATTGCCTACATTTTATTTAATCCTCATAATGATGTTGTTAATGCAGGTGCTATTATTTTCCCTATTTCTGCCCACATGAAAGCTGAGGCTCAGAAGCATCGGAGCTGATTCTTCAAATCAGACCATTCTGATTGCACAGCTCAAGCTCATTTCTAGAGTGTACAGCCTCTACTGAAATACATCTGGGAAACAAGGCCTTAATTTTCCTTCTTATTCTTCTGAGGCCAGGTCTATGCAGCAGCCCATGAAGCTGAGGACTAAGTGGCTCTCAGTTTACCCAACAGCTAAGTAGATCACCTAGAATCTCTAAATTTTCCTTCCTTCCAGAGTCTCAAGCAGAAGTTGGAGAGGGAATTTTGAATTACAACAAAACATCAACTAAGCAGATACTTAGGAAGAAGGTAATAGGTGTTTTGAATATTAGTGAATGAGAAGTTACAACTCTGTTTTGTTTCATCTCATTCAGAAGATACTTTTTTTTTTGGTGCCAGGGATACTTTTAATTTTTTTTATTTTAAAAGAAAGCATTCCTATTATGATAGATAAATCATGTATCCCTGTCTTTTGGGGAGCATTTCCCCAACACTTTTTTTTCTTTTTGGTACCAGGGATCAAACTCGGGTCCTTGCGCTCGTGCAGCAGGCGGCGAAACCACTGAGCTAAATCCCCAGCCCTCCCCAACACTTTTTAAAGAGTGGGGAATGAAGCACGCTCAAGGAGAGGCAGGAAGCCCCTGAGAGGAAAGATGTATTGTCCTCTGACACTGAGATTTCCAAGTGACTTTGGAACTGGTAGGATCTTTATCCCAGTGTAGACTCTGAGGGAGGCACAAGCCTACTGTATCCTTTTCTGGAGGCAAAGTTTCCCATAATCTTGTGGGCCTTCAGATAATTGTTCAGGATAACTGTATAGATGCAAGTGATATCAAAAATTAGGTGGCGGTAGGGTGTGTGTATGTGGACATTTTTCTTTCTTCTTTTTTTTTTAAATTTAATTCTTTGATGTTGCTTCATAGGTGCCCCCTCCAAAAGACAGGAAAGGGAACATCAGGTAACACACATGCTCTGGTTGTGGCCCAGAAAACCAAATCAGAAGATGGTTCTTTAGATGAGCAATTTGTATCCTCTCTTTCCCCCTCAGAGATCTGGTCAGTGGTGTGTCCACACCTGTGCTTCGCCGCCAGGTGCCACATATGCCCTTCTTCTCATCTAAAGACAGAGTGACTTCTCAAAGAGAGACAGAAGGGATCACTTGTTTTGCCCTGGAGGTCTTGGTCACTGTGACCCTAAGATCTTTGTGACTGAATGAAAAGCTTTTTCTTCTCTCCCCAGCACATTGTGATTGGTGTTGGGACCTAATGTTGTCAACTCAAATAGCAAATCTGAGTTGTTATTAGTGCAAAGATGCCCTGAGGGGGTCGGCAGTGTGGATGAGATCTGCAACGGATGTTATGGGGAAGTGTGTTTATAATTATAATGGGATTTAATGTACACTGAGACCAGATGATGGCAGCCATTTAAAAAAGAGATGCTTAATAAGAGAGGTCCCTTAATGACAGGCAGCAGGGCTCAGGTTATTATGGAAAAGCACAGTGTTTCACTGGGTGTCACAAGCCATGTGCCAGGTTTTATGGTTTTCCTCACAAAGCTTTGGGGTGAGCCATAGCAACCACTGCTACCAGCTATTGGGCATAATGTTTTAATGCTGTTGTCTATGAAAGGGGCATCTGCAGTTAGAGAAAAGCATTCTCTCCCTTTCACATTCGCATACACACACAGGCCCCAGGCCAACACTGAATAGTTTTTGGTGTTTCCAGAAATCTGCTTTGTTCTCAGAAAGACAGCCTCAATTTCAAAACTAAAATTTTGTAGCTTTCAAGGGGTACATTTTCCATATAGTGCACATGAAATGAAGCGGCATGGCTCCCATTATAAGTGATGGGAGTCCCACAGCTAAATCCCTAGGCACCACTGCTGAAAATTAACCCCAAGTCTTCATGGGGGAAGAGGCATTTTTTAAAACACTCTGGTGTTTCTTTGTTGGGGGGCCAGGAAGAGGGGAAAACATATAACATTTTCTTATGATGTTTAACTTTTGAGTTGTTTCATGTTATGGATTTCAGCCCACCGCAGCTGTTTTATAACAGGCAGGCAGTAGTTATGGACAAAGCTAAGAGGGCATTCAGGGGGATGGTCATGCAGAGGGACATCTCATGCCTGGAGATGCCACTGGGGGTACCACAATCTAGAATACAATGCCATATCCTCTATGAAGATGTGTTATTTTATGTATTTTTCCTCTGATGTGAAAGAAGTATTGAAAACCACTTTATTAATCTAATACACCCCTCACCCACATGGTCATTTATGTTTTCTGTTCACAAAACATGGTATGATCAGCAGACAGTCCTTAATGCACAATATGGTCATGTACAGTGTAACAACATTTTGGTTAATGATGGACCACATACACAATGATTGTCCCAAAAGACTATATGAGCTAGTGATGTTGTAGCCATCTGAGTTTATGTAAGGATTATGATATTCATATGACAAAACTGCTGATGATCATTATCACAATGACTCCTATTGTTGGATTATGCATGACTAACTTCATTTATGCTAGTAGGAATAAAAGGCAAGGTACAAGATAAGTGAAAGCTCAATGTCCAGTCACATTCTCTGATGCTAAATTTCTGGAGAACTTGCTCTGCAAGTAGAAATGATATGTCAGGGGTACACATGCCACAAGTTGAAATTATTTTACTTAAAGACAGGTAGTTTAAGCCAATTATATTAAAATTATGATACCAAAACAAACACTAATATCTTGTAGAGTAGAATTCCAAATTTGCATGAATTTTTAAAATAGCACAAAGGACAGCCTTGGGCTTCTACCTAGAAAAGAGCTCACTGTTTTCCCCTTGGGGCCGAGTGGGTAGGAGTCTGGAAGTTGCCCCTCAAGTGAAGGCTGGAAGTCTGTGGTGGGCTCTGAGCAAGACACTTGCACTCAGCCTCCTTCACCAGGCCAGGTTCATTTGTCTCCTTTAGAAGCCATTGCTAGATCTTTGATGTAATCTTTGCAACCCACCCCCTAGTCAGAATTTATTTCTCCCTCCTCCGTAAGTCCTTTAGCATTGTCTGAACATTTATCATAGTATTTACCACCATCTGCCTTGTATCGAATGAGTTATGTGTCTCTGACCACACCCTCCACTGTGAGTTTCTGGAAGGCCAGACCTCAGTCCTGTTCAATTTAGCACCCCCACTCCCAATCCCGGAGTCTAGCACATTGTCAGGCAGGGTAGACGTAACTATCTGTGGATGAACCAAGTGCATGCACATATGTGTACATGAGTGAGTGAATGAATGGATGACACAGACAACAGTGCTTTAAGAATTCAGCAGGGGGCGGGGATTTAGCTCAGTGGTTCTGCTGCCTGCCTTGCAAGCACAAGGTCCCGAGTTTGATCCCCGGTACCAAAAAAAAGAATTCAGGAGAGGGGGAACCATCCCGTACTCAAGAATTTAAGGCAGAATTCTTTGTAACTATAGGGTTTCCATCATTGAAAGATCAATGGAATTTAGGTAAAGGCTGACAATATCTGTTGGATTTAATTGCATACAATACGTGGAAGGTATAACTGGTTCCATTTCAGCTCATGTTTTACCCAGTGACCTAGAACTAGGCTTTTCTCAATATCCTAGGAGCCTTGATGAGTATTTATTAAATTGCATTGAAATGAATTAAAATTAGTTGATTTGAATCACATTGCTCGTTACTCCCACAATGGGCTCATCATCCCAATCCCAAACAGCTCTGAGTTCAACAGTTCAGGGCTGAAGGGGAAGCATCTGGTCCCTGTGGGTGGAGAACTGCTGTCTGCACCCAGCACTGGCCCATGAGATGTGCTCAGAGTCACTTTATTCCTCTCTAGGGTGGCAGCTATTCCCAGACTGTTTCCTGAGCATGTCTGGGACTACATGTTCAGGCTTTCCTAGCAGTTAGGTGCAGGACATGTGATTAAGTTCTGCTCGATGGACCATGAGCAGATTAAGTTTCAGGACTGGCCCATTAAAACTCCTACATGGAGCCCTGAATTCCCTTTCCCTTTCTGTGATTTGACTCGAGGGACATAGATATTTTGGAAGCTGAGTGATGACAGTGGCAGAGCCAAGATGGGAGGAGCCTAGATCCCTGGGCTCCGATTTAGTCTATGTTCAGTTCTATGTCCACCACATAGGTCCTGGGTGAGCTTGGAAAAATTACTTCAAGTCTGTGGGTTGCAAAGTCTTCATCTGTAAGCTGGGGTATTAATAGTACTCACCTCACTGGAGGCACTAGGAGGATGCACAATGTATGCTTAGCCCACAATAAAAAGACCTGAAAGCCAGACATCATGTGTTTGCTTATAGTGCCAGCTCTTGGAAAGCCAGGATGGAGTGATCACTTGAGCACAAGAGTTCAAGAGCAACCTAGGCAAAATGGTGAGTCCCTTTCCCAAAAGCAAAACAGAAACCAAAGGATTTGAGATTATTTGGTATTTAGTATTAATGTTGCACATTCTTTCCACCCTCCCTCTGCCACCTTTCTGGGTGCCTTATTACAAATATGTAGGATAAGATCTTGTGATAGATCAATTTTCAGTCTCTTTTGAAGAATGAAGTGTGACCTGTGATTCTTGGCTTCTGCTTGTAGCTGAGCATAGCTGTTTGTGACCCCATTTTCCCAGTCTGGTCCCGTTTATTCGGTGGAGAGCAAGGCAAGCAAGCCGAATGGGCAGGAGGTGGTGTTAATTTTCACCTCGTAGCATGATGTGTTTATTAGTGTGTATGTACGTTAAGTGCGGCAGCCTAGTTTCCTTGAGTTAAATAGCAGTCATGCCCAACTGGCTCTCCATGTACCATTACTCCAAGTGATTGAGCCAATTTCTCCCCCTGCCATGAGTTTAAGTTGTAAACCTCTCAGCCAGACAGAGAGGCAATGATGGGCTGCCTGTTGTGATTATTATTAACCTTTAGCATTATACTCACAGGACCAGGGGGTCTGCAGAGAAGCTGCTGGCTCCTTGCTCCTGTCCACCCACTTTGGCTCATCTGCATCTCTTCTGGATAAGAAAGGCAAGCAGGTAAGTGTGCACTTTGGCCTTGCAAAGAAGCTCCAGCCTATCAGTCTACAGTGAAAGATCTCTTGTGCTGGAAGGCTGGAGAAATGTGCAGAGTCCTCAGTTCTAACTGACAGGGGAGAAGAAGGGCCATTATGAGAAAGCTAGAAAAGAGATCTTCCACAGTGCCTCAGTGTTCAGAAATTATTTACCATATTTACTATAATTTCTTCCCTTTACCATTGTTTATTAGCCAGATGCTAAGTTATCCTGCTGAATATTGCGGGGACAATGGCTACCTCCTTGGTGTTATCTAGTCCAACAGGACCTCGTATATGTACAACCAATATACTGCCAACCAGGAGTCACCAAGGGCCACAAGGACAGAAGAAAGTATTAAGTAAGCCCTCTACCAGTCCCAGATCCACAGGTCTTGTTGCTGCCCCTCTTCTTCCAGTCCACATTTCTTTTTCTTGTTCTCTCTCTTCTTTCCTTCTTTCTTTCTTCCTTCCTTCCTTTCCTTAAAAGAACCAATCTTCTTCCTTATAGATTAATCATGAATTGACAGGGATGACAGTTTCCTAAATGTGGCAACTTATTTTGATTTTCTGAACAATTTGATCTCTCCAAAAATCCCTGAGAAGACAAGAGGCCACCTCCAGTCCTAGGGTGCTTGTGTTGCTTCTTTGTTAAAAATCCAAGGGGACCTGTGGTCTGGCACTGGCTGAAGTTTGCCCTCAGGAAGCTTATAGTCTAATAAACAAGCTGGAGTCAGGAAAGGAAGGTGGTAGGAGCCTTATTGTCCTTGTATTCATTGTTTTCCAAAAGAACAGGGCAGGGTAAGGCGCCTTAGGGGACATGCCCCATGCAGGAAGTAACAAAGACAGCATTCAGGATAATGGTAACTGAAGAAGTCAGAATATGGTTTCTCCAGCTCCTGTGATCTTGCTAAACTCCCTACAGTCTTGGGAGGGCTTCTTCCAACAGGATGATAAACTCTGTAGTTTATGTAGAATGAATACTGACTTGATAGACTTAAACAAATACAAGCCATGTCTTGAACTTATTTTTGCCATGACATGTATTGAATGCTGCTTACAAAAAATAACTACAGCTAAGGCACACTGAGGACTTGACTTGGTGCAGCCCTGGCTGTGGACACCCATCATGTCCTTTACTCCTACAGGTGATCCCACAACATAGGTACTCCTGTTCCCATTTGACAGCTGAAGAAACCTAGACAGGGAGATAAAGCAACTTCCTGAGGCCACACACCTTGGGGAGGGAAGGAAGTGAGATGAAGCCAATTTATAAACCTCTGAGTTTTTCAGATCTGATCACCAGGCTGTCCGATGCAGGGAAGAAGGCTCTGTTTCTTGGGAATTGAATACTGGGCCCCCGTCCAGCCTGCCTGAGAGCAAGAGCACAGGTCTGTAACAAGCTTTCCCTAAGACCTGAGTTTATTCACAGTTCCCTACAACATGAAGAGGAAAAGGTAACTTTCCAACCTAACTCAGAGGGAAGCAGTGGAGGAAACGTTGAACAGTAGCTTTATCAAAGGGCATCCTTTGTACTGACAGAAAGATGTCCGTGCTACTAACCTACCATTGCAGGAACACAGAGAGGTGAGCCCAGGTCCTGGAAAGGAAGAAAAACACTACCTCCCCTGAAAAAAAAATCCAAACCAAAGGAGATGGTAGATTCTTTTTCCTTTCACACTGTGTGTCCTATAGGTTGAGGGGAGGAAATAAAGCAATGGATTAATACGGAAAATGGACAGGCTGGTAAAGCTCTTTCACTTACTTCTCAGTGAGGCCCCACCAGTCACTGGTTCCCACTCCCCAACATGAGGTACAATTAGAAGGTAAGGGGGATCACTTTTCCAGAAGCACACACAGCTTGCCTTCTTCAAAACGCCTGACAGACTATTCAAACTAAACGGGACTTCAAACATTCTCTAGTCTAAGGCCACCATTTTGCAAGAGAAGGTGGGTAGAAAGGTGTTAAATGTTTCCAAAGCCTCATAGACAGTCAGAGCCAGGAGTTGGGACCAGAGCTAGTTGGGGCCATTTTGAGGATATCAGTGAAGCCACTCATTCTTGGAAACCTTTTGAAAGTACTTTCCAAGTACTTAGCATTAAGTTTTGGAGCTCTTTTAGTCATGGTGTACAGGCATTCCTCGTTTAACAACCGGTCCCTAAATGAGGAATTGTGTATAGGATGTACATTACAACATTCAGAACAGAGAAATGGTCAAAGGAAACTCCAACTTGATGACTTTGTTTTTATTTGCATAACTCTTACATACAGTATTGTAATGTACAACAGAACATAAAATGACAGCACTGTGTTAAACAATACAATCAGCAAAAATTATAGTACTGTATAAACAAGATCTATTGTACAAAAAAGACACTGAGGCTTTATAAACAGGATATATTGAACTATACAAAAAAAGATGAGTTGTAAGTCCCCACAAACTGTTTATACAGTACTGTAATTTTTGCTGACTATACAGCACAGTACAGTACTGTCATTTTATGTTGTTATACATTACATTACTATATAACTCTTGTAAGAGTTATGCAAATAAAAGCAAAGTCATCAAGTTGGAGTCTCCTTTGACCATTTCTCTGTTCTGAATATTTTAATGTACATTCCATATACAATTCCTCATTTAGTGACTAATTTAGCTAACGACCTACTCATAGGAATGTATAAATGAGGAATGTCTATATTTTGCACATAGAGGGAAGATTTGATATTCAAAAAAACTAGCTCAGAAAGTGATGAAACTGGATAAGAAAATTTTTGAGGTTATAAACAAATGGAATGCAGGAGCCGGGGATTTAGCTCAATGGTTCCAGTGCCTGCTTTGCAAGTGCAAGGTCCCGAGTTTGATCCCCGGTACCAAAAAACAAAAACAAACAAATGGAACGGGGTAGCAATGTGACCAAAATTTTCCTATGGCTCAAAACCTAGCAATAATAGCAACAGAGTTGTAAAAAGTATATCATCTTTCTCAGTGGGACTATTTAGAAGCAGGAAATATACATTTGGAGGTATATATTATCTCTCTATCTCTATTTATCTATATATATGTATTTATATACATATGTGTATATGTCAGAGTGACTATATATATATCACATATATAGTCACTCTGACATCTTAGTTTAAAATTGATCCTGGTGATTGATAGTTATGATTCTATATGCAGAATTCATGAATCTGTTCCTTCAGGGGCTAAAGATGGTGACAATTCTATAGAGAAGTAATGTGCCATGCCACGACCTGGTCTTTGGAATCATGCTAGTGGGGGTCTCGAGCCCAGATCTGTCATTTCATAGCTGTATAATGTGTAGCAGATTTCTTAATTTAAGCCTCAGTTTCCTTAAATATACAGTGAAGATACATAAGGTCTCTGTAATCTCGAGGAGGTTGATGAACTTGGCCAAGACCTCCAATTTGTAAGAGACAAAGCTGGAGATGCATGAGGTCTATCTTACTCCCAGATCTGGCTCCTTCTTTTTTTTTTTTTTTTTTGGTACCGGGTATCAAACTCAGGTCCTTGCACTTGCAGGCAGTGAAACCACTGAGCCAAATCCCTGGCCCCAGATCTGGCTCTTTCTTGGATGCCTCTGCCTACATCCCATGCTTAGGGAAGCAGGTGGCAGTTCATGGAAAAGGAATGTCACCTTTAGGATTAGAGATGCAGTACACATCTGCCCAGTCAAATCTTTCTTTTTTTTAAAGCTGTCACTTATGCCCTGCATCTAAGAATAGGTTAAAATTGCATATAGGTTAATATCACATAGGATTCTAGTGACGTATATGTCAGATTTCAGTTAAACAGAATCTTCTCCCCACTCCTTCACTCATGTCAAAAAATAACATGCCAAAAATATTACCTGGAAGAGAAATTTGGTGAAAAGCAGGAAAGATCACAAATTGACTACAGTCTACTGCAAGACCTGGATTTCTCTGGTTTATTGTAATTCTTTCTGTGGGAGCTGTCAGTCATTGCAGATTGTCTTTCAGGGAAAGCATTTGAATCAATATACCAATGTTTGACTGTGTAGAGATCTTTCTGAAGAAAGACTTAATATCCAATTTTTGTATTCATTAAGTTTATTGCTGGATTTTAGGAATACAATATGATGACATTCATCATTGAGAATTTGTACCTTTACATGATATATCTTGGTTATTTTTTCCCCATTCCCCTGCCCTCCCTTCAACCCCTCCACCCCTCCCTATTCACAAAGACTTTGTTTCCGTTTTTTTCCAAAAATGTGGAATACTTAGCAAATTTTCACATCATCCTTGCACAGGGGCCATGCTAATCTTCTCTCTATTGTTCCAATTTTAGTATATGTGCTGCTGAAGCAAGCACTTAATATCCAATCTTTCCAGAGAGTTTTTCTTCTGTGAAGTTTAGTGCCTGGCATCTTCAGTAGGGAAAAAAATTAATTATGGAAAGATAGTGATTTTTTTTCCTCTCCCAACATCTTTGGAATGTTCTGGAATGTTTACTTACTGATTGCCCATTAGGTACCGAGAGAGCATGGAACAATGACATGCACATTAGATTTCTATTCAGAAGATCTAGATGCAAGGCAAGCTCTGTCAAACATTTCCTTGTAATCCTGGGCAAGGACTTTCTGTCCTTGATCGCATTGTCCCTCTTGAGAGCCCCACATTGTGAATAACGTGAAGATGTTGAACTGGTTTTATCGCTAAGCTTGCTTGCCCTATACCATTCTGTAATACTTTGTGAACTCTCAGATACGAAGGTGGTCTAATGTGGGTGTATTTCAAGGACAAAGGTCTCTCTATCATGGTTTTGGCCCACATCATGAAGGAACTCAGGTCCTAAGAAGTGAGCAGAACAGAGAAGAAAGCATGAGCAGACTGGCAAGGCCAGGAAATGGTTAGGTGCTTCTGCCAGTAATGGCTCTGTGGTTCTAGAAAGGTAAGGAAGATATTCTTAGTGGGGGTGGTGGTGAATAATTAGATATAGATTTCCTACTTTGCATCAGCCCTAGAAACACATTTGTTCCTCCCGTGTTCAGAAATCCTACTCAAATACCACACGCCTGACTCAATGAATCTCAGAACTGGATTGGTGGTTCCATCTAGTTTCACTTAGGGCCTCTGCACTTATTCCCCTGACTGCAGATCTCTCCCTCCAGCACACAATGCTGAACTCCTGTTTCCACTGACCCTTATCCTCAAGATCTCAGCTCAAACAGCACTTCCGCCTGAGATCCTCCCACACCTGCCCTATCTGGGACTGCCTCCTGCCCACCCCAGCCCCCAGGCCCTCTGCTCTGCTCCGCTTCCCAGCTCTTGTGACTCCTGGAAATTGTTTCCCTGTTTATAGGCCCGCTTGGCTTGTTTACTTCCTGGCTAGCCGCCCTGGAGCCTCCTGGAACTCCCTAAAGTTCCCCTAAACTGGATTAGGGCAGAGGGCTGGACTCTGGCTCACTGTGTACCCCACACAGCAGTACAGTGCTAGACACATATAGTAGGTGCATGATAAATATTTGTCCAAACAGAGAAAGAATAAAATGAGACTGTACTTCATTCTTTTTTCTCTCCCAAAGACTTTTAAACAAAAAGGCAGCATGTTCTCGAGAATGTAAATTTCAAACCCAAATAATTAACAGCCAGGGGAGAGGAAAGGGTCCTTCCACAGGCACTGAGGTAGCCATGCAGCTTGTACACAGCAGTCACTTTGGTACTGCTTCCAACAGAGACATTCTCAAGTATCACTATGTCCCTGATCACTGAGGGTGTACCAGCCAAGGAGAAGGCAAAATGAGGAACAATGCCTGAAATTTACACAGCACTTTTACATAACAATATGCCATTTTAACATTTCATTCATTCATTCATTCTTCATTTTTATAGTGATACTGGGGATTGAACCTACAGCTACATCCCCAACCCCTTTTTTTTATTTTTAATTTTAAGAGAACTCTTACTAAGTCTATTAAATTGCCCAAACTGGGCTTGAACTTGGCAATCCTCCTGCTTCAGCCTTCTAGAGTGCTGGGATTATGGGGATGTGCCACTATACCCAGCTTAACATTTTATAAGTAAGGAAACCCAAGCTCATAAGGCTATGCAGCTTGACTGAGATCATAAAGTATACCACTGGGACTTGAATCCCAGCTGCCCTCAGGGCTGGCCAGAGTTCTTACTTTGGCATTTAAGCATTCTACAGATGAATGCAGGGTTGCTGGTTCCCCAGGCCTGCCATTCCCTTCAGAGAGGCCACAACTGCTCCCCCACCACCACCCTGGGGCAGGTAGTAGCAGGATTATCAGCCGGGCCGGACATGAGTGAGGCAATCACAGCTAAGAGGCAGAATTGAAGTGATATCACTCTCAGGCATTCATGGTTCTAAGAGCAATGCTTCTTTACATTTTGCAACATATGCACCATCCCGGCCTCATGTCATCCTGGCCCCCTGCTCCTTGAAGCTTCTTACAAGTTTCCTGTCCTCTGCTTTCATTTCATCTGATACTTCTTTGTCTAGAAATAGCCTGAAAAGAACTGGAGGCAGAATTGAGGCTGGAGGAGGACTTGACCAACTTTGCCAACTTGCTTCTGGCCACCTCTTGGCAAGCTCTCCTCCAAACGGCCACTGGAATTGTTTTTCTAAAGGATGGGTGGATCTCTTGTTCCCCTTCTGAAAACCCTTCAGTGGTTCTTTCTATGGTCTCCATGCAGCTGCATGGCGAGGCCTGTAAGGCCTTCATACGCTGGCACCATATTCATGCCTAGCCAATCCCTGCCGGCTCCCTGAGCACACAAGCACCATAAGGCTTCCACAACTCTGTCAGGCCATGCCCACCACCTGAGGTGCCCACCTGTCCCTAGGCCAAAGGCATTTCTCCTTTAAAGTCTAACTGCAAGCTTATCCATGCCCAGCACATTGCCTCATCATCAAAGGATATTTGAGTGGATAGATGGGAAGAAAAGAGAAGTTTCAAATGAGAAGGGAAAGGCCCTGACATGTTTTGTAGCCACTCCAACCATATTTCCTTTGTCAGGTACCTAGAAGGCTAGGGGGAAAAAAAGGTAAATGTGATTGGAAGGTTAAGAAAGAACGGATATAAATCCTTTTATATATGTGTGTGAGCCTTCAAGAGGCTGGAAGATGCCAGATCTGGTTAAGGCTCTGGTGACCTGCTCCTGTCCCTCCTCTGTGGTTTTTTCTTCACACTGTCTCTGAATTTGAAGCCAATTGGACACAAAACCAGAGTATCAGTGGTGGCAGAGGGGAAACCCGATCTAGGAGGAGAGCCCTAGGCATAGAGTTGAGGTCCTAACAGGCCCGCTGGTCAGGGCCTCCCAGGGGTGCTTCCCTGTGCCCCTTGCACAAAAGGAGGGCCAGGGAAGATGTCCTCAGTACTCAGCCAGGCAATGCTGACTTTACAACCTGACTAATAGTGAAGTAGCCTTTGAACTAGCTTGTTTATATTTTCCTGTGACGACACAGGTCCTTGTTGTTGGTTGTGAATGAAACCAGGTTCCCAAGGACCCTGGGACTTCCTAATCCACCAAAGCCCATTTTTAGACTTTGTCCTGTGGCATTCAGGCCAATCTTCCAGAGTCAGGGTGTGGAACTGGTTTGCAGCATTAATATATGGGCTTTGCAGGGCCAGGGATTTAGCTCAGCGGCACAGCACCTGCCTGGCAAGAGCAAGGTGCAGAGTTTGATCCCCATACCAAAAAGGGGGGTGGGGGGGCTTTGCAGATCCCAGCTTCAAGTGGTGCACCTCCTCTCCCCCTTTTGTCTACACTGCCGTCTCTTTTTGAACTTTTTTTTGCCTTCTTTGCATGATCCTGAGAGTTAAGCCAAAATCAGGCTGACATTTTGGCCTGGTCTCCCTAAAGAGCTCAGTTCTGAGATCTTTATTCCTGGAAGCAAGGGGTGTGTGTGTGTGTGTGTGTGTGTGTGTGTGTGTGTGTGTGTGTGTGTGTGTCTGTTAGTTCAGAGAAGAAAGAATATGCACGAATGCTGTAATAATAATAACTGTAGTGATCCTAAGTGATAATGACATATTTGCTGAGCACTAACTACACAGTAAGTGTGCTGAGTGACTTTTCATGCTCCCTGTCATATGGCCATACAGTGATCCTGGGAGATGGATATGGCTGCTGTATGCCCACTTTAAAAAGGGATTTTTGCTATGGATTGACTGTTTATGTTCCCCAAAATTCATGTGCTGGAACCTCATCACCAACGTGATGGTGCTTAGAGGTAGGGCGTTGGGATGTGATTGGGTTGTAAGGATGGAGCCTGCTCTAGTGGGCTCAATTCCCAAGAAAAGAGTGCCAGAGAGCTGTCTTCCCATGGGTGGCCACTGAGAGAAGGAGTCATTATGAACTAAGAAGCAGGCCCTCAGCCGCCATTCAATCTGCCAACCTAGGACTCTGAGAAATATGTTGTTGCTTATGAGTCACCCAGTGTACAGTGTTGTGTTATATGAGTCCCGCAGACATAGATATATTATCCCTACTTCCAAATGAGAACATTTAGGTTCAGAGACTTAACATTCATAGCGTAAGGTCACACAGCTAGTAACTGGGTCAGTGTCCTGGGCCATCTTACCAGCTTTAGTTCTTGCTAGCTGGTGACCCTGAGTAAGTCACTTCCACTCCCTGAGGCTCAGTATCTGTTATGAAACAACAAGGACAGAGAGTTCCACTTAATTCACGAGACAGGATGGATACACAGGGCAAGGAATGTGCTACATGAGTGTTAGTAACGATTCTTAAGAAATCGGAATCCCGTGACATCAGCACTAGTCCAGAATAACAGAAGTCATTGGGATATTTTAATATGCAAAAAAGGAAAAGTATTTATGTTTCCTTGTTTTGAGCGGAGGCTACTGTTTTGAGAGATTATCATCCTTTATGATCCAGGCTCTGGATACACAGTGGGACTTCATGCTTTCCCAAAAAATGGTTTTACTTGAGCTAATCCCTCCCTTGGGAGTTGGGTGGGACAAATACCTTCCCCCTGTGTTGCAGACAGGGAAAACGACAGAACAAGTGGCTGTCAGGGGTTGGTGAGAATGGGCTCCCCCAATGTGTCACTCTGGTCTTCTTGCATTCTTTGATGTTTCTACTGGGGACACTGAGGCAGGGGACAATTTATACATTGTCTGGAGTTGGGAAGATTTTGGTGGTGGGTATGGAAGTGGAAGCTACCAGATTCCCCTCTAAAAGCCACCCTAGCTATTAGAATTGTATATGCTCCCACCAAACACCATTTTTATAAAGTTGTCTAAGATGGGAGCTGTGCTTAACCACTTGTCATAACGATGTTTTGTTGTAATTTAAGTAAACGTTTTTAAACATTACAATTTTGTCATTTTTCTCTTTGCATTAGAAATCACTGCAATGTGTGAGTTGTCAAGCACTTTTGTAGACACTGTGTGTATGGTGCCCAGGGAGAATAAGAGAAGGCCTCTCCTTTTTTTTATGAAAAATAAAATTTCCTACCCAAATAATAAGAGAATAGCAATAGTTATTGCACTGTGTATTATCTTCAAAGTAGTTACTCAGAGTACAAGACATAAACCAAGAAGATTCCTACAAAAAAGAAACAAAGAGATAATAGTTTTGAGGTTGAGCTTTGGCCAGAAGGATCTGACTTCAAATCACATCTTTGCTACTTAGTAGCTGCATGTCCTGGATAAATTGTCTAAACTATCTGTGCTTCATCTGTAAACTGGAGCTGGTAATAAAGTTATGTGGTTCTTTTCAATGTTGGTATAAGTTTTAATATAATGTATATAAAGGTACCTGGTCCAATGTCTAGAAAGTGCTATAGTGTTTAATGATTGTAACCGTTTTCTATTATGTTTGGCTCTTGCCCAGTCTAGTGGGCTCATGGAAGTAACTTCCTCCACTTCCTCCAGCATGTTAGGCAGGCACTGTACATTGAGCTACATCCCCAGGCTCCCCGTCCCTCCTTTAGGTGGTGATGGTACTGGGGATTGAACCCAGGGACTTCACATTGAGCTACCTCCTCGGCCCTTTTTTTTATTATTTAAAAAAAATTTTTTTTCAGACAGGGTCTCCTTAAACTGCTACATTGCCCAGGCTGGGCTTGAACCTGTGACCCTCCTGGCTGAGTTTTCCAGAGTGTTGGAATTACAGGCATGCACTCCCCCACCTGGCTCCTAGCCCTCTTTCTTCTTTTTTTTAAAGATCTTGCTAAATTGCCTAGGCACACTCAAATTTATGATCCTCCTGTCTCAGCCTTCCTAAATGCTGGGATTATAAGCATGGGCCACCACATCCACCCTCCTAGCCCTTTTTAATTTTTTCATCAGAGTTTGCTAAGTTGTCCAGGCTGGGCAAGAGCTTGGAATCTTCCTGCCTTAGCTCCCATCCCCACCATCAGTAACTGTGATTATAGTGTGCGGCACAGGCCTGCCTGGGCTCTGTGAGAAGGGAGAAAGTGCTGTAGAAATCCTCAGAATCCACAGCTCCTTGGAACAGGTATGAAGAGGGTTTCCATGGAGGTGCAGGTGGGGGCGAGGCCGGTGGATAATACAGAGGTTAAACCCCAGGTGCTCAGACCCTTCCTTCGACCCCTGCGTCTACGAAAGGCCCAGGTGAGACCAACACCTACAAAAGCTCCAGTTCAGGTGCCGCATCAAGCTTCAAAGAGAGAAGCTGAGCTGTTGAGAGGAGGCAGCCGCGGGCAGCAGAAAAGGACTCTGCAGCCCCTGCTGGAGGTGATGAGAACAATTCCCGGCACACCCCCAGGAGGACAGAGGGCCCAAGGTGGCACTGGGCAGGCAGGCCTGTCTCCCTGGACCAGGGCTGAAATCGAAGCAGGACAAAGAGCCCAGCCAGGCCCAGGGGGAGGAGAAGCAGGGTCACTCCCTGGGGAGATCCAGAATCACTCCAGACGCTTGCCAAAAATGCAAGTTCGAACCCCACACACCTTCTCTGGGGTTGGGTGGGTGGGGTGAGCTTCAGGAACCTTCATTTGTACTAAAATGTCCTCAAGTATTTTCAGGTTAACAATGGGGGGCAAGGGATTTTGCTCAGTGGTTCCGCAGCCTGCCTCGAAAGCGCAAGGACCTGAGCAAGATCCCCAGTACCAAACAAAACAAAACAAGAGGGGAGAACTTTGGAGCTAAGCAGACAAGGATCTAGAAAAAGTTCTTTATGGGTTGATTTGAAACATCATTCAAGTAGATTCAAGACAAGATTGGCTGCTGGGCATGGAGGCTGAGGCAGGAGGACTGTTATGAGTATGAGGCCAGCCTGGGCTACAGAGTGAGTTCAAGGCCAGTCCGAACTACATAGCAAGACCCTGTCTCAAAAACAAAACAAAAACAGTGCCGGGGATTTAGCTCATTGGTCCCGGTGCCTGCCTCAAAAGTGCAAGGTCCAGAGTTCAATCCCCGGTACCAAAAAAAAAAAAAACAAAGACAAGATTGATAACATTCTGGCTTCACAGTTTATAGTGTACCTACTACGTGCCAGGAATTCTTTTTACCACGAAGCAGTCTTGTGGTTTGAGGGAAGGGGACTCATAGTGCTGTACTGTGGTCAGCTCTGAGAACAAAACTGTGCAACAGCTTAGGAGGTGTCTAGGAGCAGGAATCAGGAAGGAAGGGCTGGGAATGAAGCGGAGGCCTCCCACTCCTTTCAGGGGTGTGTGTGTGCGCGTGTCTGTGATTGGGACTCAAAGCCAGGGTCTTCATACTAAATGACAGCCCCAATCCTTTTTAAAATTTATTTTGAACAGCACCTGGTTCTGTGCCTAAACTGCCCAGGCTGGGCTCGAACTTGTTATCTTCCTGCCTCAGCCTCCCTGAGTGCTGGAATTATAGCCATGTGCCACCGTGCCCAGCTCCATTTTTCATTTTTGAGGTCAGATATTTTTAGCGGTAGATGTGCCTTCCTTCCGTTTCACTTAACCTGATGCGTGGGTCAGCTTCCCATCTCCCCACTCCTGACCCTCTTCTTGGAGATGGTGAAAGAAGGTTGCTCTACTGGCCCGCTTCTGTTTGCTCAGTGAAGTGATGTGGGCCTCGTCAGAGCCAAAGTAAAGGAACTTTCTGTTTTACTCTTCTCCAGGAAAAACAGCAATGAGTCAAAATAAACAACCCTTGGAGTCCAAAGGCTGGCTCCTCCTATGGAAAAGGGAGGGTTCTCTTTTGTATTTGGGGGTGGG
>NW_004624784.1:9513517-9526470 GCF_000247695.1 Heterocephalus glaber | reverse complement strand
GGGGGGTGGCCTTGTATGGCTGCGCGTGCGCAGTAAGCAGGCGCCACCTGCGCCGGGCAGAAAGCCCATGGGCAGAGGCGCTTGCTGAAGGAGGGTGAGATTGTGAGATTTCAATCAGGGATGCTTTTTAAAATCTTTTAAAGTGAGGTTGACGTTCTGTGGCTCGCAGGCCTTGATCTTGCCAGAAGGCCGCCTTCGCCCCCTGGCGGCGTCGCCCTCAGCCCAGGGCCCGCCCGCGCCCGCCTTGCATCCGGCGAGACCAGACCTGCAGAAAGCGGACCGTCAGCCCTAGGGAGCGGGGTGGAGCTCTGCCGAACCCACCTGCGCCCCGTCCTCCGAGCCCTGCTGCCCTCTGGTGGCAACAGGCAGAACTGAACAGGACGCGCTGAGCGCGTTCCTCTGGATCCGGCTTCTCAGCCTTGGCCCGCGGTAGAATCAGCAGGGAGGTTTGAAAACCATCGCTATTCAGACCGCGCCGCAGGCCTTTTATTATGAATTAAGTCATAACCTCTAGTGGCGGGGCATTGGCACTGGTATCTTTTTTACAGCTCCTGAGGAATTCTAATGTTCCTCCAAGACTGAGAGCACTCGGTCAAATCTTGATCTGGCAAGTTCCTGTTCAGAGCGTCTGAACGCCGGTGTGGGCTTTGCACCAGCCTGGCAGTGCGTGTGTGCTCAGGGGTCCGGCCACTGTCTGGCCGTGCGCCTTAGCGGTGGCTGCGTGGGGCCAGTGTCTGGCGTGGATCTCATTCCACACGGTAGTCAAAGGTCAGGTAAGTATCTCCTGATGGTTGTTAGATGGCACCCTTCATGCATTTGCGTAGCTCACACTCTTTGCTGTCCGGAAATTCTTCCTATTCTCTCACCTCAGTCCCTTCTGAAAAAGAGAAAAGCCTAGATTTGGAGAAAGAATGACAGATTAGCCATCAGCTCTGGTAGTAGTCATAGGGACAGAAAGGCTGGCCTGGCGCTGCATCCCCAAGGCAGCCGGGCGCCGGCGGGGTCGTCTTCTCCAGCTTGAGCACTCCATCAGGCCCTGGATGAAATGGCTTGGAAGGGAGGAAAGCCAGCACCAGCACAATTAAATTAATTTCCAGAAGCTACACGGGATTAAAATCACCCACTTCTCCTCTCCAGTCTCTGTCTGATGTTCCTGAAAATGATCTCCTGATCCTCAGCTTCTCCTCCTTTCTCTTCCTCATGGTCACAGCTTTGGGCGTATTCACTCTGGATCACTTTGCCCATCCCAAGCTGCCCTTCTTCCTGCTAGACTTGGCTGGGAGGCACAGTCCCAGTGAGACCATGCCCTTGTTTGTGTTGGGAACGCATATGCACGAATGCATGCATGCGACTTTGCATACTGTAACCCCAGGCTCTGCTTCCTAGAGGAATTTCCTCTAGGGAGTACAAGGGGAGAATCAAGAGGAAACAGATTAGTTAGCCGCTACCAGAGGAGAAAACTAGCAGGAAGGGAAGCAGGTGTCTTTAAACAGAGGTTAAGAGCCCTGAGGAGCCAGCTGAGCAGGCAGCCAGTCCCCATACTTTGTGCTGTGAAGCAGGCTCCTGGGAAGAGGACCAGGCTTTCCGTGGACTCTGTCCTCACCACGCCTTGCCTGCCTCTCTGTAGGGACTTTGGGTGCAGCACAGAGATTAGGGAAGATCTCCCCATGTTCCTGTATGGCAATCATCACAACTCAAAGCGTTGAATGCTGATTATAACAGTGACATCTGATCCTTTCTATGCCTTACATGTAGTTGACACTGGAATCCATTCAGTTTGAGTTTTCTGCTGCACTTTTCCCTTTCTCATGGGTCTGCTGAGTAGAACTAGGGTGTAGAGACCTGCACTATGGACATGCTTCTGCACCCTTGCCAGCTGTATGACTGTCACTACACCACCCCCTTCTCTGGTCGTCTGGGAGGTGTCATCAACCTGACACTCTGACTCTCTGACCCCACTCAGGTCTCCATCAACCTCAGCTACCACCTGGGGGTGGGGCAGGTGTGCACAAGAGGTCACTGCACTTGGAGGCCTCTGAGGATGCATAGAGGCAGTGATGTGGGAATGGAAGCAAGTGTCACCCTGGCACCATCCCATCCACATGGCTTGACTCAGATGGTGTAGTGTGCCTTCGGGAGCTGGGAGCAGTCCACTCTCCCAGGTGTCTCAAAGGCATCACATTAGTCAGCTTTTAGTTACTGGAACAGACATCTGAGATCCTCAGCTTAACAAGAAAGTAGGTTTACTTTGGCTCACAGCTTTGGAGAGTTCAGACTAGGTCAGTCGGCCTGTTGCTCTTGGGGCAGTGGTGAGGGAACACATGGCCATGGCTAGGGAAGCTCCTCTGTTCCTGGCAGCCTGGAAACAAAAAAGAGAGGGGCCAGAGTCCCAGTATCACCTTCAAGGACACACCCAAACAACCTGACTTCCTCCCACTCAGCCCATTTCCTGAAGATTCCAACACTTCCCAGTAGTGCCCCAGGCTGGAGACCAGTCCTTAACACATGAGCCTTTAGGGGACTTTCCAGATCCAAATTACAACTGGAATAAAAGGAAACATTGGAGCAAAGAAAAGAGCCAACAGCTCTCCCTAGCATAGACCCTGCTTTGTGTTAGCTACTGTCCCAGGTTCTGAGAGACCCACTTGGTCAGTCCTGTGAACAACTCTATGGAAGTGATGCTGTTATTAGCCCCATTAACAGATGAAGAAATTGAGCCACAGAACTTTTACCCAGCTAGGCGAATGTTAGGGAGTCTTGCTCTAGTGTTATAATTGTATCCATTACATTGTGTTGCTTTCCAAAGAGAGCATCCCTCCAGGCCTACAGGGTAGCTTGAGAAATGGTAAATTACAAAGCACTTTCTAGAACCTACATAAGAATCCTGCCCAAGTGACCCTCCATTTTAGAAGGCCATCGTGGAGCAAGGAGGGAAGGCCCCCACAGCCCCAGGACCTGCTGGTGAACTGGCAGAGAGTTCCTCCATTATTTGCATGTTTGCTGTTGCCCCAAGCTGAATGCTTTGTGGCTTCACATCCCTGGAAAAGGGACAGGGAGGTGCATTGTCCTTTGGAGAGGGTTTTCTCAGATTTGCCCTCTGAGGTGCATCTCACCCACTCCACTAATGTCTACGCTCCCTGCTCTGCCCTCTCTCATAGCGCCCTCCACAGTGGTTTATACCAGAATGCATCTGCTCGACCCACGCCAATGCAGGCACAGGCATCCCTTCCCAGTCTCTGCTGAAAACACTAGCTGGAGACAGAACAGGGAGAGGAAGCCTCAGCTAGGATGAGCAGAGCAGGCAGCCAGGGTTCGGCGCCCTCTGGAGTTCAGATCTTAAGTGTGCCCCAAAGGCCGTGTGTTAAAGCCTTGGTTCCCAGGGTGGCACTGTTGGGAGATGGTGAACTGGGTGGGGGCGGGAGTCCTCAGGTCATTGTGGCTATGTCCTCAACAGGGATTGTGGGATGCTGGTTTTGTCCCCCTCTTCTCTTTTGCTTCCTGGCTGTGAGGTGAGAGGTTTTGCTCTACCAAGTGCCCCCGCCTTACCACAGTCCCAAAACCAATGGGACTGGTCACTCTTGGGCAGAACATTCCCAAATTGTGAGCCAAAATAAACCTTTGCTCTTTACAAGTCAGTTATCTCAGGTATTTTGTTATGGGGACAGAAAGCTGACTAACACAGTGACTAAGCTGCACCAGACCCTGAAATTTGGTCTCACCCATCAGCAGTTCAGCCTCAGGCCTTGGGGTGACACTGGCTGTGCTGGTCTCTCACCACAGAAGTAGAGAAGGAAGGGGGAAAGATGAAGGGGAAACAGCACTAAAAGAAAGTGAAGAGGAAGATGAATAAAAGTCCCAGCTGATGCAAATATTGACACAACCATTACGAGGGTAAATAAAACTCCCATTTATGTTATGCAAGTGCGATATTCTCTGAATACTTCTGTCTTGAGGAAGTTTTTATTTCGCCATAGAAGAAAAATGTTTTCATATTCTCTCCTGCCGCTCAGACCCAGAACCCAGCAAGGCCCTGTGCCCTCGAGAGCCATAATATTATTTGTTAACATTTTTATGATGCCAAATGGTCTGTAGGAGAACGGGCACCATTCTTTAGCTGGGAAACCATATGGCACGACGAGTAATAAATAAGGTATTGTGATAGTTAATGAACCTAATTGCCAGCAAAGGCTTTAATACAGAGACTGTGCTGCTGAGAATTTAGCACCGCATTAGGGATGCTGCGGAGCTCCCCTGACTTCTGAGGCTTAATTTAAGTTCTATATTGCAAACTCCAGAAAATAATTCCAAACCCTCCTGCTGGAAAAGCAACCTGCTGGTAGACTGTGATTATACCGAATTACTAAAATTGCAATCAATTTTATACACACAGTTAACCCTTGCTGGGAAGTGCTCCCAGAGAGGAAGGGATCAGGATTGTATCCTATTCTACTTGTGGCTCTGGACTGAGAAGGACAAGGATGGTCAGGAAAAACGCAGTGCATGAGGAGGGGCCAGAGCCAGGGGTCCTGGCTTCTGAGAGAAAAAGACACAGGGGAAGGGCTGACAGACACTTGATAACAGTCACAGCCTGCAGATTTCTCCAGTCCTGCAGGTCCCCTTCCTTTTGAGACAAGACAGAGGGTCTAGCCACCCCACCCCAACCCCCGGGCAGCCGGGATGCTTGGCAGGAAAAGAACAGAGCTATTGCTGCTATTATTCCATAAGTCAAGGTTATTAACTAGAGAAGATCAAATCGTGGCAGTCAAATAACCTTGCACTGTGTAAAATGTAAATGCCGAACAGCTGCCGCTGAACTTTCACTGTGTCTTGAAGGGCCCCTGGGTGAGAGGAGCTCACCATGGCAAGGAGGAGAGGAGCCAGGGTAAAGGCCTGTTTCCCATCTCATTGTTGGAGCTCAAAATAAGCTGCATTCCCCTCCAGCCCTGGCCAAAATGGAGGCAAAGGTCAGTGGCAGAAAGGGAGTCCTGTGAGCCAGCCATGCCAGGTATTCTTCCTTCCCTGGAGGACGGCTGACCCCAGGGCATCTCTGTCCACCAGGCCATGTCCCGTGTCGATGCCCCAGGCTATGGTTTGGAAAGCTCAGAAATGTCTTTTCCAGAGAGCATCTTGAAGAGGCTGGGAAACCTTACTTTCCATACCCTGGGCTAAACTTTCCTACTGCCAGAGAGGGTCAAGTGGGGCAGGTTGAGAGGAGGGAGCAGATATTAGAAATAAAGAATCTTTGCACACATCAAGAAGACAATGGAAGCTGGGTATGGTGGTATACACTTGTATTCCCAGGACTGAGGCAGGACTATTGAGAAAGTTTGAGCTCAGCCTGGGCAACTTAGTGACTTGGTAAGAACTTGTCTCAAAATTTGAAAAGAAAAATTTAAATGGCTAAGGCTGTAGCTTAGTGTGAAGCCCTGGGTTCAGTTTACTACCAGAAAAAGGGAAAGGGGAAAAGGAAGAGAAAGAGGGGAGGGAGGAGGGAGAGGAGGAGGAGAAGGAAGAAAAGGAAGAGGGAGAAGAGGAAGAAGTGGAGGAAGAGGAGAAAGATGGAGGAGGCATAAGACAATGGAAGAAAGCGAGGGTGGAGAAATCCAAAGTCGGAAGTGCACACAAGGGAAGTTAGGAAGGTCACTGGGACCAGGAAGCAGGCAGGGGCAGGTAGAGAAGGAGGGTCTGGCTCCAGATGTGAGACCCTGAAAGGTGTGACCTGTGTCCAGCCCCACCCTTGCTGTGCACTAGGGCATATTCAGCCTCATTTTGGGGAAGGGGTGGAGATCTTGGGTAGACTCTGGGGGCCCAGCAGTAGTTTTGTGGGATGGAGCCTTAGGACCTCTGGCATTGAGAAGCTCTTCGTACACAGCAGTCTGGAGTTTGGGGAACTGGAGGATGAGGATGAGGCATTGCTGTTGTCTTTTGAGCTTCTTGAAGGCAGGGAACTTGTCTGATCTTAGCAGCCAGCCTGTACATACTAGGGAACTTGAATGAGACAGACATCAGAAGCGTGTCCTCCACAGGTGACCAGGGAGGGATGGACCTGTGTTGATCCAACCTGCTAGGCAGGCAGTGTGGTCAACAGCTCCTCTGGGCAGCGCTGTCAGAGCATAGGGTCACCATGGGCTGGTGCAGGACATCCCTGCTGGCCTGGGCTCCTCACAGCCACTGCTGTGGTCCTGAAGTGAGTGCTGCTGCCTGTCCTGTTTGTAAATCCTGCCACCGAAACCCAGTGCTAGGAGAAGCTGACACTCCAGAGGTTTTCCTAACCCCTCCCTATGGGTGTAGGAGGTGAAGAGGAAGGGCCATAGGACCCCTTAGGACCTCTTTGACCCTGATGGAGCTTTAGAGTCAGTTGGGGAGCTCCTGAAAAACACAGGTGCAGGGCCAACCCACAGGTGTGCCCCTGGCTTGTGCAGATGTTTAGGGACAACAGGTGCTCCTTGGTCTATTTCCTGGGGTGGAACAGAGGTGGTGGAGGGAGCAGGATGGCAGCTATTTTCCTGAGGGTGTCCTGTGTCCTGTCCTCACTCCTTCTACCTTCCTCAGGTCCAGGCTACACTCCCTGGGTAGTCTAGCGATCAAAAAAACACAGGGAATTTGCTTAAACTGCAAACAAGATTTGAAAGTGAAAGGAAGACATTCTTAACTCCAGGGCAGTTAAACCCTAGGTCAAAGGCACAGGCAAAGTTGCTGCATTTCCATCTATGGTGGCCTTTCCTGGAAAGACAGATAAACAGCAGGAAGTAGGGAGTTGAACCAAATATCCTTGGGCTCTTGTAACCTTTTGTCTTTCTGTATTTTATAGATGAGGACCATGAAGGGCAAAAAGGTGCTGAGTCTCAGAAGGACAATGTTAGAACTGACCAAAACCTAGTGTCTGGACTTTTCTTCTGGAACATTCTGCATCTTCTTCCTTCAAGGTGCATCATCTGGGCATTTAGAGGATAAAACAAGAAATATTCCAGATTCATGTTCATACATTGGACATGAGGGAGACAGAAGGACCCCTGAGAGGTTTCTAGCCCTGAAATTACACTTGTCATCTAGTTAGAGAAAGTTTTACAAAACTGGTAATGCCATATATTTTTTTAAATTGGGAAATGAACCCAGGACCTTTGCACTGAGCTATATTACCAGCCCATTTTTAATTTTATACTTTTTAAATTTTTATGTTTACATGTTTACAGTACATAAAAATTACATTCATCGTGGGTAGTTGGTACAGGTGCATAACACATCTTAATTCTTTTTACTTTCACTTCTCCTCCTATCATACATTAAATTTTCAACTTAATATGACATAGGAGACCTAGAATGAAGGACCTCATCTGACCAGGCTTCCTAGGAAGGGACTCAAGAGAATAACTACAAGTATTTACTATCAGTTGATCCTCCAGCTTTGTGCTAAAGGCTTTGGGAAATCAAGAAGATAGAAGAGATCATGCCTGCTTTTAGCAGCTGGCAGTCTAGTTAGAGAAGCAAAAAGACATGAAAGGGCTAGAGGATACTAGAGCAAGCAGGTCACTGATCCGAGCCATGGGGCCCAGCACAGGTACTGTCCTCACTTGCTCTAGACTCTACAAAGTGGAGACAGTTGGACCAAGTCGGACCAAACTCCTCATGGCAAAGGGCACCATGGATGAGCAGGTGAGAGGCTGGGGGAAGGGCACGTTCTCAAGGTCAAGGTGTACTGGGCAAAGCTGGACAGGCTCCCGAGCTGGCTAGATCTTGGGGCCAGCCAGTGGCCTCGCAGGCTCCAGCTCTCTCTCCCAGTGGGTGGTAGTGAGACCCCTCAGCAGGCCCAAGGCCCTGTTGCATCAGACAAATGCTGAGATCCACCCAGGGTGGATTTCATACTATATATAAATACACTTTACAATCTTGAAGAAGCTTTCTACTCAGAGGAGACCATTGGAATATTTTATAGTGATGCAGATCAAGGGAAAAGAAGGAGAATAAATAAAAGGGAAGATAATTATTTGATGGAGTTCTCTTAGGTTATGCCACAGCAGGGAATACTTACAAAGACTACATATTACTAGAGAGACATAGCTCTTCACACATCAAACTAAACTATAAATTGTCAGAAGCGGGAATGGGAGGAAAGGAACGGGAGAGACTTGGTGCCTGCCATGCCAGCAGCACTGGGTTTCGCTCTGCACCTTGCTCGCAGCGGCTCCAAGCACCAGCCACAGCGAAGTCACGCAGAAGGGAGACGCCGCCTAATAAATGTCTCTGGAAAATTACGACTGTACTGCTACAGTAAAAAGATGGCGCCATTTATCTCCGCGCCATCTGCACAAGCTCATTTGTTGCTCCAGAGGCAGCCCACATGCACCCAGCAAGTTTGCAAGTCTCCGAGACTTGGAGTGTTTTCTTCCCAAGGATATGGTGGGACTTGAGATGCTAATTTCTCTTCTGGCTCCCTGCGGTCAAGCTGGAGGAGGCCCTGTGGGCATGTGCCACCCACTGTAGCATGAGACCCAGATCTCAGGGTAAGGACCAGCGGTTCCTTTCTTCCTATGCAGATGAAAAGGGACAGGGAACACCCTTCATTGTCCATCCACTCAATCATCTATTGGACAAGTAATGAGGAGGATTCACTAAATGCCAGGCACTGTGATGGAAATTAGAGATACCTGCATACCTGCTTGCACTTCCTGCAGGTTCTTATTCAAATGCCATCTTCTCAAGGAGGCCTTCCCTCAGTTCCTTTATCTGAAATTACAGCCACCACCTTTTTTGTGGCAGAAGCTACCCTGCTCTGCCAGTGTTCTCTCTGTCCCTTTGCTCTTTAGGGTGCATGGACTCCCAGCTGTGTTCACTCCCAGGCCAGCCCCTGTGTCTCTTTGCAGGTACTGCCTGCAGGCTGCTGGAACCTGCTTTCCTCCAGGTGCCGGGGAATGATCTTCCAGCTCCTACCCCCTGCTAGGGACCACTCTTAACCAGTGAATGATGCTTGCAAACCTATCTACACTCCAACACTCTTGCCTCAAGGCTGCACCACTGGAATGTTTGGTGCTGTTGAAACATAAATTGCTGGGGAGGAGGTAGGCAGCTATCAAACCAGGAATATGCTAGTGCTGTGCTGAACAAGGCCTGTGGTCTTTTATGGGATGTGCGTTGAACTCATTCCCAAGAAAAGGCTAGAGGTGGCATGATGAAATCCAGCAGCTGAGAAGGACAGGATGGGTGTGGTGGAATGATGTCACAGTCACTGCTCTGACCTCAGTCTATTTTCCCACTCAACTGGAAGACACTGGCTGCTGCAGCATCTCCTGTGGTTCCTGCAGAGCAGCCACCAGGACCCTGAAGGCCACAACCCAGAAGCCTTGACACCTCTCCCTTCTCTCCTCCAGAGGTTTCCCTGAAATAAAAACCTCTCTCGGACCCCTCTGCCATTCCCTCCCCTTTCCTCCACACCCACATTGTTGCCTTCAGTAGTGCAGGGAGACTCTGTGAAGCTTTGCTGTGCAACTCACATGAACTGGCTGTGCCACTGGTGGGGAGGGTGATGCTGGCAAAACAAGGACCAGGTTACAGTGAAGCTTGACTGGGCTCTTTCAGTGGATGGTGATGATGTCATGGGGAAGACACCTAACCTGGGCTTCAGGAGGATGGAGTATGAACTAGCTGCATCCACATTCACATGAGAGGTGGGAAGTCACAGGGGCTCTATCCAGTGAGTGGAAGGTGTGAGCAATGACAATAAGACCTGTGAGCTGGGGAAGAGGTCCTGGAGAGGAGGGGTGAGCTGGTGGCTCTTTTGGAAGCTTAATAAAATTTGGTACTGAGTAGATGTTTCACATGTGGGGAAGTTAAGTCTGTGAGGAGAACAGATTTTTGTGGAAAGGAGAAATTAAGACCATATAAATAAAGACTGAGAAAGGGAAAGAGGAGAAAGGAGAGGTAAGAGCTACCACAAGGACGATAGATAGAAGGACAGACACCCAGAGAGATGGGGGAGAAGCAGTCAGAGTCAACAAACTCCTGGAGAGACTGCCCATTTTTAAAACAACTTCTTATTTGGAACTAATTTTAGACTCCCCAAAACACTGAGAAAATAGTATGGAGAATCCCACAGTGCTCACCCAGCTTCCCCTGAGGTTAACATCTTTCATCATCATAGCACAGTCATCAAAACTAGGACATTAATGTTAGTGCAATACCATTAATTAAACCACAGACTTTATTCAAATTTTACCAGTTTCCTAGGGAGAGCTGGAGAGAAAAATAAACAGAGAGAATCAGAGAGGGAGGAGAGGTCAGACACAATCCTGGAGTCTTTCCTTCTCCGAAAAACGTCCACAGAGCTTTGACCCATGAGAGCCTGAGGGCGCAGGCTATCATCTTTAGCATGCACCGTACTTCAAATGCCTCCTCCAGGGCTGTCTAATAAGTGGATGGAGTCAGAGGTGCCAGGCACAGAGCCAGAGGGAAGGTCATGAGTGTCCACAGGGGTCCAGCCCATAGTTCTTTGTCTTATTGAAGCCTCCATACCACCCAGAACTGTGGCTTATACTGACAGGTATTTCCAAGGAGCCTAATGCAGCGATCTTCAAATGTAGGTTCTCAGCCTCATCCTCCAGAAAGAGGTCCCTGTGTTAAAACCCTTTGGTGAGCTTTTCTCCCTAAATGCCTCCTTTGGTGTACTGTCATGGCAGCCAAGATCTCAATCCCTCTCCCTTAGAGTTTATAATTCAGGGGCCCAGGGGAAGTTTATCACAACTGTACAGGAAAGAAAGACTTTTAACCCAACAGTGGGGTCCTGAGCAGCCTGCCTGGGCCCATTCAGCATGGAGGGCAGCCACCCATGACAGATCACAAGTGTGGAGACTGACAGTTGAACCAAGGCTTTCCACACCCCCTTGTCAGGCTGATTCCAAAGCTATGAAACAGCCCCATGCCAATGAGCCTGCTTCCTGAATAGTGACATGTTTGATGGCTTCTTTAATAAGGTCCACTTCTGTAGGTCTTTGCTTCATTAAGGGACACAAATCTGCCATTCTGTCCCCTCTTGGCTTTCTTATTGTTACCCCTAATGACTGGGCAGACCCTGGCGTTTTTGTTTTGTTTTTTGGGTACTGCAGATAGAACTCAGGACCTTGTGCTCAGGAGGCAGGCAGCGGCACCATTGAGCTAAATTCCCAGTCCCAACCCTGGAGTTTTTTGAAGGCCAATGGCAGCCCTTTACAGGAGGTGCAAGAGAAAAGGGAAGAACAAACTTGATTAGCAACAGATGGCAAAGCAAAGCTATGGCATGTTCCTAGCACCAAAGCACACCTGATTCCAGGCCAGTAGAAAAGGCCCTTGCTGGGACTCCTTGGCCCTCTCAGAATAAGGACTGTGTGTGTGTGATGTGAAAGAGAGGGAATGGAACCACCTCATAGTTGAGGTGCTCTTTAGTGTTACAGACTTAGATAAAATTATAACATATACCTCCAGCCACCACGAGTGGACATGGCAGGGCACTTCTCATTGAGCCTTTGGTCCCCTGAGTATTCAGAAATAACTGATCTTTGTCTCAACTGATAAAGAAATGCAAGGGGGAATAAGCAAGAGAGAATCAGGGACTTGAAATAATTTTTCTCAGGTTCTTCATGTTTTCCTACTTAGTTCAACACCCCCAAATAATGAATGAAATTGATCAACTTTCCTTAATATCAATAACTGGCTAATACTGAAGCAGAAGTATTCAGTTTAGCTTTAGTGCCCAGCACAGGGCCTAGTACATAGGTGCTCAAAAATGTCAACTGAACAAATGACAAGTGGCAGATACAGGAGAAACTTGGTAGCTGGGTAATATTGTGGAAAGATCTTTGGAATTAGAAAGAATTGAGTGCAAACTTGGGACCTGCTCCTTCCTCTGTGCACTTAGGGAAGTTCCATGATCTCTCTCTGCCTCCTTTTGTCTCAGTTATAAAAGCAAAGACAGATAGCCACCTTCTTCAGTTCTGTGATGAGAATTAAGTAGGTAACGGATGTGCTCACAACTTGCATAGCTCAATGCCTGACATGAGGTAGATAATAAATAGCTGCTATTTTATGACTGTTTTTAATAGTTGGAAGCACTCAGGGAAGTTTCTAGAGAGCATTAGCAAAGAGGATAAACTTAGGGTGGTTAGGGTGTCCCACCCAGAGGCAGAAGGATGCATACTCAAGGCGAAGACTTAAGGCCCATCATGCCTTGGATTTCTTGGATTCTTAGCTCCCATTGCTGGTGGAATGTAGTTGCTTCCCACTGGCTAGGGAAAGCCAGGACCTGAAGCATAACCTAAGCAGACTTATCATACCATCTTCCAGTACCTGGGGGCTCTGCAGCTCCCCAGGGTGCACCTGGCCACCTGCTTCTCTCTTCCTCTCCTTTGTTTTCTCCTTCTTATTCTCATACTCTTCTAAAGATGATTACACAGCCATACCCAACAGCCACTCACGAACCAGTGCAGCTCTGGCAAGGGATACGGATTGTCTTAGGCACCAGAATACACTTTTCTCCCCCAAGTTATCAGACAGTAATCTTAGAGGGCAGAGATAGTGTTTTACTATTGCTGGGACCTTGCACACAGTAGGTGCTTAATAAATACATGTTTTGTTGTTGTTGTTTCTTTCTTAAATGCTTTTATTGGTATATTTTACGTATAAAATACATTTACATTTCTCATTGGGAACTTGTACCTGTACATGATATATCTTGGTTCTTATTTTTTCCCCATTCCCAGCCCCCCTTTCACCCCTTCAGCCCTTCCCTATTTACAAAGACTTTGTTTCCATTTTTCCCATTTTTCAAAATTTTTTCCTTTCCCTTCTTTCCTTACCCCTCCCACTTCCCCTACCCCTTTGGACCTTTTCTTCCTATTTTGCATTATCAGTTATTCATTTTAATCATTGGTACATTTTAGGTATACAATATAATGACATTCATCATTGGAAATTTGCACCTTTACATA
>NW_004624784.1:9457810-9501443 GCF_000247695.1 Heterocephalus glaber | reverse complement strand
GGTACTGGGGATTGAACTCAGGTCCTTGTGCTTATGAGGCAGGAGGCAGCACCACTGAGCTAAATCCTCTGCCCCATATTCTTATAAAATGTATATTGTTGTTTTATGTGCATGCATGCATTTTAATGTGTACAGATGAAGTTGTGTTATTTCTTACCTGTTTTCCCTAAGCTCTGATCATGTTTGTGTCTGACACGTGGATTCTAATGGATGCGTAATTGTCTGTGGTGTGCAGCCACCCAGGAATTGATTGATCTGCATCTGGTGATGGGTGCCTAGGTTGCCCAGCCCTGGCCCATCACAGGTAATGCCAGAGGGTTCTGCTTGCTCAGAAAGCCTCTAGGATTGGAGTGAGAACTGCTTTAGGATCTCAGAAGCAGACTTGCTGGCTTTTCATTGAAGTAAGTAGTTCTGGTCTGCTCTCCAATATTTGCCTAACTCTTTGTGATTAATGTATAGATTTCAGTTCCAGACCTGGTAGGATACCCAAGAGAGAGAAGGCTGAGAAGGAAGCCATGGAAGCACCTAAATTTAGGGAGTGAACAAAGAGAGAGGAGGTGATGATAGGAACTAAAAAGGATGGCTATAAAGGCAGAGGGAAAACCAAGAAAGATCGCAGCAAGATGAGACAATGTTCATGGGGTGCAGAGCTCTGGCTCTGAGTGAGACACCTGAGTGGAACCTTGTCTCTGTCACCATCTGAGTTTCTTGTCTGCACTCTGGTTCAATTCCTCACAAGTAAAAGGGGCATAATGAGTCCCTTGCTTGGCAGGTTGTAACTTGGTTTTGTATCCAGAACAATTGTAGCTTATGGGTAAGGGTAACAAAGGAAAAGGCAGCACGGTGTGTTAGAGAGTGACTGAGATGGAAAGAGGTCTTCAGGGTAAGTCTTCTCTGAGGAGGTGGTGTGAGCTGAGAGAGCAAGATCAAGATGGGCCATCTGCCTGGAGGGTTAAGGACAGAGCCTTTCAGGCAGGACAGCGCTCCAGAGACCAAGGCAGGAAAGGCTTAGCACATCATGGGAAGTCAATGGAAGATCATAATCAGGAAAGTAACAAAATAAGTGGAAACAGAGAATAGATGTAAGATGTGGTAGCTTGAACTTAGTGGTAAGAAGGTTAAAAAGGAAAAGTGGATTGATGTGAGATGCGATTTGGGGCATGGAAGATAGGATATGCTGAATGATCAGATGTAGAGAAGGTGGAAAATACATAAATCATGACTGACTTGGGAAATATTGTGAGCTGTGGTGCCATGCATGTACTAGGAGGGGGAAATTACGGATGAGATAAAATTGATGGTGGGCTGGGGAAATGGGGAACAGACAGGATTTCAACATTTTAAGTTTGAGCTGACTATAAGATCACTAAAGTCAAATAAGCAAGTAAATGAGTGTGAATGAAGGCAAGGCCGAACCTCCCCAGGAGGCACCCGGAGAGAGGTCCATTTAGTCCATTGTGAGTGAGTTAATTAATTCTCCAATGAGAACAACATGCAGAGAGCCAATCATTAGCATCAGGGGAGCATCAGAGCGGAGCAAGGCTGGAGCTGCAGCTCCAGAGCTGAAGACCTGCATGTCTTTATTCCCTCAGCAAAACAGCAACTAAAAGATTACAGTGTTCTTTAGTTCACAGCAGTTATAGTGTCTTATCAGTTTGTTGAAACATGGTGAGACTAAACACATGCTGCATGACCTTGTCCATGCTGCACATGCGTGGTTGAGTATGTTAAGTCATTCTTAGATAACTGTGGCCCATTATGTGCATGTCCCTGAGAGCAGAGTTGTAACCTTAAGTGTCCTCAGGTACACTTATGTCTCCCAGGCTTTGAGTCTGATCGGAAGTGGTACCCCACAATGACTTTGACCGACAAATCTAAGACTAAGGAGGAGAAGCCCTGATATATTTGGAGTCATCAGGATCAACATGGGTGTCTGAAGCAGGGGCTGGAGTTGAGTAAAATCCCATGGTAATAAGGAGTCAGTGGAGATGGTAAGAAGGTCCTACACGGAGGCTGGGGCTCTCCGACAGCTGGAGGCTGGGTGACAGGACAGTAGTCAGCAAAGGAGGCCAGAAAGTGTGTCCAGCGACAGGAGCAGCTGGCGGGTGTGGTGTCTTGGGGGGCAGAGGGAAAAGGAGGGACTGAGAAGTACAGGAAGAGTGGGATGGGGAAGAGGCCTTTAACATTGGCAATGAGAAAGCTGCTGTTAAGTTTTCAAAATTACTTTTGAAAAACAGGCTTATAAGACACAACTCACACACCTTAGAATTCACCCATTTACTGTGTTGTGTCTAGTCCAGTGTCTTTTAGTATATTACAGAGTTGTGCTCCCATCACAACCATCTAATTTTAGAACATTTTCATCACTCTAAGAAGAAACTTTGTACCTACTAGCAGTCATTTTCCTTTCCCCTTCCTACTTCTTTCCAATTCCAGCTCTATAGATTTGCCTGTTCTGGACATTACATACAAATGAGCTCATACAATATGTGACATTTTGTGTCTGGTATCTTTGTGTCACTGAATATAATTTTTAAAGGTTTATCCACATGGTTCATCCATGTATCAATACTTCATTCCTTTTTATGACTAAATATTATGCCGCTATATAGATATGCCTCATTTTATTTATCCATGTCTCAGATGATAGAAATTTAGGTTGATTCCACTTTTGAACACTATAAATAAGTCTGCCATGAACTCTGTATACAAATTCTTTTAAATATACATTTAATTTTATTTTTCTTGAATACATTTGTAGAGTGAGTTGCTATAGTAAGATTGTGCTTAGCATTTTGAGAAACTGTGAAACTGATTTCCAAAGTGGCTGCACAATGTTTACAGCAATCTATGAGGGTTCCAATTCTCCACATCCTCACCATTATGTGATGTGGTCTATCTTTTATTTTAGCCATCCTTTTATCTCATTGTTGTATTGTTTTTCTTTTGTGTTTTTTGTTTGTTTGTTTTTTGAGACAAGATCTCACATGTTGTGTTTTTTTTGTACTGGGGATCGAACTTGGATCCTTGTGCTTTCAGGGCAGGCAGCAAGATCTCACTATGTTGTCCAGGCTGATCTCAAATTACTGAGCTCAAAGAATTCTTCCACCTCAGCCTCCCCAGTAGCTGGCCTTGTAGATACACCACACATGGTTGTTTATTACTGTTGCTTTATTTTTTGAGACAGGATCTTGCTAGTTTGGTCTGACCTTGAACTCACTATGTAGCCTGGGCTGGCCTTGAACCCACAGTGATCCCTCCTCCTTTACCCTCCCAAGTGCTGGGATTACAGGGGTGCACAACCGTGCCTGGCATTATTATTGTTTGATTTGTGTTTCCCTAAAGACACTGATGTTAAACACATTTTTCTGTACCAGTTAACCCTTTACATGACTACAGGTAAATCTGAGAAGGACAGATTCATGGAATGATGAGTGTTGAGGCCAAAGTAAAGAAAGAACTGAAACTGAGGAAGTACATAAAGTGAATTTTAAAAGTATTTTGAGAAGTTTTTCTTTCCATAGTTTTGGGTTTGTGTGTGTGGGGGGGTGTTCTTTGTTTTTGTGTTCCTTAAGGAATAGGAGACAGTGGAATCTGTTTATGAGAATGGTTCAGCAGACAAGGATGCTTGTGATGCAGACAGAAAGGGAAGTCACTGCAGGGGCAAAGTCCCAGAGACGGTGCTAAGGAATGGCTCAGAGATGGGGTTGCCTTTAAGAGGACCCCCAATTTCCTCTGGCCCGTTTACAGATTTGATGGTGGGAAGGTGAAGGGATTTTTTTTTCCCATGGCTCCTGCTGTCTCAGTCAACTGAAGGCTGAGGTCAAAAACCAAGAAACATGCCAGATAGAACAAGTATGGCTGGTTGGAAAAGAGAGAGGAAATAATAAAGTAATTATTTGGTGAGTAAGAAATAAAACTTGAAAGAGAAATGCAGGTTTGCTTGGGGATATTGAGTGCCCACTACAGTTTGAGGCTATGAATGTATAGTAAAACCACTCAACTCCATTTGACTTCTTTTTTTTTCTTTTTGGTACCGGAGATCAAACTCGGGTCCTTGCACTTGCGCAGCAGGCAGTGAAACCACTGAGCTAAATCCCCGGCCCTACATTTGATTTTCTTCAAAAATATTCAACTACTTAGATGTGGGAGCAGAGAATGTGGATAATTGAACACAGCTAGACTGTGGCTTCACCATGGGAGTATGTATGAGAGGGAGCTGTATTTTAAATCACCAGTAATATGGGAGATTGTTCAAGGGTATAGTTAGGCATTATAATAGCTCAGACAAAAAAATGATGAGGACTTATAATCTTGCAGGGACAATGGGTTTGATAAAGAAAGAATAGATATGACAGGGAAAAGGTAGGATCAACAGGGCTTGTAAGTAGTCTAGACATGAGAGAAAAAAGACTGAATGACTTTCTAGATGCTTTGCTTGGACACCTAAGTTGTGACATTCACTGAAACAGGAAACATGGAAAGTACAACTTGAAGGAGGGGTTGATTGTGAACTGAAACAGGTCATGCTGAGCTTGAGGGGGCCTCCAAGCAGGGGAGTAAGAGACACTGGGTATATAATTCAGGAGTTATGGCTGGGTTTGGGACACAGACTGGAGACCTAGGAGTCTTTTGAGTGGCTCTATGAGTGGATGAGATTCCCCCAGGCATTAAGTCAGAAGAGAAGAGGGCTAAGGGTGGACCCTAAATGTTGTGCCAAGCGAGCTGATAGATCACCAAACACTGGGACAAAGGACAAAGTTAAATCTAAAAGGAGTTTATTCACCTGCGTGGACTCCACTCCCTAAGCGAAATGAAGCCCTGAGTACAGGAACAGCACAGTTTATATAGGGTGTCATAGCAGCATAGCGTTTATAGGTGTTATTTTAAGAAGAGAAGTTCAAGGGGAGGTTAACATGTTTTTTTTTTTTTTTTTTTTTTTTTTTTTTTTTGGTACCAGGGATCAAACTCGGGACCTTGTGCTTTCGAGGCAGGCGCTGGAACCACTGAGCTAAATCCCTGGCCCGACATGTTTTTGACTAGTTGCAAAAGTATTTTTCACAACTCAGCTATCTCGCTGTGTCAGGTTAGGGCAATTTACAGTAAAGGGAGGCACCAGGCACTATCTCTTTCCGAGAAGCGATGAAGCAAGTTTACAGAAGCAGAACAAGCAGTTACAAAAACATCTATTTTATAAGGGGAGGGGCATGAGGGAAGTTCATCTACAGGCCAAGATGATGTTTCTTGGGTTTATCCTGGTCTCCCACTAAAGAACATGAGTGACCTAATGGTTATCAGTCAGGAAGCTATTGCAAGCAGGTAATTAAAAAAACAAACAACAACAAACACAAAAGAAAAAAAAAAAAAGAGGAAACCTATCCAACTAGCTTAGTGGAGACTATCTGCTATCCAACTATCCAACTAGTTTAGTGGAGACTCCCTCCTTAGCTTTTCTACCTTCTGGGATTTGAAGGAAATCATTGGCAAAACTCTAGGATTATATGGCTATCGTTTGCCTGTGTGTGTCTCTCCTCTTATTCTAAGGACACTGTCATGTTGGATTTAGGGCCCACTCTATTCCAGTATGACTGTAATGTAACTAATTACATCTGCAAAAACCCTATTTCCAAATAAGGTACTAGGGATGAGAACTCAGCCTCTTTTAGGGAGGCTCAGTTCAATCCATAAAGAGCCTTTCCATCTTCCTGCTCTGCCATTGTGATGTGCTGCCCTCCTGATGTTCAAACCTGGCAGCTGTAGACTCAGGCACCCCCTGAAGCTGAAGAGGGCTCATCTCTACCTTGTGTCTCTTAAAGTCAAACAAACCTTCCCATGTCCCTCTTCCCCCACTGACTTCCTCTATTTTCTCATTAGCAAAACTTTCATTACATTATCCATGCCTGAGATCAAGTGCTACTTGTCTTTCTGTGTCTGGCCTGTTTCACTTAACACAGTGTCCCCTAGGTTCATCCAGAATTTGAATTTTTAACAAGTTCCCTAGCAAGGGTGATGCTGCTGGTCTGCGACCACACTGTGAAAGCCAGGGGTTTAGACCAAGCAAGAATCCTCTTGTGGTCTGGGTACAACTCCTGTGAAGTGCATTGACATTCAAAGGAGAATGCCTGAAAAGAGTGGGCAGAAGAAAAGGGGAGTGTCTGACCAAAATCAAGACTCCATCAGGAAGGAGGAAGGGGGGAAACTGTTGGGTAGATCTCCAGTAGGGTCTGCTACGGAAGGGACACTGAGGAAGCTTCAGCAGTGGGTGGGAGGGGGATCAGACAGTTAAGAGGAAAGTCAGAATGGTTGATGTCAGGAGAAGTGATTCTGGGAATGTGGTCACTGCTGTTAATGTTACAGGGAGGGCCAAGAAGGTGAACATGGAAAAGCAGCCATTTGATTGGACAACTAGGAGGGCTTCACTGACCTTAGCCAGAGCAGCATTATTTTGAAAACAAGACATGGAGACAATTATACAAAATACAAAAGGATTTATACATTGTCATCTGCTACTGATGCCAAGTACTAGAGCTAATTCCCAGAATTGGGACTGGTTTTCCTGGGATCCAGGTGACAAGTTGAATAAGAGAAAGCCACAGGGTTTTTAATCTACTGCTGAATGTGAAATAAGTTTGCTTAGACAGAACTCAGAGTTCAGCTTCAAGCACAGCCACCTCCTGAGTCCTGAGTTACATACAATAGGTTGTGATAGCGGGGGAAAGGTTTGTGCACCCTCATCTAATTTGCTGGTGCACACAGCCTTTTGCACATATGTTCAGCTATGTCTGTTTACCCATCTAACCCACTGATTCCTTTCTCTATTTTTTATCTTTATTTTTGGTACCAGGGATCGAACTCAGGACCTTGCCCTTGTGAGGCAGGTGTGGCGCCACTGAGCTAAATCCCTGGCCCACTCCTTTCCCTTTATGTCTGCTGTCTAGCTTCATGAAAATACCTAGTTATCTGCAGGCAAGTCCAAGTTCTGCCACTTGCTGCTGGAATACCTCTCTTGGCCTGCACTTTTGCATTTGAGACACAGAGTCATCAATTTAGCTCTCATAGGGTCATAGTGAGAATTAAGGGAAATCATGTGTATAAATAAAGATGTGTAAGATAATTGTTATTATAGCTACATATCCATTGCTCTTTCTACACATAACAACACCACTAATTACAGATTGATTCCCAAGTGTTGGATGAGTATAATTTTATATATATTTATAGCTATTGACTTATACTCACCTACATATGTCTATATTTAGAGATATATACCTTTGCTTCCAGCATTGCATGGAGAATCATGTATATACCTAATCTATCAGGCTATGTGTCATTCTAATAGCAATCTGCACAAACAGCATGCAGACATAGAGTCTCTGTCAGGGATACTCACGTACATGCCTCCCTCTCCTTATGTGGATGAGAGGTGCACTATTCCAGGTCCTCTGAGGATCAGATGCCAAGATGAGATTTCACTGGGGAAATTCCTAATAGAAGGAAAATGGGAAACAAGCCCTGGAAGATTGGGCAAGCTGTCAGACTGCAGTGCAAAGCTCATATGAGTGAAGGAGGGCAGGAAAGAAGGTTGGGAAGAATGTCCTAGGCTGCTGTGCAGCTCAAGGAAGGTTTGGCAAGGCCATTGGGGAGTCTTCCTGCTAACCAGCCATCAGAGGGGACCTTGTCTCCCTTTCTTAGCATCTTTGCTACACTTGGTCATCAGCCAGGACCTGGCACAAAATGCTGTCATGAATATTAGAGCAGCTCTGGAGCCCCTGGTCAGTTACACCTGGGAGCCGAGGAAAGTCACATTCTCCCAGCTATCACTGGGGGTGCCATCCATTTTTTGTTTGATCCCAACATTACAGATTAATTAACAGAGAAGCAGTTCAAACGCAGTGAATTCTCCCAGGGACCAAATTGCCTGTGTGGTCCTCTCTGCCACCATAGCTGTTCTAAATGGTGCCTCTGCTCAGATTTTCCCTGAGGCTGGTGTCTCAGGAAGGCCAGGGCAGCAGCTGCCCATGACCTTGGACTGGGTCCTATCCCAGGCTCACTTTGGAGAGCCCAAGCTAAGTTGATTGCTGCTGTTCCTGGATACTTTCAGAGATTTCCTTCCCTAAGGATGAGAGAAGCCAGGATACTATTGGTCCAAGTCTGCTGGGACTCAAACCTAGTCCAGGCATAGGGTGGGGCGGAAACACTGCCTGGGGTTCCTTGTTATACCTCCCTCTCTCCAAAGCCCATGACCTTCACAGTGGATCTTCTGGTCCAGCCCTAATGAGAGGTCAAAGGACTGATGACACCAACCAGGCCAATGGCTCCTTATGAAGCACCTTGGGCTCCAAAGCCAAGTCCCACAGATGAAATCATGGCAAGCCACAATGGCTCAAGCCCAGTACTGTACAGATGAAAGTCTTATTTATGTGAAAGATATATCTGCAGAGGGAGCAATAAACTGCAAAGGAAAGTATGAAGGTTTGCAGCAAATGCTGTAAAGTTTTATATTCCTGAAAACTAGGGATAAAAGATATAACCATTTAAGGCAAAGTGAATAAAAGGAGCTTCCACACAATTGTAAAACAGCCTTATAATAGTTAATTGCTAGTTTCTTACTACAGTAGAGAGAGTCAAAATAACCTTTAATCACCCAGCATTGGAAAGTGATGGGAGGAGACAAGAGGATAAGAGGGAGTGACATGGAAAGGTTTGTGCCAAGTTTCCAAGTGTTCTCAGAAGAGGGACCACTGCCATTCCTTCAAGCCTGCCCTGTCCCCATATCGAGGGCTGGTTGTTGATGGAGTCTGTCCTATGTGTTCCCATCCATGGTCTGTCATTGTCATGCTTTACATCCGGATGTCACCCCAAAACCTCATGCACCTAGAGGCGGGGCTTGTGGAAGGTGATTGGATTATGGGGGCACTACAGCTGGCTTGGTGTTGGGCACTGGTCAGAGGAGGTGGCTCGCTGGCGGTGACATGGCAGTGTTTATCTCCCTCCTTGGCTCTGCCCTTCTCTCTCTGTTTCCCAGCTGCCATGAGGGGACTGTCTTTCCTCTGCCCAGACCCTTCCACCAGGCCACTTCTGCATGGAGCCAGCCGAGTCTGCAAGGACTGAAACTTCTGAATCATGAGTCAAAATAAACCTCTCCTACTCTGAGTGTCAAGTATCGGGTATTCCGTGCCAGGGATGAGAACAGTGACTAAGACAGCCACAGAGACGAGTAGATGAGACACTTCACCTCCTGGACTGCAGCATCCTCTGCACAGAGGACGGGCACGAGGACATCCCGAGCCTCACACCCTGCACTCAGTCAGTGGTTCCTCGGTGCCTCCGTAGGCCTGGCACTGTGCTAGGAAGGTGGGGGTGGGCGGAGAATGATGAGAACGGTGGGGAAGACAAATGTGTAAAAGCGTTAGACTTCACAGAGCAGGTCAGAGACAGAGGTCTGTGTGGGGGTGATGGACACCTGCAGAAAGAGCCGTTCTAAGACTTCAGAAAGGAAATCGGTTAGATCTGGGAGGTTGAGTAGGAACTTACCAGAAGGAAGTTTTAGGTAGAGACCAGCATGTGTAAAGGCAGGTGATAAACACTTTCTGGGTGGCACAACTCCAGAGGGTCCATTCACACCAGAGACCCTGTAAAAGATGCCCCCAGGGCTGTGCAGTGCACAACCTATGCAACCCAGCATGATAGCCCTGTAAACCTGGGACCTTGGATGCACACGGGGATGCTGAGGCTGACCCCGAATCCCACCATGCACCACAGTAGGCTTCAGGAGAGGATTTCTTGCCCCACATTCATTTCTCATCATCTCTGAAAACAGGCCTCTTAGTGGGGTGGCTGCCTAGATATATGCCTATCCCTGAGGGGATTTCTGCTCCATTCCCAAACTCTGGGGAGTCTCCAAGACGCTGTCAGGAAGCTCAGGAGAAACTCAGATCCATTTCCCCCTTTAGCAAAAACAATTGCACTTTTCTTTACTCTGCAGGGAGCTTATGGGTTTCTTCTCTACAAAAAAAAATAAAAAAGATTATTAATGAAAAAGAGACTTTTAAGACAACAGTGTACCTAGTGATCTCCGGCCAATCTAGCCAACTATCAATCCCAGGGGACATGTCCCCTCCATGCCCCTTCCACACAGCACCCCTTGAAGAAGTTCATCTCCTGGAAGAGAGTGGAGGGGGCTGGTCCTTTCTGCTCCAGAATCAGCCCTCTCTTCTTCCTGGGGGTGGGAAGGGTGGAGGCCGGGCCAGGTCTCCATGTAGCTCTGCTGAGACGCACAGCATGTGACCTGTGACCCCACAGGAAATCCTCCTGACCTCTGAGGCCAACCTCAAGAGGAAAACCATGACCTCACCCTGGACAAAGGGCTGCATGGAGGCCTCCATCTCCATCCCTCCCCCAGCCTGAGTACTCTTGTCTCGAGGAGGCAGGTTGGAGGGTATGTGGGTCAGACTGTGGTCTGGGGCTGGGGATTTAGTTCAGTGGTTCTGCCGCCTGCCTTGCAAGTCCAAGAGAGGCTCACAGTCTAATCAGCCCGGGGCTCAGGTCTCCCCCTCAGCTATGGAAGGGACCAGAGAGACCCTAAAGAGGTAGGGTGAGCACACCCCCCACTTGCCTGGGACATTCCCCACTTAACAACATCCTGTCCATATGTAATTATTACTAGCACCTCTATTTCCAAGACAGAAATGCCCTTGTTTGGATGATAATTTTTTTTTTTTTTTTGGTACTAGGGATTGAACTTGGGACCTTGCGCTTTTGAGGCAGGCGCCAGAACCACTGAGCTAAATCCCTGGCCCTGGATGATAATTTTTTTTTTTTTTGGTACTGGGGATCGAACTCAGGTCCTTGTGCTTGCATAGCAGGCAGTGAAACCACTGAGCTAAATCCCTGGCCCTTCTGGATGATAATTTTTATGGCCATTCCAACAGAACAGGGATTTTGTCAGCAGAACCCACAATACCACCCCCTCTGTTAATTCAACAAGTCTTGAGCTTCTACCCTGTGCCAGGCCCCATGCTGTAGAAACTCAGCCAGATCCCTGCTATAGGAACTTATGACTTTGATGGCTACAGCCCAAAGCAGCTACAGCACAATGTGGATGTGGGAGGGATAGTGACTCATTCTCTTAAAGACCTCAGAGAAGGTTGACAGAGGAAGTGACTTCAGGGCCTCCGATGGCCACCCAACTTCCCCCAGACCACTCCACCCCACTGCCTTTTGGCTGTCAAGGTCTTTCTCACCCTCAAACTGTCTGTGCTGGGGAGAGGACTCCAGATATGGTCTTCCCTGTGCCTGGTACATATCTCTTCCCTTAATCACATCTCATTCAGTGATTCCCTCACTAAATGCAAGTGGTGGTCTGTGTGTCAGGCACTGTATGAGTGGTGGATAAAATGAGAAATACCTGCCTCAGGAACCTGCAGGCAGGTAGCTAGGACAAATGCTGAATGAGTTACAATAAATACATGACTTACAGCTGTGGAAGCCAGGGAATTCGCTGAAAGATTGCATTCCAGGTGAGGCTGGAGTAGGAGAAATGCTCCACTCACTTTCTAGGAGTGGCCCCTCTGGGAATTGTGACAAACTTGTATGGCAAGGACATTTGAGTTTCATTAGTGAAAACCAGAAAAAATGAGTTCTGGCATAAAAAAGGCAAGGAATGGATATGTCAGCCTAGGAGAGAGGGTGGAGATGGAGCCAGAGCCTGGTCTCCTGATGGACTGTCACCTGGATGGAAAGGCAGGGTTCCCTGCCCCAGGGCTGGGAAGACCCTGTTCACCCCACCTCTGCATACAGTTCTGGGCAAGGTGGATGGATCAGCAGGCTCCCTCCCGAGGAAGGAAAGACGCTCCTCCCCATTCTCAGTGTAGTGCTTCTGGCCTCCCAAAACCCTTACCACCTTAGAAAGACCTCTTCCCCAGGGAGAGGAGCAGACCCTGAGAGGGGGGAAGACAGGGAAAGGCCCAGGCTGCCTTGGTCCTGTTCCTCTTTCTCCTGCTGGGCTGGGGTCCTCCATGATTCTGCATTCCTGTTCTTTCTCCTAAGGTTATAAAGGTGCTCAATATTCATAAAACTGTCACAGGAATGTTGTCTAAAAGAAAGTATTAATTTCTTTTACAATATTAATTCAACGGGTCTGTGATGCACCACACCACAACTTTGCTATGTTAAATGCATCTAGATTTATGCATAAAAGCAGTAATTAATAGTTGAAATTTATCAAGAATTACTTTGTGCTAGACCCTTTATTTGCATTGGCTCTTTTCATCCTCACAAAAATCTCCAAAGTTGGGTGCTGTTGTTATTGCTGATTTCACAGATGAGGGAACTGAGGCACAGAGAAGTTAAGCAACTTGACCAAGATCTCACAGACTAGTAGACGTAGTGACACCCCTGCCAAAGGTGCCCACCTCCTAGTTTCTAGAACCCAGGGATATGACAGGTTACAAGATAAAAGGGCTTTGCACATGGGATGAGGTGAAGGGTCTTGGGATGAAGGCATTATTTTAAATCTGGGTGGGCCAGTGTAAGCACAAAGATATCTACAAAGGAAAGAGAGTCAGGAGAGTGAGAGAAGGGGAGTGGCAAAGCATAGGACAGAGAGGGTGTATGTGTATGTGTGTTTGTGTGTGTTGGGGGTAGAGGACTGAAGGCTTTTGGCTCCTGGCTTTGAAGCTGGGAAGGGGCTCACGAGCTGAGCAGTACAGGTGACCTCTATAATCTGGAAAAGAAAGGGAAAGAGATTCTCTCCCAGAGCTTCCAGAAGGAGCAGCTGGGGAATCTGTTGTGGACTTCTGACCTCCAGAACTGTAAGAGAGCCAGCTTATGTTTCAAGTTGGAGATCTGTTGCAGCAGTAGCAAGAAACACACAGCTCAGCAGTGTTGTGGACATTGCCCTGATGGGCAAAGAAAGCATGTCATTAAAACCCTACTTGGTCCCAGCTGAGGCTTAGGTGAGTTAGTCTGCCAGAGGCCTGCCCTCCCCACCCAACTGTTCCTGCTCCCAGCAACCCCCTCCATCCTTCCTTTCTAGGGGGATGGAGGAGCATCTCAGAGCAGGTGTGGAATGGACCTGAGTTAGGCCTTAGACATGGGGCAGAAGAGAAAGGTGAGTCCTCCATGGCTTGGGGAACTTCATCACCATCAGCACCAGTGTTCTCATCACATGAACAGAAAGGCAGAAAGACAGAATGACCAAGTATGTAGCTCAGTGAGTGGTCCAAGCCTGAGCACACATGCGGGATGCTCATGTACCCTGGGAACAGTTATGTGACCCGGCTGAGGCCATGGCCCGAGTTGGCCAGAGGGTCATGGAAGGGCATGAAGCACCCTGGAATGACATCCTCAGCACTTGCCCAAAGCAAAGGGCCAGTCTTGAAGGAGGCTGCTGTAGAAGGATGAGGGTGCAGAGAGGGCAAGCAGGGAAATGGGGCAATAAGATGGTTCGTGCAGACCCCTCCATAGAACTTCTGGACTTTGCTGCCACCTTGTGGAAAGAATCTGGAACGCAGGGTTGCAGCTGCCCTTGGCCAAAGATTGACATCTGCCAGGGGCCTTAGGACAGATACTTCTGAGTTTTGAGTGGGAGGTTCTCCGGGGCACACACGGGGGAATTTCCAGGATCCCATTGTCCCAGATATCATACTCATGGTGCACCTCTCTGCCAAGAGTTTAGTTTTCTTTTCAGACACAGGGGCACAGGAGGTAGCATTGATAGGCGAGACCCAACCAGGATTGAGATGGGCCCCCAAACTGTGGCAGTGGGGCTTCAGAGAGGAATTCTATGCAAAGAAGTTATGAATGTGCATGGATGGTGAGAGAGCAGCAGTGGGAGAGAAAGGTGCACAAGGGTGCAGGACACAGAGGGCTGGATGCAGCCTGGTGGGACAGGCACTTATGCCCCCTGTTTCTGTGGTGGGAGTCCAGCTCACCCCTAAGACAGAGACAATATCACATGCCTGTAATCCCAGCTACTGGGGAGGCTGAGGCAGGAAGAATGAAAATTTGAGGCTAGCCTTGGCAACTTAGAGAAATCCTGTCTCAAAATCAGAAAAAAATCTAGGGATGTAGCTCGGTGGTAGAGTGCTCCTGGGTTCAATTCCTGTACTGCCTAAATAAACAAATAAATAAATAAGAAACATAAAGGCCTCTCACCCAGTGTCCACTGGGGAGTAGTTCTCACCATTCAAATCACAATGTGAGGGATCTGAGGAGGGCTGATGTGCCGCTCGGCCTCTGTACCCCAGCCTCATGACTTCCCTGGGTGTTTCCACACTGGGCCACGGTGCCCACAGCACCTGTGAGCCAAGCTCTAATGTGCTCCTTGTTTTACAGCTGAGAAGCTGAGTGTCCATTCCCAGGAGGTACAGGGGAGGTCATCGCAAGTCAGCTCCAGGGCTGGCCTGTGATGGGACCAAATTTACATTTGAGGTCTCCCACTCCATGCAGCACTCTTATATTGTCTCCCAATAAATGTGTTTCAGAAAGGAATGGGAGTGGCTAAGCTTCTGGTATGCTGGCTCTGGGCTCCTCCTCACTAGAGTGCCTAAAGAAACTGAGGCACTTCCCAAGCTGGAGAGATGAAGGTTCTGTTCACAGAAAATGGGATTTTATTCCTTCCTTCTCCGACTCCTGATCTAATTCCTGTTAGGAATAGTATTATCAGGAAGTTCTTTCTGCAGTCTGACCATCACAACTCCAAATGGAGGAGCAAGATGGTATGGAGGAGGGATCTATTTCAGGGGGCAGTAGTCTTGCTCCCTAAAACCAGGATTTCATTCTTCAGCCACTACAGTCAGGGCTGGCCAATAACCACCTCAGTGGGATAGCCTTAAATTATAGAGGACCAAGGTAGGAAAAGAAAAAAACCCACACAACACCAACTCCAGCACAGGGCTGCAGCTGATAATTAATTATCTGCTGTTTGTGTGCATTGGTAGGGCTCCTCAGACCTCTTGCTGGTCAGTGTACAGTGTGGCTGGGGGAGGAGGCCAGTGAGTGGGTGTCAGGTCAGGACAATTGTGTGAGGACTGACAAGAGCCTTCTGGACCCCCTCCTCCCCACTTATACCCCTCTCCTCCCCTCCAATCAAGGGAGGAGCTGCCCTCTCTTGCCCACCACCCCTCTCCAAGCACTGGAAGGCAGGAGAGGGAGTGATTAGCATGGGGCATTGTCCCCGGATAATGGGCCCCAGCTGCCGCTTGAAAGGAGAGACAAAGAGCCTGCCGGCTCCACACACATTATCCCCTCGTTAAATCTCTGTTATTAGATTAGATTCAAAATGTATTGATTCAGAGGCTGGGGGGAGGAGGGGAGGAAGGAGAATCTGGCCTGTGAATGCTGAACCACATTTCCCCTCCTTCACCGGACCAGGAAACTTTTCCTCCTCTGAAGTCTCTCAAAGAATCTCCCCCCAGCCCCTTCCCTTGCCTCTGAGCATGGGCTCCCTGCCTGGACTTTTGAGCATTCACTACTGGGAGCCACACTGATTTACTTGAGTTCTGATTGCCAGCCATTAGGAGTAAGGACACCAACAGCAGTCATGAGCCCAGGGAGGGCTGGGGGAGTCCGGCCGGCATTTTTAAAAGCTTTGATGGAATCTTTTTAGTAGACATGATAGCTTTGGAAAGAGGCAGATGGGGAAAAGAGATGAGAATTGGGAGCATTGGGGAGGTGCATAGAGAAGGTTGCCACAGAGATGAGATGAGAAAGAACTGCACTTATAGAAACCCAAGTGCTTCCAGTGTCCTCCCTGCTTAGCCCAGGATGTGAGGCAGTGGGCTAAATGGCAAGCACAGAGGGACAGGTTCCAGGAGATGTACCAGATGCGAGGGGGATTCTGGGTGTGCTCACTCCATTCACACAGCAAAGGTCTCCTTGGGAGAAGACCAAAATCAGTAATGATGGACAGGAGTTAGTGCACTGGCGTGTTCTCTGTCCTAAGCCTCAGTTTCCCATCCTTGGGCAGCACAGCCCAGATGTCAGATCAATGAGCTGATTGGATGTGGCTAGAGGAGCAGAAGACGTTACACGTGGTGCTTCATTCTCAGGGTGGTTAATTGGCTGCCTCAGTGCTGGGCTCTGTCACCCCATTGATTGTGGGTGAAGGGTAAGGAGGGGGAGATGGAGAATCAATAGGTTGATTAGTGTCTCACTAGCTCTCTGGCTGGACACTTTGTCAATAGCCACCCACTTACTGACCAGTGGTGCATTGACAGTGCCAGACTGTCCAGCTTTCCATCCCTGTGACCTGAGACATCAGAATCACCTAACAGTGCGACTGGCCCAAGCAGGGCCTAGTGGTATAGGGCAGCTTTTGATCCTAAAACCAAACTCCAACCTATGGGCTGCAGGGGCCACCTTGAGCAAGAAGAGAGGAACAGTCCCTGTCTTTCACCCAATCTTGTTCAGCCAGAGGCAACAATGGTAAGTGGGGACCATCCCTGAATCCTACCCACCAACAAAACAAAAATAAATATAAAATCCCTAAGTAACACCGAAAGCATATGTGTCTGGGGTGGAGGTGGCAGATGAAGCTTCATTCTCAGGTCAACTTAGGAACGAAGAGTCAGGTAATAATTACTGAGTCCTGGGCTGGGGATTTAGCTCAGTGGTTTCACCGCCTGCTGCACAAGCTCAAGGACCCGAGTTCGATCCCTGGTACCGAAAAGAATGGAAAAATAATTACTGAGTCCTGCACGCCGGGGAACCTTGGCTGAGAAGCTGAGAGAAGCTGATCCAGGTGAGGTCGTTCCTCAGCCTGTAGGCTGTATCAGACATGAAGAACCCAGGGGTTGTATCCACAGTTCTGCCCTCTGTCCAGCCTCCAGAATGGTTTATAAACTAAACTTGCACGGTTTGGGGTTAGGGGAATATACCATTTCACATATTCCCTACTGAATCTCTTATAATTGGCGAGCTAGAACAGTGGAAAAAGCAATGGATATATTTACTTCCAATATACTTTCTTTTGGGGTCCTTTCCCTTTAACCTGGCTTCATTCAATCCCCCTCCACAATGCTTTCTGAGTGTCAGGCAGACCAAGACAGAGAAGGATGAAGCTGGAATGAGCACTGGAGAGCTGAGACAGCCTCATCTATGCATCGTGGCCACCCGAACAGGTCACCTTTGTGGGACCTAGCATTTCTCTTCTCTGAATGCTTGTTAGGTGGGTGGAGTGGAGTGATGGAGTTACAGTGTTCCTTAGCTTGTCTTAAACCCTGATGTGGGGGACAGAGGGCCAGGATGTGAGATCAGAATACATTATTCCAACCCTACCTCCTTTATGGTTCTTTTTTCCTGGTAGGCTGCCAGGGGCTGGCTCTGAGAATGCCCCAGGGTAAACCTAAGGCCTGACTTTCTTGCTGTTTTCTAAGCACCAAACTGGTGTGCGCTGGCCGTGGTGCTGAAGTTCCTGTCTCCAACGCAGAATCCTCTTGCAGGGAGAAAGCTTGCTTGCTCCCAGTTTCACAGAGGGACCCTGACCCCAGAACAATAAAAGAACTGTGTGAGCCCTTCTGGAATCTTTCCACAGAGCACAGAACTTGAGCTTCCTCCTCTCCCCTCTCCATTGCTAAGCGTTCACACTCCTGACTCTCACACCAGACATAAATCCCACATCCTATTGTTCCTTTTTCATAACAGCTACCATTTCACTGCCTAGGTCCCTGAAAACTACGGATAATCTTCAAGCCTCACTTCAGCTAGCAACTTCAAACTTCTTCCACCCACCAACCTTTCCCCCAAACTGCTGACAAAGAGTGAAGAAGAGAGTTTAAGGCTTCATTGCATTTTATTATTTACCCCCAGCCCCCAGCTGATGGAGCATGAATGTCAGGTAGTAGCTACAGGTGAGGTGAAGAAGATGTTAGGGTCTGAATAAGCCAAGTGCAAAATTTTCAGGTCTGAATATTAGAGAGTTGGTTTTGTCTTTATTTAAAAACAAGGTTGGTGGAAATGAGCAGAATTTAAGTGCCTTATTCAGAGAAATGCCAATGGAAAAACTGAGACTTGATGCATAGATAAGTAAAATCGGGATAGGGAATGATCTAAGACAGCATGTTTTAAAGCCATAATGGGCATTTGGGAGTGGGGGGAAGATGTAAGGGTACTGAACACTGTGCTTTGGGGGGAGGTTCAAACCTGGCTTGGGATTACTTAGGTGAACTGGTATTGAAAATAAGGGATGCAGCTGGATCTGTGTATTGGGAATGTTCCCAGCATCCTCAGGGCCCTGAAGGACTCAGCAGAAATTCTCTACACCCATTGTAACCAGCTCCATGTTCCTTGCACTGCTGTGCTGTGCCCACTCAGGAATAATGCCAGATAGACCAGAGTGTGACCAAGGTGATGCTATAGGTCAGCACTGCCAGCAGGTAGACTCGGAAGAGCAGCTTGTCCAGCACAGAGCCCACACGCAGCCAGTCCCGGGCCACCTCCCGGATCTCATCCCGCTTCTCCAGGAAGTGCCGGATGGAGGACAGCTCCTGCAGCAGCCCACGCACAGCCAGGGAGGCCTCCTGTGGTGGTGGAGGAGGACTGCCTCTGCCCCTTGGGGTCTTCTCCAAGTCTTGGGGTCCTCCCAAATGGCTGCAGTGGTTTCCCATGGCTGGAAGAAGGGTAGGGCCTTGGTAAGGGAGGGAGGCCAGTGAGCTGGCCTGAACATTGTTCCTTATGTTTCTACAGGCCACAGAAATTTTTGTTAGGATCAATGTGAGACATATTTAGAACAACTCACATATGTGCATAGCCACCATCCAATTTAAACTTATTTTAAAAGCCAATATGATCGAGGGTAATTGTACACCCCACCTGAGTCACATCCTTTACCTTTCCACAAGTCAGCAGCATCATGAGATTAGTGTTTAGCCTTCTTGTGCATTTTTAAATTCTATAGGATTTCCTCAGCAATCTGACAGCTATTCTTTCTTTCTTTCTTTTTGGTGGGGAGGGTACCAGGAGGCGCAGAGCCACTGAACTACATCCCTGGCCACATCTACTCTTTCATTTGAAGCTTCTAATAGCTCAATGAGAGAGTCAGAGTGAAGTGATAATTGTCCCTACTTTTTTTTTTTTTGGTACCAGGGATTGAACTTGGGTCCTTCCACTTGTGAGGCAGGCGGCGGAACCACTGAGCTAAATCCCCAGCCCTCATAAAGGGTTTTTTGTTTTGGGGTTTTTTTTGGTACCAGGGATTGAACTCACAACCTTGTGCTTGTGAGGCAGGGAGCAGCACCACTGAGCTAAATCCCCAGCCCAATTGTTCCTACTTTTTTTTTTTTTTTTTTTGGTTCCAGGGATCAAACTCGGGTCCTTGCACTTGCGCAGCAGGTGGCGAAACCGCTGAGCTAAATCCCCAGCCCTGTTCCTACTTTTCAAGGATGGTGTTGAAGCTCAGAGAGGCTAAGTGATTAGCAAAGCTGGTGCATCATTTAATGGAAAGACCACCTAGGCCAGGTATTTGTACTCCTAGTTCACTGCTCTCTCCACCGTATCATTTTCCTCAGAAGGGGATAATTCCTCTCTATGACTCCAATTCCTTCTGGACACCTTCAGAAATAGCGACTTTCACAAGGTGAAATCAGTTCACTGGCTCATGGTCTCAGATGGGCCAGAAGCCTTTGTAGAAGGCCTGGACTCAGTCAGGAGGAAGGACAAAAAGGAGCAGAGTGGAGAGGAAAGATTAAAATCCCAATCCCAGAGTTGGGTGAGCCTGAATTCAATCACTTTTCTTCCAGTTCCTGGTTCTGAAACATCGGACAGGCTATCTAATCTCTCTCTGTTTCTCTTTCTTCATTTGAGACCCAAGAATGACAATCACATTGGATTTTCATGAGTGCAAAATGTGATAATGTACAGAAAGTGCTTTTCGTATGCTTGGCACAAAGTGCTCAGCAAATAAACTAGCCAACCAAACACTGACAATTCAGGAGGCATAAGCTTTGTGTTTAGTGTTGCTCTGAACCCATGTCTCTAACCCTTAGATGAAATTCTGAGGGACCCAGGCTCTGAGCTGCTTAGAATGGGTGAGTTTTAGAATCTCTAGCTCCAGTATTTCACCATATGAGCCCAGGAGGCAAATAACTATCCACAGAGCACCCATTTGACCTCACTATGGGTCCATCTCAGAGGTCTCTCTCAGCCCAGGGGGCTCAGGTCCTGACCTGCTCAGCTTCCAAGGCTCCCACCCTCTCTGTCCACAGCTGGGCTTATGGGAAAGTAAAGCAAGGATCTAGATTGACACCTTTGGCAGAAATCTACCTGCTCCCAATAAGGCTGGGTGAGAGGTGCCATATGCAAGACTGCACCCTGTCCCCAGGTCCTGCCCAGGATCCTTGGTACCTTTCAGAGACTCCCTACTGTGTCCCTGCAACCAAACCAGAAATGGCCCCTCTGCGTGGGACTCTTCCCCCTTCCTTTCTCACCTGAGCAGTCTTCAATCTTGGTGGCTTGCAAGGTGGGTGGGGGCCTGTGGGAGGTTAACTGCTCTCCTAGGCAGAGTAGTTGGGCGATTCTCTCTAGAACCAGGTGCCGCAGCCAGAGAGGAACAGGCTGTTGCAGGTCTTGCTTGTGTACCAGCCGCACAATGAGGATGGTCTCTGCCAAACTTATCACCAGAAGAGCCATGCACACCACAAAATAGACACCTGTGTACCATGCGGGCAGTGTTGGAGGATGGGAGGGAGACACACAGAAGAGGCAGGAGGATCTGGGTCCTCATCAGGCTGAGTGTGCCCTTCCCGCAGGGGAGACCTTACCGATGAGGGGAGTGCCGATGGCAGTGGCTGGCAGTGTGTCGGACACAATGATCAAGAAGACTGAGTAGCCCAGGAGGAGTGTGATCTTGAAGGAGACCCTCTCACCACTATCCGGGGGCAGGTAGAAGCCCACAATGTCCATGATCATGAGGAAAATACTGGGCAGCAGCAAGCTGACTGCATAGAATAGGGGCCGCCGGCGGATGACCACCTGGGACCAGGAGAGGATGTTGGAGAAAGCCTGAAACAGACAAGCTCGGCACCCAGAAACCATAGCCTTAGCCCACACCCTCTCTCTTCAAGAAGTTTCTGACCCAGATTGTTCAGAGAAGGAAATGGACAGGCCCTATACCCTGCCTTTCTATCCAGAGGCTTATGACTGACTGGGATAAGTAAGAAACAATTCAGTTGTGTTTCCCCATCTGCTTTGTTGAAGTGATCCTGGAGGGGATGTGTGAGACCCTGGGGTTGGGAAAGGGGCTATGGAAGTTCTTCCCAGCATGCTCCTTAAGCCCTCTGGGTGTGAAGGTCTAGCACTTTTTGTCACCACGTTCCTCCCAGCCTCTCCCACTCACATAGAACTTCATTTCTGCATAGCAGCCCCTGCTTTCCCTGTCACAGAACTCCAGAAACTGGGTCAGCACCCCCAGCAACTCCCACTCGCCCTGATTCATGAAGACGCTCTTGTCAGACTTCACTTTCTCCGGCAAGCGCCACAGGGAGATGTTGATGTCCTGGACTGAGACAAAAGAAATCAGGCCAGTTTTGGCATCTACTGTTCTGAGTCTGCCAGACCCTAGGAAGGTGGAGCACAGGGTGGACAGCGACCAAGAAACCCTGATGTCAACCCTGGACCTGAGGCCTCTGCCCTTACTCTCCAGCCCCAGTTTCCTTAGCTGTACAACAAAGCACCATTACACAGTGTGCTTATCTCACGGGTTTGTAGGGAGGGCAAAGGAAGTCATGGGTGGGAACACAGCACAGTGCAAAGAAACAAATAAACCATCACACCTGCCAAAACCATTTTAAGTTTTGCCTACTAGAATTAACCTTTAGGAAATAATTTCAACGTTCTTCACCTTTGCTCTGATAGAACTACCTGTCCGTGAAGGCAAATTACAAAATAAGAAAAATCCTCATGTATAGGATAGCAGCTCTATATATGTACAATTATATGGTAGAATATAATAGTATATGCAATTGGTACTTTCCATAATGATGTATATGTGTGCATACATAAATAGATATAAATTTGTAGATATAAATGTGTAGAGAAGAGCCTGAAGAATATACAAAATGAAGTTTATACTGATAGAAATAGTTAAATCTTGCTGGAGGGAGTTATTGGCGAAGACCTTGAAATTGAGGGTAGAGATCAAAAGATACCTTGGCCTTCTCTGTAGCTTGGTTTTTGGTTCAGAAAGTTACATATTATCACTGTACTTTAATATAACACATAGGTAGAACAGAGATGGAGCTGCTTTTTGCAGATGGACGGTGCTGATGTCCTTGCCCTCTAGTGAGCCCCTGGCACTCACCCATTCAATAAAATTTGCCAAGAACATTCCTTTGGGCCAGACGCCATGGCAGGTATCTAATGGCAGACCAGAAATCACATCCCCACTGTCTCCTAAGTTTATATCTGTGAGAGAAACAGGCACTCAACAGGTACTGATAAGTATGATTAGAAGTGATGGGGGAAAAGGGGGGATTCTAAAATTTTACAATAGCAATGGCCTAGTCTGGGAATGAGAAGGTTGCCCCTAGGAGCCAATACATATGGAGCTGTCCAGAGGTGAATAGAGAGGTTGACCAGGCTGAGTGTGATCGGGAGGTAGGTTGGGAGCAGCAGGTGGAGGAGGGAGGCAGATAGCTTGGAAGAACCTGGATGTCATAAAGGGAAATAAGAGGGAGCTCTGGGCCTAGAGGGGAAGGCAGTGGGGCTGGAGCAGAGCTCAGAGGAGCATATGCCAGAGGAGGCTGGGGTGGCACACTGTCAGCAGGGCCAGCTCAAGGATTTGGACTGAGTCCCAGGACTGCTGGGAAGCCATTGAGGATTTTAAGTGACTCAATCAGATTTGCATTTTGATAAGAGCTTACTGGCTGCTGTGAGGAGCAAGAGCTAGAGGGAGACAAGAATGAATAAGATGATTGTAAACTGTATAAATTGCAAACATGTACTAATTGAAAAAAAAAGAATGAATAGGGGAGACCAGGTAGCAGGCTAATGCAGACACCTGAGCAGGCAAGAAGGGTGGCTTGGCAAGGGAAGTGGGTGTGTCTGTCCAAGATGCGTTCAGCACCCAATCCTGTTTGGGATGTTGGAAAAGAACTATTCCTTACTGAACACCTTGCAGTCCGTTCACACTGTCTCGTTTATTCCTGAGAACAACTGGGGGAGGCAGTGAGGGCAGCAGTATTGATCCCATTTGGAGAACGAGGAAGCAGAGGCTCAGTGACATTAAGAAAATAAGTAGTTGGGGCTGGGAGTGTAGCTCAGTGGTAGAGTGTGTGCTTAGTACGAGTGAGGCCCTGGGTTCGATCGCTAGCACTGCCAAAAAGAAAGAAAAGAAATGAAGTGATAAGTTGAATAAGGGAGAACATATCCTACAGAGTGGTCCTCATTCAGGTACCCCTGGAAGCCCCCAGCTCTGTCCCTGCCCCGAAAGCCCACATACTCACTATTGTGCAGCCAGCTGGTGAAGGTCAGCGAGCAGTTCTGTACATCGAAGGGAAAGTTATAGATGTCGAGGCTACAGGCAGTCACCACCTGCAGGGGCTTGTAGTTCTGTACCTCACCTTGATGCTGAACATAAACGTATGGGATACTCGGAGATTTCCCCACATCCACGCTGGCCAGGAAAGAGGGATCAGTCAGGGGTTTTAAGAGAGACCCAGCCCTGGGCATTTGAAGGTCTCCGAGCAGAAGGCTATAAACAGCAAGACAACCTGGAGCATTTCCCAATGTTCTTATCTTAGGCTTCGTGGCCTGCCATGGTCAGGGGTACTTTCCAAGCAGTAAGGGATGTGTCTCCTTTATTCCCCTATCATCCTAGCCACAAAGAGCAGGAAGGCATCCATGGAGCCCGAAGACACAGGGCCACAGGAACCTTGGCCAGCTGCCCTGGGCTGTCACATGGCCCCTGCTCCGGGGCCAGGCAGACACTGGTTCCCTGACTGCCAACGCTGTTGTTGCAGGCAGGCTTGGGGAGACAGCAGAACTCTGTGTCCTGACTTTGCCATTTCTTTGCTCCTTTTTCTTAGAAGTCCTTGAAAGTGAGACTAAAATAATCCTCTCTAGAGGAAGAACTAGAGAATGCATGGATAAGAATTAGGGAAACTCAGGAAAGTCCAGTAAGACTTCCAAGAAGACTTCATCCCATTTTTTTTTTTTTGCAGATTCCAGACCCCTAGGCTCTCCTGAGTGGTCACAATGGCATGAAGTAACTGAGCTGGGGCCCTAGGCTTCAGCCTTCTTTGGGATCAGGCTAGGAGATGAGAAATCCGGACTCACACCACTTCACTGTTGAAATTAGGAATCTAGTCAGGAATGAATTTCCCAGAATCCCTTTAGCCAGAGCTAGGCAGGACCTTGAGGGGCAGGGCCAAGGTCAGTTCCCTCCCTTAGGAAAAAGTCAGTGGCACCCTGTAGAGTTGGGCAATATTATGGGTACTGGGAGGACCCACTTGTCATGATCCCCTTTCTATCCATTCTCCCAGACATTTTACCTGCCCTTGAATTCTGAAGTCCAGCTGCAGCACCCTGCATGAACCTGCAGCATGGGGACAAAGTCTTTTGGCTGGGGCCAAATAGGACCGTGTTTGGTTGTTGGGAATAAAGGCTGATGGATCCATTTCATATTGGAGATGCAATTTGGGGCTGGTTAGGCACTTGTGTGGCTTGGGAAGTTTGAGCATGTTCCTTAGCTCTAAATCTCTTCTGTGGCCAGGTGCACCGGCTGCCACCAGTGTTCTATTCCTTCCAAAAACATAACTGTTCCCTTTAAAAATGCAGCTGTCCCCATTAGGCTATTATAACTCAGTGTGAATTCATTCACTGGCTTCTTTCCCTATGACGTCGGCCCTTGGACTAATAAGTGCATAGTTTCAACATCAGGCACAGAAAAAAAAAAGCTTTATAAAAGGAAAGAAAAGCAAAAACAAAGAAGACTGAATTCAAGCTAACTTTATCTACAGCCTGCAAGTGAGAATCTTGCAACAATCTTGTTACCCAGTGCCTGGCTTCTCTAGCCCCTGAGCCAACCAGCCACCCAGGCTCTGGTGACATTACTCACAATTCGTTGATGAGAATGTCTGGGACCCAGATGCTGTCCGTGGGAATGGACAACTTGGTGATGTTGTCAAAGTCCTCAGGGTTCCACTGGAGAAATTCATCAGCCCAGAACTAGGAGAGGAGCGGGAATGGTGACAGGCGGCCTCTCCATATGGGTTCAGGGTCACCTGCAGCTCCGGCCAGCTTTGGCCCTCATGCCCAGGAGAAAAATGGGCATCTTCTTATGAAAATATGGGTGTCAGTAGCACTCAAATCACTCATCAGTAGCTGAGACTCCCCTCCCCTCGCTCTGTCCTAACCCTCTCCCTTCATGCATGACAATCTGGATGGATGCAGTCTCTACCCCAGGAAGGCATGCAACCATTCCTAATGTTAGAACACGCTACCTACCAACTTCACAACCTTGGACAACGAATTTCCTGGTTCTGAGCCTGCATACACATAAACAGGGATAATACCCACCTCACAGAGCAGAGATGGTTGTTGTTGTTGTTGTTTTGGTACTGGGGATTGAACTCAGGACCTTGTGCTTACAAGGCAGGCGCAGTGCCACTGAGCTAAATCCCCGGCCCAGAGATGGTCATTGTTACATTCTGATTAATGCATTCTCCACTCTTATGCCAGAATGGCCATTCCGAATGGTACATTTAAAATTCTTCTGTCATGCCCCATTGCTCTTAGGATAAAGTTAAACTTTATGTGCCCATGAAGTCCTCCACCTATCCTTTTAGCCTCATTTTTGGTCATGGCTTTCTGTAAATTCTGTACTTTAGCCTTGTGGAGTTAAACACCATGGAAACCTCTGCACCTCTGTGGACCTGTTCCTTCTCCCACTCTGCAATCTCTGGCTTTTACCATGGTGCCTCCCCCTCCACCCCTTTACACTGAGCCAAGGCATCCACGCTCCCTTCTCCAAAACACCTCCCAGGCCCCCAGGTCCCAAGCTGGGTGATATGAGCCTCCTTTGTGTGCCCATGAGTGTTGGAGGAGCTGTTGTGCTGCACTTTAAAGGTCTGTCCATGTGCCTGTTACTTCCATTAGTCTGTGAGCTCAGTGTGAGCCAGGGCCCAGTCTAGTTGTGTCTCTAATTCCAGTCTTTTAGCACTGTTGCTGGTATACAGTGGATTGACCTTCCCTCCCTGCTGACTGCAACCAGCTGAGTCACACAGGTGATCCTGGAGGTCCAGAGAGGGGACCTAGGCCAGATGTTCCAGGAAAAGGAGCTGTAGGGTGTGCTCTGTATTAAGGGATCAATGCTCTGGCTTCTTCCTTTACCCAACTTCCTGTCCCATGAGACGCTGGAGTTGGAGGAGTGTGCCCATGATTACGGGAGAGGATTTCACAGAGACCCATGTACACCAGCTGTATCTGCTGGGTCTCCTGGCTTGGCCTCTGTGAGCTGTCCTCATCCTCCTGCCCCTGCTCTTCAGCCACATCCCTTTCCCTTCTGCTTGGATTTCTTTCCCCAACCCCAGAAGCTGCTAGAAAGGACCTGCCTATAGGTAGCAGCCTTTCTCTCCCCCATAAACCCAAAGCCATAGCTTAGTCAAGACCTGTATTCATCAGAAGCTGGACCAGTGGAGATACAGCCAAGGCCCTAAGGGCTCAGTAGATGAAATCATCCTGTCTTACCCAACATGACTATTGTCCAGTTTGGCTTAATAGAAGAAAGAACTTTCTAGCAACTAGAACTGATTGAAAGTGAAACTATTGCCTTGTGAGTTCCTGGGTGCTAGAAGTGATCCTTCAACTGAAGTTGGACAGGCACTTACCTGGAATGCTGTGAAGAACTTCAAAAGGGGAGGGGTGCTCCCCTCCACCAATTTTTAAGCTTCCTTCTGTTCTCTCCTGAGGTGAGAAGATTCCCGACTCCTGGATCTCACACTGAGTGTGCCTCTGAACCTCTCCCCCAGTCTTTCCCAGTGAACCCAGTGAACCCAGTGGTTTATGAGAACCACTGAAATTACTGACATCTTCAGATGGAAAAGCCCTTCCTAGGAGGTAAGTCCCTAATTCAAGAAGTGGGCTGGGTAGGGAGCTGCTCCACTCACCTGCCGGTACCAGATGTAGGTGGTCAGTACCTGATTCTTCTCATCCTGGAAAAGAAAGGGGAGCTCAGGCAGGTGGCCCTGAATACAGCACCCCCAAAACAAGCTGCTTAAGTGTAACCCATTGTCCTGGGTCACACTTAATATTCATATTAAACATTATGAAAATCTTCTATTATTTTCATCTATTATATAATTATATTATACTCAAAGGTGTGTATATATACAGTATATAGCTTCTCTCATATGTCTCTGTATTTTAGATGTTGTATTATGGTATGAATAATATATACCAGTAATGGCGAACCTTTTAGAGAAGAGTGCCCAAACTGTAACCCCAAATCCAGTTATTTTCTCAAAGTACCAACACTGCAATTAAATCTGAATACTGAGGTTTTAGTTTAGAAAAAACAACTCATACATTAACATATTTTGTCTTAAAAAAAAAAAACACACATGCCATATGTTTGCCACCACTGATATATGCTATACATAAAGTTATATGTAATTTTTAAATTAGATATAACTTAATTACAGATATTTCTCATTTAATGACCTACCTGTTTAACTATTATTTGGACTTACAACTGAGGCACGCTGTTTGGACTTGCAACCTGCTCCTCGGACTTACAACTTATCTTTTTTTTGTACATTCTGTACATCTTGTTTATAGAGCCACAATATCTTTTTTCTGTACAGTACCCCTTGTTTATACAGTACTGTAATTTTTGCTGATTGTATGGCACAGTACTGTACTGTAGCTTTATGTTCTGTTATACATTATAGTACTGCATGTAAGAGTTATGTAAATGAAAGCAAAGACATTGAGGCATGCTTTGGTTCTAAGTCCAGTCATTAAACTGGTAGGTCGTTAAATGGGGACGGTCTGTCTATTTATAAAGGGGGGGAGTGGGGATTTAGCTCAATGGTGCTGCCGAGGGCCTTGCAAGCACAAGGTCCTAAGTTCAATCCTAGGTACCAAAAAAAAAAAAAAGAGGAGGGGGTAGTGGGGTGTCTTGGTATGAAATCAAGAGGCACAATACCATATAAAGTGAACATTTAAGGGCTAGTTTCCCTTTCTGAAGCACCATGGTAACCAGTTTGCAGCTCTGCTTTCCAGAAATGATTCCATCCCTTATCAGGTGGGCAGGTTGACATAATGGAGCCTGTGAGGTCAGGTCCTGCCTCCCCTACTCCAGCACAGTGCCACTGCATCTCCGCAGCTGCTTTCTTGCTCATCTCTGTACAGTGTCTGTCCTCTTCTGCCATGCAGTGCACCCCATACTACTAAGGTGATTGATGAAAGCATTGATTAGTTAATTGATCTGTTGGTTGACAGTAATCTGTTGTCACTGTTTAGTGACACCTGCCATGTACTGAAGACTCGTGTAAGGCATTAAGGGCATAGAGATGAATAAGACAGTCTTCGCTCTACCCCACCAACACACAGAGATGGTTACCATCATGCTACGTATGGGCAGCCAGTGCAGGAGATGACTGCTGGTGTTGGGATATGGAAAGAAGCCACACTATGACTCCAGTCTGTGGTTTGAAAAGGCAGCTATGCAGATGCTGCTGCAGCCCACCCTCAGCTGTGGTGCCACAGGGACTAAGGCTTTGTGATACCCACTGTGCTGCTTGCAGGGTGACTTCTCCCACCCCTACAGGTCCACTGCTAGCGTGAGTGGAGCAGATTGGGGCTGTGTGCTCACCACACTGAGGATGGCATAGACGATGACATCGATGGAGATGGTGGTGGGTTTCCTCCAGTCTCGCACGGGCCGGACGCCCTTCCTGTAGTCAGCAAGGAGGTGGTCGGACAGCCTCTGCAGAGCCGGCCTGGTGAAGCTGTGAGCCTGGGCTGTCCCCCTCCCCCTGGCTGGGGAGGAAAGTAGTTCAAAGTGAAAATCAGAGGCCCAAGTCCTCCCCTGGTTCTCTTGCCCTGCTTCATAAGCTATTGAAACAAATGTATCCATGCCTCACAAAATTCCAGGTCCCCCCACAAATTGAAATTTCCATCACTAGAAAGTTTCGTCTGTAGAGGCTCCTGCCAAAATTCCAATGGATGTTCACATAGGGTTCCCTGCACCTTCACTTCCAGAGCAGCAGGGAGCCAGCTTGTCAGGGCAGGTGACAGGAGACAGGAGAGAGCCACATAAATAGAGAGGAGGTGGGCTAAGGGGTACAGGGAAGGGGTTCTGGCAGCAAGAGGGAAGTGGGCCATGGGCTTGTGTGTGACATTGACAGGCAAGAGGGCCAGGAAGAAAGTGCAGCCTCAAGTGCACAGTGTCTAAGCCCACTGCTCTGCACCAGGGTTTCCTCTGCCAGAGTCAGATAGCAGCACCTACACAGTTCGTTACCCTCTTCTTGACCCCAGCCTGCAACTAGCAAGGAAAGAAGAAAGGGTGGGCGTCTGCCAGAAATGGGCATTCTCTCTGTATCCTGCCAAAGCCACACATGCTACAGTGGAAGGTACGCCAGGACCTCTTCCTAGGGTGGCAGGTGAAAACTGAAGGTTGGGAAGGAGGTTGGGGGAAGTATGGAGGGAGCCAGGAGGAACCAAACTGCTCCCAGGAAAGGAGGCTACAGGCACATAAAAGCAATATGAAAGCCCAGTCACAGCTCAGCTGCTAGGCCTGGCTTCCACCGAATAGCACCACACGCCCTCCTCTCTCCTTGCCCCTTGTGTCCCCTCCTTACAAGTCAGTCCTGCAGGTTGTTCTGTGCCTTGTCCATCTACCCTGATAATCTCTCTGCCTTTCTCAGAAGAACAGAGACCAGCAAAAAAGGGAAAGAGGGAAGGTGAGAGACTAGTTTTTGAGCCTTCTTTTGAAAAATATTGGTTGACAGACTCTTCAGTCTCAGAATACCCTGCTGGGTTTGCTGACATAATAGCCCACTTTGCAGAGAATAACCCCACGGCTCAGAGGGATGAGAACAGTGCGGTCAGTGCAGGAACTGAGATTTGAAATCAGACCCATATGTCTCTTCATGACTGAGACTCTGACCTGCTTTGGACAGCACCAGACTGATCCAAGTGGGCCACAGAGCAAAGAGCCACCGCTGGGAGGACAGAGCGTATCCCAGCCAAGGAAGCCCCTGAAGCTTCAGCTTACATTTTCTCCCTCTCCACTGAGCTTGTCCCAAGGACAGCTCACAGAACATCATCTTGCCCGTGGCCTTGCACATCTGTCCAGTCCCTGGGTGGCATCCTTCTCATGTGCCCTGGGGGTTCCAAGCCAGCTGTGCAGGGGAGAAACTTTTTTGGAGGGTGAACAGGGTCTGCAGCAGAAGGAACCAGACCCTTCTGTGACTAAAGTACCGGTCTACAATGGAGTCAGGACAGGAGGGAGGTGGGGAGGCACAGGGAACCCCAGCAATTAAGACCAGTGAAGATGAGGTAAGGTGACTAGAGTAATTCTGGTCCCCACTCTGCTGTGGGGAGAGTGAGAAGCTGTGTGGTCTCGAGTGAATTACTCCCTTCTCTGGACCTCATTACATCGGGAAAAGGCCAAACAAATGAGCTCACAGGTCCTTTGCAGCTGCTATTTGATGAGTTTAGGGACTGGGCAAAGAGAAAAAGTGCCCCTCTCCTGGCAGCTCTCTGTGTTTCTGATAATGAAGGTTGCTGCCATGCTCCCCTCTTAGCAAGTCCTGCTGTCTTACCCCAGACTCAATGTCTCCAACCTCAAAACACCCTCATGCCCATATGTGGTGAGCAGAGACCTTCCAGCAACCACATATCCCTGAACGCACTTTGCCTCAACCCAGGGAGGATGGAGCCCCCACCCCCCAGCTCTGCCAAGCCAAGCTGATATATCCCCCATGCTCCTTACCTTCTCCCTGTGCCAGCAATGTGGGGAGGAGCAAGGCCAGCAGCGCCTGCTGGAGCCACAGCGACATGGTGAGCGTCCCACGTGTGGGAGGGCCTGGGAGCGCCACTCAAGGTGGGCTCCGCTAAAGGCCAGCCTGTGTGCCCTCTGCCAGCCTCATGCCCAACCAGCCTGCTTCCCCGGCTGCTGCCTGCACCTTCTGAGACTTCAGCCGGGCACTCTGTAGGCCCCCAGAGTTGGGGAGCGGCCAAGTTTTCCTGCAATCAGTCCTTCAGCTGGATCAGGTTTCAGGGAAGGAGGGAAGGGGAGGGAACCATGAGAAGGGGAGCCCGCCCTGGCTCATGGCGTGTGGTGGGAGCTCAGTCCAGCCATCCAGCCAGGTGGGTTGGCCATGTTTTCCTAAAAAGTAACTTTAGGTCAGGGACTGCAGGGGTCTGGGGAGCAAGGGTGCCGCCTGACCACTGTTAGGGACACCAGGCTGCTGCTCCATTCACGTCCCTTGGTAAGTGTTTCAGTGGCACTGGGCTGGGCTGGAGGGATGGCTTAGCCGGAGGGGAGCCTGGGTCCTTTGACTCCTCAGGGTGACACAATCCCCCTAGGCAAACAGGAGATCAGGCGTCTCTGCTGACAGAGGTCTGACCTTTTGTCCTCATCAAAATATTCATGTTTAAATAGTAAAATACATAGAGAAAAAATACATATTTAACACTTACATATTTTTAAACATTTTTACTAAATCTAGTAAATATATGTAGTAAAAATATAATAGTAATACATGCTTATTGTTAAAAATCATGAACAAGTAAAACCGTCTGTAGTTTACTGCCCAGAGACAGTCATTGTTTATTTTGTGAAAATTCATTGCGTTATACACACACGACTCGTGTCCTTTTTTTGTGTGTGTATTCCAACCTAAAGTAAAGTTTTTAAAAGGCCAGATCTTATCTCTTCCCTACTTATTACCTGGAAGGGTTTCCCAGACAACAGAAGCCTTTTTGAATTCCACAGTTGAAGTGATGGCACTGACCTTTGTCCTCACTTATTCTCAATCACACCATCCCCATGTATTTACATCAAAACCACAATATTAATTTGATAGGGTGAGACAGGCATTGCTATTATTTCAGTGTATATTCTTCTATATTTCCCTCTCCATTATATGTACAATTAAGTAAATATGCAATATAAATACTTTCATATCCTTCCTCCCTTTCTTGCATAATATCATATCACCAATATTTTTAACAACTTCCTTTTTTTTTTTTTTTGGTACCGAGGATCGAACTCGGGTCCTTGTGCTTGTGCAGCAGGCGGCGAAACCCCTGAGCTAAATCCCCAGCCCAACAACTTCCTTTTAAATGTGGCTTTCTTATTCTTTCTTCCTTTTCCTTTTTCTTTTTGCTTTTTGAGACAGAGTCTCACATAGTTAAGGCAGGGCTTGAACTCAGTTTGTAGTCCAAACTGGCTTCAAATCCACAGTGATCCTCCTGCCTCAGTCTCTTGAGTGCTGGGATTATAGGAATGCGCCACCACATCCAGCAAATTGTGGTTCTCTTGAAAGAATTGTTTATTTTCTCTTGTAAGTTTAACTGGCCAGTACCTATCCCTCAGATACTCAACTGTGTGCCCAAAAATTGTCTGAGGAAAGCACTGATGTAAGTTTCTGTTTGAAAGACCCCTACCCCAATTCTCCATGTAGGTAATGTGTGGAATTTTCTACCTCGACTGTATTGAAGCCAAGATGCATCTGTATTAATTATGGCAAGCTTCAGCAATAAAATATTTCATTCCTTTTCCAGTTGAATGCAAGTAAGCAATAGATTGGGAATACTGTAGGAAGTCTGTATTGTGATTAAGTTTAAAAAATAAACTACTGTGGCTGGGGATTTAGCTCAGTGATTCCACCGCCTGCCTCGCAAGCGCAAGGACCCGAGTTTGATCCCCGGTACCAAAAATAAATAAACAAATAAATAAACAAACTACTTTGGTCAGGGCTGAGTCCTTTTCTTACTCTTGTGCATTATGGAGCCTGCATATAGCATGAAACCTTCATGGGGTCCCTGCATACAGCCATTCACCAAGATCTAGCTCTGGAAAGTTCGGTTGAGCCCATGATCTTGGGCTATCCTAAATCACTTGCTTCATCACTGCAGAAGTCAGAAAAATAAGGAAACTCAGCCCCTAAGAATTTCCTTTTGGAGAATGGAGGTGAAGAAGGTGGTAGAATAGGACATGTGGTTAAATAGGAGACCCCAAACTTGTAGGGAATGTGTAGAGCCAGACATGCCCAGAATGAAGGTGCTCACAGTCTATGTTTAACAGGCCAGGCAAAAAAAGCCACACTGCCTCCAGGACCTCCAAGTTGAGGTCTTGAAGAGACCTAAGCTTTGGCAGAGCACTGGATTCCTAACTGCACCCTTGAGCCTAAAAAAGACCTTTAGGCTCCTGATCACATTGACTTATGGCCATGCCACTTAGAAATCTGTTGTGCATTTCTAGGAACTTCTCTTGTCCATATGTATTAAGAAATCTGCATATGGCTTTATACCACTTGTTGATGAAGTCCCTTCATGTGGCCAGGTACCAGGGTTTGGCCTTTAGCTATAACAGACACTTGGCGTTACCATGATAGTCATTTCATCATTAGAGAACAGATACTTAACTGCTTGCTACACCCTAACCATGACTCCCAAATGCTCTGGTGTGCACCTTTTAGAGTCATGGTGCATAGTCATGAAGCTCTTCTCTACCTTTCACTTTGAGCTGAGGCTGGTGTGGCCTGAGGGCCACTCCTTCCACAGAGCCAAGGCATGAGGAGTCACAGATCTGACTCTGAAGAACCATTAGGAACTGACCTTGTTCCAAAAGGAGTCACACTACAGCAGGAGGGAAAAGTGCAAGAAGAAACAGAAGGTAAAACAACATAAAAGAGCTTGGGGGGATCTGGAGAAGAAGAAGGGAAAAAAAAGAAGTAAGAAGAAAAGGAAATAAGCCAAGAAGGAAAGGTGGGCAAGATACTGAAGAGGAAAAGAAAGACAGGAGGACATGGTGAGGAGGAAGAAGAAAGAAAGAGAAATGAAAGGAGAAAGAGGAAGGGGAAGGATGAAGCAAAGCTGCAGGAGGTGGCTGCACTGTGAGCCCAGGGAGTGGGAGTGTCGCTTGCCCTTCTCCACATGCCGCCCTAGAGAGAGGGTCCTCTGCACTGTAGAGTGGGAGCCCACCATGTGCATGGGTTGAGACCCATCAAGAGACAATGAGAAAGCCTGGAGACTCTCCCCTGGGCTTGAGCCTTCATTTCTGCATTAGCTCCTGGCATCCTCTGGGGCAGTCCAATTGGGTTAAGAGGGAAGAGGATGTTTTCTATGCAGTGTGTGCATTAGAGAATTAGCTCCTTAGGTAACAAGATTAGAGGGAGCCGGGCAGGCCACAGCCTCCGATGGAGATGTATTGCCTGTGTGCCTCTTTGATGAGAGACAATCAAGTTTCCCCTGAAGAAATTTCCTATTAATGGATTTGATGGCACAACAGACAGGAGGGAGTTGGAGCCGTGGCCAGTGGCAGGGTGTAAATTGCCTCAGATGAAACCATGGAGTCACTTTTTCCCCTTTTAAACAAGATAAGAATTAGTTTGAGGCCTTGATGAACTTGCTTTGGCCGGTGGGGATGAGGGAATGGCGGAGACCTCGCTAATTTGATTCTGGAGCTCTGCCTGCAGACGGCTGGGCTCCTCCCAGGGAGTGGAGGCAGACTCACAGATGGCAGTGAGCCAGCCTGGGTAATGAAAAGCTCCCAGACGGCTCACCCACAGGCCTTCTCTTTGTACCCAGTGCTCCCAGTGGGCTCCCAGGGAGGAAGACTCCCTGTCATGGGTGCTGTCACATACCATCCTGCCCCTATTTTTGCTCCCATTTTCCAGGTTAAAACACAGAGCCGGAAGAGCCTCCCTGACTTGCCTGAATTCCCACAGCTAGTCAGGATGGAGTTGAGATCCTCCAGACTCCTGATTCCAGACTTTTCCATTACAGCTGTGTTTCCCATCTTCTGTAGTAAATTTTTACTGGTCTGTAAAACTTTTATCACCAAAGCGCCTGACCTTTTAAAACCTTGTAAACTTTCAAAAACTCTGTGACCTGTGCATAGTAACAGCTGGTCACACTAGGGGCCCACCTGCCACAAAAGGGCCAGGAGAGACTTCTGGTCTGTCATCACAGTGCTAAACAGGAGATGTCTCTTCCTGCTCCCCATTACCTGAGGGAGAGGGCTCCCTGGAACCACTGGCTGCACTCCCAGGTGTGGCACTTGTTCACACAACATTGCTACACGACCACTTCTGTCCCTGCTGGGCTCTGAGAGGGAAGACAGACAAGTGCACTCTCTCCACCACCCAGTTTTAGGGACCTGACATATCCATCTTGGATTTTGAAAGATTTAGGGGCTGTCTATTCAGAGAGGGTAGAAGGCAGCAGGACGGGAAATGCCCGACAGTCTTCCAAGTTCCCCTGCCTGAAAAGGTAGGAAGGAGAGAGACACAGCAGTTTTCTCAACATACAGAGTTTCTTCCATGATGTCCCATCAAGTGTGACTAAGTCCTTTGTGCCCCAAGGTCCTGGGTTCCTGGAATGGCTGGTTCTATACCACCTCATCAACAGTACTCACTATCTGTTGAGCATATGCTATGTACCAAGCACTGTGCCCAGCTCTTGTCTTATTTTCTCTTTGTTTCCAATGAAGAAGATATTATTATTTCCATAGTGCAGATGGCAAACGGAAGCAAAGAGATAATAGCAACCTGTGCAGAGTTAAGAAGCTCATAAGAAGAGGGTGTGGTACTGGTTTACAGATACAAAAGCTTGAGCTCTTAATAGCCTGACTGCATAGAGTGCCAAATTCCAGTGCTCAATTCTCTGGAATTTAGATCCAGACTGATTGGACTCTGCCTCCTACATCTCTCTCTCCCTTGCTCTGAGAATGGATGAGATCCCCACTCCTGTCTTGATTGCTCCAGTTGAGAGGGCAGGCTCTATGGGCTGACCCAATAGGAGCCTGCTAAATAAAAATACTTGCATTGAACACTATCCTAAGAGTAAATATGGACATTAATAAATTAATGGACATGGTGTTTAGTATTTTCCCACACAAAGTGGTTCACAGATTCCATGTTCTGGCATCCTGGTCCTGGCAGATTCTGTTTGGGCAAATATCAGGTATGAAGCTGCAGGGTAAATTTGGTCTGGTGGCCCCTGCAGCCCCTTCCATGATATGGAAGTGATGCTTGAGTTTGTCCCTGATTAGGACAGTGTGGTGGTGGCAGCAAAGGTCTGAGAGACAGAGAGGATCCAGAGGAAGATGAAACCCAGGGAATGTGTGGGTTGCTTGTTCCCTGCCCCACATGCCTAGAGGTATTACTGGTGCTAAACTTTGGAGGTTTGGGGGATTTTCTTATCATAAGGGAAGTGATAATCATTCACACAAACCTTAATGGGTTCATGTAATTATGGGCTTAAGAAATGACAAAGCAGGCAAAGTGTTGTCCATCCTTTTCTTTCTCCTCCTTTCTGGCACAGAAGGATGGAGGTCTTGCTTTAGTTCCTACAAGTAGCTAAGAAGGGGATGTCCCATCCTCTTGGGTATGTCACCTTCTTGTAAGATGAAACTTTCCCCACTCATATCCTCAAGTCTCCATCAAGTCTTTTCATTTCCTCCAGCTTCTTTCTGTGCCCCAAACAGCACAGCCAAACCTAGGGCACTTTCCAAGATAGAAGATCATTCTGGAAAGCGTGTCTAAAATTAGTAAACTGGAAGGAAAGGCCAGGCTTTAACAGACAGTGGTCACCAACCCATATGGTCACCCCAGAGATGGAGAGGGAGCAGAAAGTTGTTTGGCTTAAATTTCTCTCCAACTCAAGAGAATTAAATTCCAGGGAGGAAGCATCCACAGAGGTCATCTTATTCCCAGGGAGTGATCATTCATCCATATGGTGACCCCAGGACAGGACCCAGGGGAAGAAGATGATTTGGCTTAAATTTCTCTCCTACTTAAATTCTAAATTATAAAGAGGAAGGGATTGGAGAGACCATCTTATCCATTCTCCTGTTTCTGGGAAGAATTGAGGCTTAATGTACTGCAATTAATATTTTCAGAAATTTTCAAAAACAGAGACCTCCAAACCCCTTTTGGGATTCCAAAACAAAGTTTCTTCTAATACGTAACTTTAATTGCACTTGATACAATTTGAATCATTTCCTTTTGTCCTGTAGAAATGAGCCCCATATCTGATCCATCCTCTCCAGTCTTAGAGGCAGTGGAAATACAGTAGTCATTCATGGACTCTTCCAAGCAGAGAATACCAACCTTTATATACCACCATCTGGCTGACAATGCACTTTCAGTTATCAGTTCTTTCCAAACTGATAACACTCTGAGGTAGGTGACATGATTCTCATTTTAGAGTTGAACTACAGCTCTGAGATATTTAGTGACTTGGCCAAGGTGACTCAGCTAATGGGTAACCAAGCTTGGTTTATAATCCTTAAATCAAGCCAGGAAAGCTCTCCTCAGGATCTGATTCGGTCTTCTGACTTTTCCAGTGAGATAACACACAAAGACAAAGAAAATCCAACAAACTGTAATGGTTATTGCCTCTAGGGATGAGATGTGTGTCTAGGATACAGGCAGGGGAGGGAGATCTAGCTGAGGAGGACACTACCCAGTGGAGAGGCAAGACTCAGAGAAGTCACACAGCCCTCCTGCCCTGGGGGACACTATCTCAGTCACCTTTGCCTTTATAAGAGAGCAATTTGTCCCTCAGCCTAAAGTAAGACCCTCAAAACATCCCAACAGACACCAGCTTGCCTTTGTATCTCTTATGGTTTAGATCTAGATGTTCTCCAAAGCCTGATATGATCACAGATGGGGCTTTTAGAAGGCGATTAGATTTGGGGGGCTTATAGCTGACTTGCTGTTAGGAGGTTGATGTGGTCAGAACAGGTGGGCCATTGGGGAGTAGCCTAAAAAAGTTTTTCTCCCTCTCAGTCTCCTCCACTCTCTCTCTGCTTCCTGTCTACCATACCTTTAGAAGCTTTCCTCCGTTATACCCCTCTGCCTTGCTGTCCTGCTTTGGAGCCAGGCTACTATGGATTGTAATATCTCTTCTCCTTTAAATTGTGGGTGTCAGGTATTGTGTCTCAGTGATGAGAAAATGACTAAGACAGTATCAAAGGCCTCCAGAGACAGAGTTTAGAGAAAACTCTCAGGCCTCAAAAGCTATCCCCACCAAGGATCTGTCATTCTTTGCTTACAAACCTCGTGACAAGGAGACCTCTCATTTCATTTTTTAAAACAAATACTTTTATTGAACATTAATAAAATTTGCATTAATTTCATTTTTAGGGAAATCTTTTTTTTTTTTTTTTTGGTACCGGGGATCGAACTTGGGACCTTGCGCTTGCAAAGCAGGCGGCAGAAACACTGAGCTAAATCCCCAGCCCCGGGAAATCTTTTTTTGATCCCCAAAGCTGTTTCTCTAAACTTCCACTCATCCAATCCTGGTCTTTGAGAGAAATCTTTTTTGTTTGTTTGGGTTTTTTGAGGGGTGGGTTGCCTTAAAAATTCTTACCCCCATTATGCTTTCTCTTCATGGCCCCCAGCTGCTCGGTTCTTTTGGCACCAAGTATTAGGGCTGGAAGAGCTCTGTGTAAAGAGGGCAGAGACTCCCTTAGTGTCCACAGTGCTTTGTCAAGTACCTGGACCTTACAGCTGCTTGATGGAGCCTATTGAGTGGTTGGATATGAGACAGAATCGGGAGCAAGCTTCTTCATTAATAAATGAAGAAAATCAATCCCAGAGAGGACAAGTGACTTGAACAGTCATACAGTTCCTAACACAAGAGCTAGCTTCCAGTTCCAAGGGGTTTCCAGAGTCCTATGCCAAAGGGCATAGAGCCCTTGTTTCCTGTCCACTTTTCTTTTGGGGGTTACCCTAGTCAGTTACACAGAGGACCTCAAAGCCTATTTGGTCCTTGTTACCTCTGTCCTCAACTTGCTGCCACTTTCACCATTTCTCTGTCTGCCCCTGTCTCAGTGGCTTTCTTTTTGTTCCTCAGGTATTTCAAACATGCTCTACCTAGATGTCCATTTGGCAAATACCCTCTTCTCTTCCAACTCGGCCTAAATCTCACCTGCTCGGTGAGCTCTGCCATGACTACTGTATATCATACCCCTACCTTCCCTGCCATACCCTGGCACATCTGATCTCCCTTCCCCAGCACTACTTTTCTTTCCATTGGCCCATCACTTCCTCACATTCCACATGATTGCTTTCTTTTGACTTAAGATAGTTTTTTCTTTTCTTTTCTTTTCTTTTCTTTTCTTTTGGTACCGGGGATCAAACTCAGGACCTTGTGCTTTCAAGGCAGGTAGCGGAACCACTGAGCTAAATCCCTGGCCGAGTTTTTTATTTTCTATCTCCACTCATGGAATGTTAGCTCCATGAGGGCTAAGCTAACATCTCGGTGTGTTTGTTCACAAATATATGCTAAGGACTTAGAACAGTGCCTGAAACATAGTAAGGGCTTAATAAATATTTTTGGAATGACTTTCCTACTCAGAGAATCTAGAAGGTCAGAATCAATACCCACAGGATACAATGGATAGTGAAGACATACTTGTCAATCAGTTGATTATAGGACTCTTCTGCTGCCCTGAAGCACTGTGAACTGGGGATTGGCTACATGGTTGAAGGGAGATGTTCACACGTAGGTGCTCCTGGGGTCACCACGAAAGTCCCAGCTATGGTCATGGCCTGGAGGTTGCCCCCTACCACAGGCCTCAGTGCGAGATATGTGGATCAAGTTGGGCTCACAGTTGTCACTTTTGCTGTCTGTGTTAGTCAGCTTTCCATAGCTGGAACAAAATACCTGAGCTAATCAACTTATAAGGAAGGAAAGTTTATTAGGGGTCATAGTTTTAGAGGTTTCAATCTATGGTCAGTTGCATCCATTGTTTTTGGGCCCATGGCAAGGCAGAACATCACAGCAGGGAACATGGAATGAAAGAAAGCCACTCACCTTAAGGCAGCTGGGAAGCGAAAAAGAGAGAGATAGAAAGATGGGGAAGGAGTCTCAATACTCCCTTGAAGGCCATGACCCCAGTGACCTTTCTTCTACTAGACCCCACCTCCTAAAGGTTCCCCTATATCCCAATAGTGCCATTGGCTGGTAATTAAGCCTTTAGCACATTAATTTTTGGAGGACATTTAAGATTCACACCATAACACTATTCAACCTATCTCAGAGGCTCCTAAATAATGGCCCCAGAGATATCCTGGTCCTAGTCCCTGAAGCCTATGAATGTTAAGTTCTATGGCAAAAAGGATTTGTAGGTGTGATTAAATTAATGATTTTGAGGCAAGGATATTATCCCCGGTTATCAGGGTGAGCCCTAAATGTAATCAAAAGCATCCTCATAATGGGGAGAGAGAAGGAGGTTTCATGACAGAAAAGAAGGCCATGTGGTGGTATAAGCAGAAATTGGAGTATTAAGGGCTGGGGATTTAGCTTAGTGGCACAGTGCCTGCATGGCAAGCTCGAGGTCCTGAGTTCCATCCCCAGTACCAAAAAAAGAAAAAAACAAAAAAGGAATATTGAGCCTTGAAGATGGATGGAAGGGACACCAACCAGAAAATGCAGGTGGCCTTAAGAAGCTGAAAAGAAGCAAGAAGATGGATTCTCTGCCCAGAGCCTCCAGAAAGAGCTACTTCTGCCACTATCTTGACTTATATTCAGTGAAACTGACTTGGGACTGCTGATCTCTACAGCTGTAAGGGAATAAATTTGTGTTGTTTTAAGCCGCTAAGCTTGTGGTAATCTGGCACAATAGCAATAAGAAAGTAATACATCCATTCCACAGGCAGTACTCACTTCAGAACTGCCAGCACAAACCCCTATTGTGTTTTCTTACATCACACAAAATCTCAGACTCTCAGAAATCAGGCTGAGGCAGGAGGAACCTACTGTAGCCCAAGTGATTTTCAGCCCTTATCATCTCAGGTTTTGCCTCTGGAGTGCTCCCAGTTGAGCCATTCTCTTCTGCCTCCTCCACTTCTGGAGTTTTCCACACCTGTAAATAGATCCTGAAGTTTCCTGTGGGCCTGAAGTAGGACCCCGAGGGGACCCTCTCAATTGTCCTGGTTCTGAATATTTAACTATTCCTAAATGAAGAGCTCTCCAAAAGCACACAGCACTCTGCATATTTGCTGACATAATCACATTTGCACATTTGTTGTTGCCTCTGATTGTTATCCTGGAAATTTTCTTTCCCCTCCGGCTTCCCTGAAGGTGGCTTCAGGCCCACCGAGAGCAGCAGCACTTTCCAATGCATGCTTTTTTGTTTCATGGGGAATTCTAAAGCTCAATTTGTCATTCCACTGAACAAAGGTTGAACTGCCCAGCTGAGAATATTCCTGAATTTCACACATGAACACAGATCACCACAATTCAGTGTTCCTAGGCTTGGATATTTTATGTCATTTTTTTTTTACCACAATAGTACTGCAAGGGAGAATTATTCCCACCTATCAGATAAGGAAGCTGAGCCTCGGTATATGGAGAGAATCAGTGAAGCAGGATGGTTAGAAATTGTATGTGGCAGTCAAGAGTGCTGTGTTCCAAATACTTGTACTTCCTGGCTTCACAGTAGTTGGGTGAGTTGCATGACAAGGATAATGGGACAACAGATTGGGAGCAGAAGAGACTGTTGATCACTGGTCTTCCAGGCCAAGAAAGACCTCTTCGAGTTCTCTTTCTCTTTCTCTGCCATAGTGACTGGTGATGTGCCAGATGGAGCCTGCTCAAGAATTGGCCTGGGATTGGGGATTTAGCTCAGTGGTTCTGCTGCCTGCCTCAAAAGCACAAGGTCCCGAGTGTGATCCCCTGTACCAAAAAAAAAAAAAAAAAAATGACCTGGATCTCAGAAAGAGGACATGTGGGGCAGAGCTAGGCTGACCTATGGTGGGCACCGAGCCCACTGCTGTAAGCCTCTAAGACTTAGGGTCATTGTGTAACTTCACCTCTCCTTCCTAACCTCTTTCATGTGTCAGCTCTGCCACTGGGCTAAAGCTATGTGGCCTTGGACAAGCTAGTCAACCTCTCTGGAGCTTGGAAGGATGGAGATACGACCCCTACCATACCATCCATGTTGGATGTAATGAGACCAGATAGGTAAAATTAACAGGGTGGGGTGCCACATAATAAATATTCAGTAAAGGGAAATTGTACTCATTATTATTATTGTTACTATGATTATTATAAAGGAAATTATGTAAATCACCCAGACCCCCCGCCCCAAAGAAAGGAGATAGGGAGGAGTGGAGGGAGAAAGAAGGGAAGGTAAAGGGGATGGAAAAGGAATGAAGATGTGTTATGTACATGCACCAACTCCTCACAAGGAATGTAAACATTATGTTCCACAAAAAATAATAAAGAAAATGATTTGAAAAATATGACAAGCAGAAGTCAAGAAGGAGGTGGAGACTGCATGTTTGACCAACTATTGTGTCTCATGCTACATACTCTCAGAGTCTTCATTCTTGGTATTGGATAACATTATCCCTGTCAACCTAGATTAAAATCAACCTATTTAAGAACAAAGAAAATTACTTTTGGGGGCTAATTAGGATGCAATCTAGGAAAACACGGATTCAAGCAACTTTGGAAATATATTCTGAGGCTTTATGATATGGCAGCTCTATTTACAGTTTTAAACCACAAGGGAGTTGGAAATTATATCACTTGTTAGTCAGGAATTATGATTGATGCTGGCAAAAGTTAAGCTGTTTTGTAAGAAAGGGATTGGATGTGGTCTCCTTCTCTTAGTAGTTTGAGGGAATGGATCCATTGTACAGAAGGTCAGTAGAGGTTAACAATGTTTCAAAGGTCACCTCTCCAGGGGCGAGGGGGAGTGTGTCTTTAGTCCAGTTCAAAGATTATTTTTTTTCCCAGTTCAAAATTTTAAACTAAGTGTGGTGATGTACACCTGTCATCCTAGCACTCTGGGAGGCTGGGACAAGAAGATTTCAAGTTGGAGGCCAGCCTGGGCAACTCAGTGACTAGTGAGAACCTGTCTCAAAATAAAAAATAAGATTAAATCAAAAATAGGGCTGGGACTGTACCTCAGTATGAAGACCCTGAGTTCAATCTCCAGTACCAAAGGAAAAAAAAAGGTTCAGCTGTGGATATGGGAGAGACTGAAATCTGACTAATAATGCTTCTACACTCCATTTTGAGTACCCTGATCCAATGCTACTTCATTTTTATTTTTTCTCCTTAACATCCTTATTTTACAAATGAGTGAACTGAGGTTTGAGGAAGTTATTTAACTTACCCAGAGTCTTGAAGCCATTAAATGGGGGGAGCCAAGATTTGGGTTTAGGCCTGGATGCCTCTCTCACCATCATGTTTTTTCTTTCTTTTTTTTTTTTTAATCCTTTTATTGGTATATTTTAGGTGTACAATATAATGACATTCATCATTGGAAATATGCACCTTTACATAATCTCTTGGTTCTTATTTCCCCCCCTTCCCCTGCCCTCCCCTCAACCCCTCCATCCCTCCCTATTTACAAAGATTTTGTTTCCTTTTTTTCATTTTTCTCATATTAATTACATAAGAGAGAGATAGAAAGATGGGGAAGGAGTCTCAATAC
>NW_004624784.1:9424610-9453730 GCF_000247695.1 Heterocephalus glaber | reverse complement strand
TCTGGGTTGGAGGTTGTTTTCCTTTAGGACTTGAAATACATCACTCCAAACTCTTCTTGCCTTGAGGGTTTGCACTGAGAAGTCTGCTGTGATTCTGATGGGCTTTCCTTTGTATGTGATTTGTTTCTTTTCTGTAACTGCTTGTAGAACTTTGTTCTTCTGTTGTGTTTCTGGAATCTTAACAATTATAGGCCTATGTGCAGACATTTTTGATCAAGGCTAGCTGGAGTCCTATATGCCTCACTTATCTGTATGTACAGTTCTTTTCCCCTGCTTGGGAAGTTTTCTGCCATCACTTCTGTGAACAGTATTTTTTTTTTATGTCATCTGCCCTCTCTCCTCTTTCTTCATTGACTCCAATCAGTCTTATGTTATTCTTCTTTGCATCATCTAGCAGCTACTGGATTGATCTCTCATGGTTCCTTACAATTTTAAAGCAATTTTTCTTTTCCTGGTCACTAATTGCAATCTTATTTTCTATATCTGAAATTCTGTCTTCACATTGGCTCATTCTGCTGCATTAACTTTCAATGGAGTTTTTAGTCTCCTGGAAATGTGTTTGCATCTATTTTATGGATTCCATTTGTTTCCTATGTTGGGATTCCATCATGTTCCTCAGCTCCTCTATTTTTTTTATCTGTGTCCTCTCTAGATGTATTAATCATGTCTTGCAGTATGGGCACAATCTCTACTGTTATCTGAGAAATTATTTCTGATTTCATTTTTTCCAGATCCTCTTTCATTGCTAATTCAGGGAATCCAGGTGGTTGAGCATCAGAGTGTTCCATCTTGTTTCCCTTTGGGGTTGCTGTAGGTGATCTGGAAGTCTGGTTCTGAGGCTTGTTTAAGTGTCTTCTCATTTCAACTGGGGCAGGCGGTTGTGCTGCTAGTGCCTGAGCGGCTCACCTCCTCTGTGCTGGGAGCTGTGGCATGCTGATCTTGAAGCCTCCTCTGTGCTGGGAGCTGTGGCATGCCTACCTGGAACCCTCCTCTGGTCTGGGAGCTGTGGCATGCTGACCTGGAACCCTCCCCCATGCTGGGATCTGCTGTATGTTTCACCATCATTTTCTTTATCTTCCTTGAAGGAGAATTAGCCTAGTACTGGTCACATAATCTTTTCTAAGCCCCTGCCTCTTCCTCTCCACCTCCAGCCAGCCACTTTGCTTTCCCAGATCAGTACTGTGTGTCTCAGTCTGCAAAATGCCAGCCTCCTCCAGCTTGCTTCTGACTTTCTGGGTTGACCTCCAGCATTCCTGCCTCACTTCTGACCCCATGCCCTGCTCTTCCATTTGGTTTTCCTTCAGCCCAAGAATGGGAGCTATGGTGTGCTCAGGACTCTAGCCTAGGCTACTATGCATCTTCACACTGGGGTGGTGGCTCTTTCTCAACATGGGAATGACAATTTATTACCTTTGCAGCTTCTATTGTCACCCACAGGAGTGGCCAGCCCATAATGGCTCTGCAGCTCTCGCTGACAGGAAGAGCATTGTCGTCTCTCTTTTCAGATGAAGATACTCTATTAAGATGTTAATGCTGATAATCCTGAGATCAAATTCTACCCTGGTGTGATGGTAGGGAAATTTCCTAACTTGCCTGGGCCTCAGGCTATGTTTTGTCAATTTACCCTACTATGTAAGACTGTCCATGAGGACTCAGACAGAACATCCTCATGCAATGGGTGATGTGCAGTGAGTGTCCTGTAGGTAGTAGCTGTCAGTAATTAACACCATTATTATTGTTTTGTTTGGTACTTTTTTTTTTTTTGAGACAGGGTCTTGCTGTGCAGTCCAGGCTGGCCTTGAAAGCACAATTCTCCTGCCTCAGCCTCCTTAGTGCTGGCAATGACAGATTTGTGCCACCTGCTCAGCCATCATCTTTATCATTATCATAAATGTATTATGTTCTCCTAACCTCATCTGCAAAATGAGAACTCTAATTTCCCCTCAACTTTGAGTTACTGTCACACACACACACACACACACACACACACACACACACACACTCTGCTGCCCAAACAGCAGCTCAGGGGACCCCAGGTCTATACAACCAGAATGACCAGGCTGGGCTCTGCCCCATGCTCTGGTGGCAAGCACAGGGTGGAAGGGAGAGTGGCTGAAGGTAAAGGGGCAGGGAATGTGAGGTGGATCAGCAGGCTTTAGTGAGATCTTGGGCCTGGAGTGCAGCCCTGGAGCCATCTCCTGTAGACCTGAAAGAGGTCATAAAACCTAATGGGTGTTTGAAACTTCACCAGCAAGGGAGGGCTGGGAGATGGAGAGAGCTTTTATCCCTCCCAGGGACCAGGGCTGAGACACAGTGGCGGGAAGAGCAGGCCACTCTGACTCCTGGGGATCTGAGTAGGAAGAAAGAGAGCTGGCTCCAAGTCTTGGTGCCTCCTGCTAGCACAGCACCTCTGGGACGCAGGGGCAGGAGCAGAGACAGCAGCATGGTCCAGCATAGCCCAGCATAGCCCAGCATAGCCCACTTCCAGAAGGATGATGCCACATGTCTCTCCAGTCTCAGGCCTACCCCTATCTGATGCTCTAATGTGCTGTGGTCGCAGAAGGGAGGGGCCCAGTGAGCAAGAGGGTTGGTTATTCAATCTGTCTAGAGCTCAACAGTCAGTGAAAGGAGAGGGAATCACAACTGAGAACCCAGGATAGAGGGTCCCTCGAGATAATACGGCCACAGCTCAGCAAGCAGGAGTGCCCAAGTGTTCGCCCAGGGCAGCGAGTAGCTTTGGAGAAGTGGGTGCCTGATGTCATGTGCAGGCAGCCTCATTCTGGAAAAAAGGGCATGTGCTGTCATGAGAGGGGGCCAGTGGAAGGGGCCTTCTTTACCCTCGTTGGCTCTCTCCTTGGACTGCACACAAAGCCATCTCCGCCATCTGGCCACAGCCTATAATTCTGCCGACCAGCTGCACTGGGTGCTTGACTGCTCTGATTGTGAGGAGGGAGATTACTGAGTGGAGTGCAGTGATTGGCAGGTGCCTGAGGGCCCAGCTGCCTGGTAGTAGCTGGTTCCATGTGACGCTGTGCTGCCCCTGAACTCCCATCCCCTAGCTCCTGGGCCCCCCTGAGTCCCTACTATCATCCTTTACTTTCATTGTTCCTTAGATTCCCCCCTCCATGTGCAAATGAATGTGTAAATTCAATGCACAATGAATCCCTTGGGAGTGTGGTGAGAATTCAGATTTGGAATCAGAAGGTCTGAGAGGGACTGAGCATCTGCATTTCCAACTACTTCCTGGGCGATGCAGACACTATAAATCCAAGCACCATTCTTTTCGTAGCAAACTTTTAGGGTTGACAAAGCTTTTCCGTATATATGGTCTCCCTGGGCTCTCATAACAGCCCTGATGTAAAGTGGTGTGGAAGAATTGCTGCCATTCTCAATGCTTCTAATGCAAGGTATTGTGCTTTGGCAATTAATAAATCTCATCTCATTCAATTTTCTCGACAACTAGCCAAAAGAGCTCTTTCTAGAATTTCCAAATGGAAAAAATACTGAGGTTCTGAGATAGTTATGTAACTTGAGAAAAATCACAAATCTAAGTAGTAGAGTTGAAAATAATCAAACTCACATATTCTAACACAAATCTCTTTCACTAGTCACATATCAAATTGACGAATGTGAGACACTTCAAGAAGTAAAGGTTGAAGGTTCAAGTTCTTCAGTGAGAATACTTGAGTGTGGCAGATTGTCCAAGAGCTTGGAGCCTATGGTCAGATCTGAACCCTCATTGCTATGGTTTGGACCTGGAATATCTTCCAAAGGTCCACATGTCAAAGTTTGGTTCCTAGCTTGATATTGGCCTAGCAGGAGGTCTTCAGGTCACTGGAGGTGTGCCTCAAAGGGGACTGTGGGACTCCAGTCCCTGACCCTTTCTCTTTTGCTTCCTCACCATGAGTACTTTTGCTACACCATGTATTCCCACAATGATATGTTGCCCCTACCACAGGCCTACGAACAATGCGTCTGCCCAATCATAGACTGGAACCCCCAATACTGTGAGCTAAAATAAACGTCTTCTCTTTGTAAGTTGACTATTTTGGGTATTTGTTATAGTGATAGAAAGCTAACACACAAGTTTTTTTTCTCTTATAGTGATCTTGGGCAACTTACCTAACCTCTCTGTGCCTCTGTGTTTTTCAATTGCGAGATGAGAATGATAATATTATGGTCATATTTATATGTATCATGCATATTATATACATATCCTCATAATAACCCTACTATTAGCAAAAACCCTAGTCTATCTATCTATCTATCTACCTACCTACCTAGTATAGGCCCTGGAAATACAGTAGTGAACAAAAATAACCTTCCTGCTCTCTTGGGACTGACATTCTAGTCCTCCTAGAATAATACCACCCAAAACACTCAGCACGGTACTTGGCACATGGCAAAACCCTCCATGATCATTAGCTCTGATTGTCTCCACTACTGTCTACACCTCAAGTTTTCTATTAATACACTACTTTAAAGCATGGGCAGAGCCAAATTTACCCTCTCTCATTCCATGAAGTCTAAAGTTTCACTTTTAAAGTTCATTCTAAATTTTTACTTCTTAACCAAAATATATTGGTATTTATTTCCATAGGAAATTAAACAAGTGTTCTGAGAACACATTGTTGAGTAAAACTAATGCTCTAGAAAAGGAATCATGCTCATTCTGGGGCTTTGAGTGTACCTGGCACACTACTGAGCCCCTCGGTGGGTACACATACCCTAGATTGAAAGTTTGGCATGAACTTGCTTTACCAAATGGTTGTTAGCAATAAGTGACTGTGTAGAAATTGGCACAGGAGGAAGAGCTCAGATCTGTTTTGTGCAGAGTTTGGAAAGTTAGTTTTGGAGACAAATGAGCATACAGTGAGGGGTCCTTTGGGCAGTGTGGTGACACAAGTGGCTGTGTAGCTGTGGGTGGGGAAGAGGGAAGAGAGAGAAAAAACTTAGACAAGCTTCAGCTATTGCACAATGAGGCCAAATTTGCTCTTGGTGCTCGATGGGCTGGGTTGGGGGAGAAGGCTACAGGAGGATGGGGCTAGGGTAGAAAAGAAAGCTAGAACTTATAGAGACCTGGGAAGCCAACAATGGACAGGGAAATGGGAGAAAATAATTGCCAATAGTACTTGCATTCCCTCTCTCTCAGCCTGGTGCTTTCCAACGAGCATAAGCAGGTGACCAGAAGCAGGGACTGATCATAGGCTAGCTATCCACATGCAGCCTGGTCTCCAGGAGGGATGATAATCCTGCTAGGCCCCTGTGGTCCCCCTGTCTTTGGAGCCCAACACTAGGCTGGAGAGGTACAGAAGGCAAGAAAAGGGGAGCACCAGCCTCCTCCCACAAACCTGGAGTCTGTTGGTTGCCACGGAGCCTGCCCACCACCCAGCAGTGCCTTCTAGCTCCTGCAGAAAGCCTAGCTGCAATTCCTGCTTTATGGCCTCTGCCAAATGAAGCACAAACTTAACTACATCACCTCCCCATAGCCGGGGGAGGGAGCTAGGGGTGGCGTGCTGGGCTTCTTCAGCCCCCTAATCTAATCACTGGTGTGGGTCATTTCAATTACGGACACCAGAGTGTGGTGAGGGGTGTGGCAGCTCATAAAAGCCTCCATGCTGGTGCTCGGCTAATTATGAAGCTCTTACTACTGTCTCAGCAGGTAAATAACTCAGGACTGACAGGTTCTGGCTGTTGAGGTGGAGTCTGAGCTGGGGAACAGGGAATTTAGACTGAGCTTGATAGGGAGGTGACAAGATGGGGCCTCAGGGCACAAGTTGGGGCTGCTGGTGGGGAAAGAACTGGGCTCTCTGCACTGGGATGGCCATCCACCATCCAATGATTGGCGGAGGAACTCTGCCTTAAAGCATGCTCTGAAGTGTTCCAGGAGCCTCAGAGCCACAGGGTATGGTAAAATTTAACTCCATCTGCTTCTACTAACCTTGCTGTACATGCATAATTGGATCTCTGAGAAGTGAGAGGATTTGGGGAAGCCTTGAGCCTGAGGTGGGAGAATGGCTAACTCCATCTGCAAGTTTCCTGCTGGCTCCCCTCATGGCCTTCTTTCCTTTGCTTTCTGGTTCTGACCCACACAGGTTCAAAGTCAAGACATGGGTGACTTGCTATGTCATAAGTATTTAAGAGTTGAGAAGCTCAGCTTCTTTTACCACCATGGGTCCTGCTCCTCTCAGACAACTATAGAAGGTGGCAAGGATTATCTTGGTAGGAAAGGGAGACACCAGGGGTTGGGAACGTAGCTCAGTCACAGAGTGCTTGTATACCATGTGTGAGGCTCTAGGTTTGATCCCCAGCATTTGGTTATTTGTAATACGTACAAAGGGCTAGGGAGGCTTTGGGAGGCAGTCATGGTAGCACTTAAAAATTATCTTGGTGGGAGGGGTAGGGGAAAGGAAAGAAGGGAATGGAATTAATATGAGAAAATGAAAAAAGGAAACAAAGTCTTTGTAAATAGGGAGGGATGGAGGGGTTTAAGGGAGGGCAGGGGAAGGGGGAAAAATAAGAATCAAGAGAGATTATGTAAAGGTGCAAATTTCCAATGATGAATGTCATTATACTGTATACCTAAAATGTACCAATAAAAGGGTATACAGTTAAAAAACAACAACAAAAACGTTATCTTGAGGTATTATGATGAACTGAAAGTTAGCTGGATAATCATCTCTGTATTCTAGATGCCAGTGGAGCCCCCAGAACTAGAACTGTGATTTCTCAGTGAATGTTAAAAGTACCTTATAACTACCTCCTACATTCTGGAAAACAGCAGATGGTAGGAGTATTCACAGCTGGGAGAGTCCCATTTTTGCTTTGTTCCTCAGTTTCCTTCCTCTATGAAACAGGAACCATGGAATGTGTAAACATTTGGAGGAGCTGAGCTAAAGCTGCTCTGTAAATAAGGGCTGCTGGCAATCATGCTCCTTCCATGGCATAAAGCACTATTCCAGGTGGAGGTCTGCAGTATCTCGTGTTAATAATGTCATTGCTTCAGGCTGCAGACTGACCCTGAGGCTCAGAGTGAGTTCTTGGCTGCCAGTGGAGATCAGAACCACTTGGTATGAAACAGCAGGCATCCACTTAGTGGCCAGGCCTAGTATATTTATACTTACATTACTAGAGAGAACCACAGCCCATAGCTGGACTCTGGTAGAGGTAGCTAGAAGTCAGACCCCACACCAAAGACTGATGACAAGAATTCATAATTGATAGCAGACAGGTCTTTTGTTTATTTTGTGATACATTACTTGCTTTTCAAAATGCTCTAAAATACTTTGCTTGATTTTGATCTCATACACTCTGTGATATGGATAGAGTAAGTTTAACAGCCTCAATTTCAGATAAAGTAGATAGAAGTGTGAGAAGTTAAGTTCAAGTTCCTCTGAGTAAATAGTGATGAAACTAGGGCCAGAATCAGGTCTCCTGAATGTGAATCTGGTACTCTTTCCAATAAGCAGTCAGGAATGAGGGAGACACAATAGCAAAGTGTTCACTGCAGGACTTTTCCTCTTTCCCTCCTTTCCCTCTCTATTATCTGGGGGAGGAAGTAAGAAAGCCAAAATCAATATAGAAACTAACTGAGCACGGCATGGCAGAGGAGGCTGCTGGTAGAAAATAGGAAGTGAAGAAGGAAACAGGTGGAGCTTTGCATGGATACTTCCTGTTCACAAACTTCTTATGTTCCTCATTTCATTAACAGCAGCAGTGGAATTTCATGGACAATTGGCGTCGAGCACTAACTGGGAGGTAATGAGAGAGGGAGGATGCAGGTAAAGGCTGTTTGAATTTAAATTCTATTTCTTCAGGGGGAGAAGGGGGGAAGATTTTTTTAAAAAGCAATTTTAGTGCCCGAAAAAGTTCCTTGCAAACAGCTTAGGACTTTTGTGTCTTGTCTTGGCAGCACTGGGCCTGGTGATTGTCTCACAGCCCACTGTGTCCTTGTGCCCACCAGCCTTCTGAAGACTACCCTGCAGATGGGGTACACAGATGCCCAGGAACTGGGTATCTGACTTTGAGTAGATTTTATCCCTCAGACTTGCGGAAACACACCAGATACATGTCCACTGTCAGGAGCAAGCTAGAATGAGTTGCTTTGCTATTGCTATTGCAAAATCATCATAGGCAAAATGCCACACACCTGAGCGGAAATGGGGGCTAAACTAAAAAGAGAAAACAGTGCAACTACTGTAATGTGTGGTCTTTATGACATCTCTCTCTCTCTCTCTCTCTCTCTCTCTCTCACACACACACACACACACGCATGCACACACATACATATAAAAAGAGGCTATAAAACATTCAAAAGAAGAAAGATATAAGTTAATGCAGCAACAAAGATAGAAACCAGGGGTGATCAGGTGAAAATGGTGGGAGAATAAGGCTGTTTTGAGCGGGGCTCTGAGACAGAGTTGATATAGAGACTGGTGAAGCAAAAGAAGAATATGTCAAATAGAAGTAGAGGCTTGGCTGGAAAAACCCTTCCCGAGGAGGATCAGAAGCAGGCTAGCTTGACTGCACTGAATACTGTGGTAGGAAACAGTGAGAAACCAAGAAAGTCAAATAAAAGGGAAGGATATCTTGTGAAAGGCTTGAATTCTGACCTTATAATTCAGGCTTGAGATCACTGGAACTGACATGAGATAGGATAATTACTATAGACTTGGTTACTGGAGAATCTGGGCCAGAGTTGATTAGTTCCTCAGTGCCAGGTGATCGGACTCTTCTACTCCTTCTGAATGAGTGTCTGTGGCAAGAAGGAATGCTAAGGAGCCATCAGGACTACGATGCTGGACTTCATGCACCACTGTGGCTAGGTGAAGGACTCAGTCTTTGGTCAGTCCTAGATGTTTCTGTAAAGGTATTTTTTTAGATAAGTTCAATATTTAAATCAGTAGACTTTGAGTAGAATGAGTGACTCTCCATAATGTGGGCAGGCTTCATACAATTGGTTGAAGACCTTAGTTTTAAAACTCCCAGAAAAGGGAATCTTGCCAATGGACTACCTCTGGACTCAAACTTATAGCTTTCCTCCTGTCTCCAGCTTGCTGGTCTGCCTTGATGATTTTGGACTTGCCAAGTCTCCACAATTGCCTGTGAGTTATGGAGTGATTCATGTCCCTCCGAAATCTAACTCTTTTTTTGGTACTGGGGATTGAACTCGGGTCCTTGCACTTGCGCAGCAGTCGGTGAAACCACTGAGCTAAATCCCCGACCCCAAAATCTAACTCTTAATGCTTCAGAATATGACTGCATCTGGAGACAAAGTCTTGAAAGAAGTAGTTAAGGTTAAATGGAGGCACTAGGATAGGCCCTAATCCAATATGACTGGTGTCCTTATAGGAAGAGGAAACTTGGACACAGGTATAGAGGAAGGACCATGTGAAGATGCCTGGAGAAGGTAGCAGTCTACAAGCCAAGGACAGAGGTCTCAGAAGAAATCAAGTTTGCTGGCACCTTGATCTCAGGCTTCCAGTATCCAGAATAACAAGAAAATAAATTTCTGTTTGTTCAAGTTGTGGCTCAGTCTGCAGCATTTTACTTAGTAGCCCTAGCTGACTAGTACAAGGACAGTGGATTGTAAATCCCTTGAATCTAAGGACCATGCCCCCAGATCAGTGCCTTCCCCATAGTGTGGGCTTAATAAATGCTGTGCTGGACTGGGCCTGGAAGCCTTAGCACCCGGGTTCTCCATGGCACAGAAGGAAGATGGAGTCAATGTCTCAACTGGAAGAGTGGGAACAAGAGCTTCAAAAGGTACATATATAACAGGAGTTTTGTGTTCTGATTGACTCAAGGGAGACTATGGGAATCAAATCAAGTGGAGAATACTCTGTGACTGACTTATTTTCTATTCTCTAGTGTGTCGAAAATAATTCCTGGTTCTTAATCAACACTCAATAAAGGTTTTGTTGAGTGAAAGACTAAATAAATGACAAAGGCAGAACGGGGAGATGGAGTGATCATACATATGCTGTTAAACAACTGTTTAAGCATGCATGTAAGCGTGCCTGTAACTAGGAATTTTATGAAGGAGATTTCTAGGTTCCTGGTGAGTGAAGCCTTACTCTTTACTGTATACCTTGTTCTATTTACACATTTTCATCCTGAACAGGTTATTCCTGGATCCTCTGTTGTCCATAGGGTGTGTTCTTGGACTCAATGAAAAGAGGCAAAGGAGGTGGGTGGGAAGCTTTTAAACTTAACCACCATTGCTCCCCCTTCTGTCTCCCCTCAGAAATATTTTCAGCTGCCCTAGGTGCTATGACAGCATGGTGATTAAGCCCAGCGGTTTCAGTTTTCACAAGCCACTCCACAGAACCCAGAGAGAACACAAGGTGACAGTATAGAGCCCCAGCATGACAAGGTAGCTTCGGAAGAGCAGTTGGTCAAAGCGGTACAGGAGAGCCAGCCACTCAACATCTTGCTGGTCCATCTGGTCCTGGGTTTGGAGGTAGTTGTTGATGGATCGAAGCTGGAACCAGACTTCCTTTAGGGTCCCTGGCTGGGCCTGCTGGTCTTGATAACTTGGGGACTCTGCATGATAGAGCAAAACACTAAGTAAGCCAAAGGCTAACAAAGCCAGCCTGAACTTTTCCTTGAAGCTGATGGCCTTCAAGGGAGGTTGTGGGCAACACTGGGCAGTGGGTTGGGGTTGGGGTCAGGGACTCTTGCCTTCCTTGCTTAGATAGGCATGGCTGTGCTGAAGGAAGGCCGGGAGCACATGGTAGAAATGTGTTGTCTAAGCAGGGTGTGTATAGGTGAGATTCACCTAGGAGATTTGCTGAGCTGGGGACCAGCCCCAGTTACTCACTTGGAGTTTTAGAGGCTGAGATGATTCATATGCTTTTTAAAATTAAGGAACTGGAACTCCAATATATACAACCCCTCTCCAGGGGAGAGGGGAGAGGAGAGAGATTCCATGTCAGAGGAATCAGTGGCTCAATCACTAGGTAATTAGTTGAAACTGGAAAATTAAACAAGCTAGGAGTAACAGAGGACCTGATCTTCAAGCTAAAATGACCTCCAGCAGAAAGTGACCTTTAGTCCCTAGAGAGGTAAAATAAAATGCTGCACAGGGACTAAGAAGCAGGTGTTTCAGGTTCTTCACATAATCCACCACAAGGCCTGGTGCTTTTCCAGTCGGCATTGGTGCCCAGAGTGATAAAGCAAGGCAGGATAGGGAGCTCAAGCTTTCTCACAAACCTGTTACCCCAGCACACTGGGCCCGGGGGTCCACTCTAGGTTCATCAGCATCGGCATCCCTTTGAAGACACAAGAGGGGCTGTTCCCACCCACTGCACTGTCCGTTGTGGAGGAATTTGACCAAGAGGACTGATTTAGATAAGCTGAGAACCAAGAAGGCCATGCAGACTGTGAAGAATACACCTGAGGGAAGACAACAGAATAGGAAAGATGGAGTTAGCCAGAGACTCAGGCCTCCCCCTCCTCTAATCTGAAAGGCAACACAGGTCTCTGGCAGGACCAGTGTAAGATGGGTGTCATGTGGTCTTGAGGCTGCTTACCAATCAAAGAGGTATTCCCTGTGCTCCTTGGCACCTCGTTAGCCATGTTGACCCTGAAGACAGTGTAGCCCACCAGCACACTGGTCTTGAATATAATCCTTGCCCGGCAGTTGGGTGGAAGGTAGAAGCTCCCCAGGTCCATAAGCATTAGGAAGATGCTGGGAATCAGCAGGCTCACGACATAGGCCAGGGGGCGTCTTCGAATCACCACCTGGCCAGGGAAAAAGACTCTGCTGAATCTATGCCGATGGACTAGGGTTTGGCCACAGCCAGGAATATTCCCTTAAGTCTCAGTACTTTTCTGTGTAGTTTATCTTGGGAATATGTTTGAGGTTATTTTGTGGTTTAGAAAAAAGGAAAACTGTCCTTTAAACTTTTACAAAAGCTAATGTTAATGTTATTGATAGTTACAATAAGAAGCAGTTATTTATTTATCACTTTTGTGCCTGGCATTAGACTAAGTGTTTCACATGCTTATCCTAGTCAGTCCTCACAACTTTAAGGGCTGAGTTTTGTTATTGGCTCCATTTTACAAACAAGAAAACTGAGATTCAAACAGGTTGAATTACTTGTCCAAATGCACACAGTTGGTGCAAAACTACCTTAAAACCCAAAACCTTCATTTTCTTAAACCACTTACTATGCAAAATTATTGTGTATTATTTTCTGGTTACTTTTCTTGTTTCTTGGCATGTGAGCTCCTTGGGATTGGGAGATCTATCAGAGTCTCAGCAGGAACACATAGCACAGTAAAATGAGTAAATTTCAGGTGGGCTCAATAAAAAGACTCTTTGCAAGATGTGGACGTGGTATAAAGTAACCACAAGAACAGCAGGGCTGAACTTGGTGCTGCATGCCTGTAATCCCCGCACTCTGGGAGGCTGAGGTAGGAGGATCTCAAGTTTGAGCCCTGCCTGGGCAACTTAGCAAGATCCTTTCTCAAAACACACAAGCAAGCAAACAAACAAAAAGGACCAGTGATATGGCTCAGTGTGAAGGTCCTGGGTTCAATCTCCAGTCCCCCCACTCCCTAAAAGAAGATTAATACTCCAGGACTTTTTGCAGACTGAGTGAGTAGATATTATCCTTAGGCCTGAAGGGGCCAAAGGCTAGGAGTAGAGTCCAGACCTGAGGAGCGAGAAGGCTGTGCAGACAGGCAAGAGCTGTGGCTTGCTCCTAGGAACACAACCAGTTTGGCAGTGACCACCCCCCAACCCCTTGCAACTTCCTGTCACTACTCCTGACCCTTTCTTCCATGACCAAGGATCCCATCTTGCAGGCCCCAGCTCAGTCTCCAGGAGCACAGAGAAGGGAGGAGAAAGTGGATGTGGGTTCCCCTAGAGAAGAGCAAACTGAAGTTATCCCCCTTAGTCTGTACTATTGGTCCGTACAGAGCTCTGAGCAGTGTTTGCAGCTTGGAATTTGAGTCTCATAAAATCACTATTATTATTGCCATGTTTTATAGCTGTGTATATATCTATATCTATATCTATATCTATATATCACTATGGGATAGTGATAGGAAAATGCCTTTAAGAAATGCCTACTCTTCTCATCCTTCCTAAAAAGAAACCAGGAAATACATAGCTGAGCTGCTTCTCCCACTGGACTGTGAACCCTCGATTCATTCCATCTCCAGGGTGGTGATGATGTTCCAAGAAGCAAAATAAGGCTTTTCTTTTTTTTTTTGGTTCTGGGGATCGAACTCGGGTGCTTGCACTTGCGCAGCAGATGGCGAAACCACTGAGCTAAATCCCTGGCCCTAAGACTTTTCTTATAGTAGGTATTCAATAAATGTTTATCAAATAAATGAACATCCTAGGCTCTTTGCTACTGGATTTAGGTGAATAATGCTTAGAATCTCAATTCTTGGATTTTCCTAACAATAGAATGCTTTCTACATGTGAGGTAGAGTGCTGGATGCATTTACTCAAACAATGTGATTTATATAAATCTCACTGCCAACTTGTTGGTAAGTAACACTTTACAGCTCAGCCCCCTTAAGTCAGATGAGCCAGTGGCAGAGCTAGTGTGCTCCCCCACTGTCTGATTCCTCCTGTTCTTTTCCATTACAGCACATTTGACTGGGTCTCTGAGTCTGAGTAGGGACAGGGTCCTTCTCTCCCATCTCCATCTCCTGCTCCAAAGCCAAGGCAGAAATGACATGCAGAGCCCAGCAATGGGGCAGAGGATGGCGAGAGAACAGCTCAGCCAGGAGAGTTCAGACACCATCTTGCTGATCAGAGTGAGGGCTCCCCAGCCCCCAGGTCCGGGAGCCCATCCCAACTCAGTGGAGCCTGGAAGGCCAGAGCCATTTGGCAGATTGTAGTCTGGCTGTTGTCTTTCACATTAAGCATAATTGGTTGCAAATGGCTACACCAGAGCAATACTCACTGCTTTGCAGTAATTTGGTTAAAACACATTTCTACCAAAGTACATTCAACAAGAAAAACAATAACAAAATTAATTGCCATCAGCCTGCACCTCTCTAGCTCCTGTCATCATGCTGTCATTGAGATGGCTGTGGGTAGTTGGGGCAGGAGAAAGAGGTCAACTCTCAGCATCTATTGTGACCCAGCCTGGGCTATCGGTGATCTGGCCTCATGGGGCTGGGTGGCACCCAGGTCTGCTATCTCTGGAGCATAGAAGGAGAATCTCCCTCTTGGCAGATTGCATGAAAGGGAAGAAAAGTCTAAGAATATCACCATAAGGAAAAGGAGAAGTAGGCATGATGATTTGGCTGGAAACAACTCAGACTTAAAATCAAAGGTGCAGAGCTCCAAAGTGACTCCATTCTAAGAGCTTATATGAGCAAGTCTAATGATCCTGTATGAGGTAACCTCTCTGGGCCTCAATTCCTATTCTTTCCTTTTCTATGTTTGTTTGTTTTTGTTTGGTACCAGGGATTGAACTCGGGTCCTTGAGCTTGGGAGGCAGGCAGTGGAACCACTGAGCTGAATCCCCGGCCCTATTTTTGTTTGTTTTTGAGACAGGGTCTCACTATGTATCCAAGGCTGGCCTCAAATTCTAGGTGATCCTCTTGTCTCAGCCTCCCAAGAGCTGGGACTACAGGGGTGTGCCCCTACATCTTGCTCCCCTTTTCTTACAGTAGTCTGTTTTTGCTTTGCCAAACATCTTGGGTACTTCTGAGATCTGTTGTGCTCTTTAAATAAAGTTCCTATGTGAATAGCACAAGTAAGGATGACTATTCTCCACCCAGAGGCTGAGGCAGACAGTAAATGTTAATCTAAGCCGAAACCAAAGGCAGGTAGTAGGGCTCCTCCAAGTCCCTAATTCTTGAGAAGTGCAAGGGTCAGGGGAGAGGTGAGGGAAGAGGGAGGGCTCAGAGGCTAGGAGTCAGCTGGCTTCATGGGTGTGAGACCTGTACAGACCCTGAACTTGGACTGGCCCTGCACTTGGCTTAATGCTGAGCTAGTGAGGTTTAGAAATTCTTAATAACTTTTGAACAAGAAGCTCCACATTTTTATTTGCAGTGAGCCCTACAAGTTTTGTCAGATTCTGTCAGGAAGCTACAATTGACTGGATGTCAACAACAGCTGAATGCTGGAAGGAAAGCATAAGTACCAATTTGGACAATTCACTTCTGCTGTGACATAAAGTGAAGAACTTTCCTGCTGATTGTAGTGATGCCTGCCTGTAATCCCAGCACTCAGGAGGCAGAGGGAGGAGGATCACCGTGAGTTCGAGGCCAGCCTGGGCTACATAACGAGTTCAAGGCCAGCCTGAATTACACAGTGAGACCCTGTCTTGAACAAAACAAAATAAAACAGAACAGAACAGAACTTTTCTGTCTCTGGATTGTTAAATTGAAAAACCCCTCCAGAACTACCTCATCCACTCTTCTCCTACCTTTAGGATGAGGTACGTTCCCCTTCCTAAAATAGACCAAATAGTCCCTACTAGTTTGGTTTTCTTCCCACAACAAGGGGCTCACCTTTTTCCTTAAGTTGATTTAGGGGCAATGTTTCCTTCAGCTTAGACTAATTTTCTCTATAAGCCCAGTGCAGCTTTAAAAAACTAATTTTATCATATGGTTTTCAGAAACTTTTTCTTCATTTCATCATTTGATCTTCAGCATCCTTTATTCTTCATTTAACAAACAATAATTGAGCATGAACAGGCTGTCAGGCACTATCCTAAATACCAGAATTAGATTATTAATGGGACGGGTCTTTGCCCTAGCCTCTGTCATAAAGGTTCATGAACCTGATCTGGTGGCTGGATATTTCATTAGTCTGTGACTGGAAAGGAACTTTGCACCAGAATGGAATATAACCAGAGTGTATAAATGATTTGTATGACTTAGGTGATGAGACTTGGGACTTTCTGCATTGATATTCAGGTGATTATTTTGGATTTAGAGTGGATGCTAGGATAGACTAAGACTTTTCAGAATGCTGAGATGGGTGAATGTATTTTGCTTGTGAGGCAGATATGAGTTTTGAGGGCCACAGCATGGTAGACTGTACTGTGATAAATAGTGTCCCCAAGATGTTATGTCCTTCCTGGAACCTTTGAATATGATCTTATTGGGAAATAGGATCATTGAAGATATAATTAGTTAAGATGAGATCATAATAGGGTAGGATGGGCCTTTCATCCAATCTGACTTGGGTCCTTAGAAGGGAAAAAACATCTAACAAGAATGCAATGCAAAGGTGGGAGCAGATGGGGTGATGGGTCTGTAAGTCAAGGAATGTCAGTGATTGCTGGCATGGAATGGATTCTCCCTTGGAATGCTCAGAAGATCGGGCTTCTTGATTCCAGACTTCTAGACTCCAGAATTGTCAGAGAATAAATTTCCATTGTTGTAAGCCACCCAGCTGGGTGCTTTGTCATGGCAGCCTTGTGAAATGACTGAAGGTGACTTGCCCAGTAACACAATGTGTGTGTGTCTGCCTAAGAATGTACTGGAATACACTGTGTGGCACTTAATTTTGTGTCATCATGCTGTAGGATTAGATATATGGTTTCTGGAGTCAGATTGCCTGGGTTCAAGACCAGGCTCCACTAGTCACCATGTAACTTCCAATAAGTTGCTTAACTTCTTGGCACTTCAATCCATCTACTTGTAAAACTGAAGATACTTTGAGAACCCATCTCATGGGTGTAAACATCTACCAACTCTGAGACTAATGCCTAGCATACAGTGTTCAGTCTTGCAATTATTGTTATCATGTTTCCCTGGGCAATTTTTGAGGTCCACAATAGATATTAGGAGCCATTTTTATTCATCTTTGTATTTTAAGTGTTTACCACTGAAACAGGTACACAGATGTTCATTGAATTGTATTGGAGTCTGTTAATAATGCTACCTTTAGTTCCAATGGAATAGCAGTGTGGAGTTACCCCATAGGGGTCTATCCTACTGAGGCCAGTCTTTTTGAAGGCTGCCTGTCATAAATCATGCCTGAAGCCATAACCTCTGTTTTTGCTGGGAAGAAGTATTACCAGCTCAGTGAGACACTGATCTCTGCAAAACTACCCCTACCTACAGCCCGTCATTTCTAATGGTCTAAAGGAGCTGGTGCCTTTAAATTCCACAGAAAAGAAGAAAAAGCACTTTAGTTTCAGTCCGTGTTCTCCATTAGACACCCTTCAGGTGTTAGCAGTATTATGCCACAATTTCATTATCCATTAAAGCCAGGTAATAATAAGTACACAAAGGTATTTGGAGCCTATTGATGTTAATGAAAGAGATCAATCTAATTCAGAATGTGTGTGTGGAGAGCTCCTTGGAGATGGAATAGGCCCCAAGGTTAGTCTATAATTGCCTCCTTGATGGTAGACCCCACCAGTACTTAATTTTGCATGACCATCTTTATGACATAGTTGGAATTTTGACGCCCAGGCTCACGCTTCATACAGAAGCACATTTTCCTCCTCTCCCAAGCCCCTCCCAACATTCCCAGTTCAGAAAGAATGGGAAAGTTACTGCCATTTAAATAAGATCTTTGTGCTGGGGTGAGAGTTTCCTGGATCTTGACCATGTGTTGGAATGGCTTAGCAGAAACTCCATGATTCATGCATTGATTGAGTGACCTGGGAAGGATTCCTAAGGCCCTAATCTCAATCTCTCCCCGTCTTTCTCTCTCTCTCTTTCTCTCTGCCTTTCTCTCTCTTTCTCTCTCCCTCCCTCTCTCTCTCTGTTGGTGCCCAAAAGAATCTTGTATCAAATTTATAAACTGCATTCAATGGAAATCTCAACAAAATTAAATATAGAAAGGAACCTTACCATGGAAAAAAAGAGGGTAAGGGAAGCACCTTTTCATTTATCTAGGAGTGCTTTGTGGGTACTCCCCTTCCTGCTTGAATGAATGAACACTTTGTGCCACATGAGGTTTCTGTGGTTGGGCTGGCTTAGTTCCCATAGCTGTCCACTCTTTTCCATCCAATAAAAGTTTCTAAATTTTATCCCTATCTTCTCCCACTTCTACCCTCACTTAAAAAAAAAAAAAAAAATCACAGGGCCAGGAGTTTAGCTCAGTGGTTCTGCCAACTGCCCGCAAGCACAAGGTCCTCAGTTTGATGCCCAGTACCAAAAAAAAAAGAAAAAAAAATCACTGCCATACAGATCAAATGCTCACCCTGCTGTTTCTGGGAAGTGGTACTTTCAATAATGTATTGGAAGAAACCTGCCCTCCTATGGCTCCTGGATCAGGCCTAGCTCCACACAGACAACCTTGTGGGAAGAAGTGCCTTGTTCTGGGCCCCCTGTGGAATGTAGCCCGACTCCAAAGCATCAGTGGTACCCTCTGATAAACAATATGTGTCCCAGAGCCAGCAGCTATGATTGCACCTTAGCTGGAACTCACAGGGCATTCACAGCATTTGATTTACTATAAACAGCAGCAGTGTACACCTGACCTAAGATGATGATGTATTTAGACAAGATCATCAGCTCCCCTGCCTGCTCTACCTGTCTCCAGCCTCTTGCTGGGCAGCCTGGACTGGGACACAGTAGGTGATTAGTTTGGGAGAGAGATAGCCTTTTGCTGTCAGGATCCTGGAAGGCCCACTGTTGGCATGGACATGGGCTCTGGGTTTCACATTACTGGCTAAGGGCCGCTGAAAGACACCAGCATGTCTCAGATGCTAAAATTCAGAGTTGGATATCTGCAACTGAGTAAAACCGATGAGCCCAGGCAGGGTGCACATGGAGGCTGGGAGGCTGAGAGAGATGAAGAATTGTAATAGTGACAGAATCTACTTTAAGTCTTTTCAAAGCTGCAGAATCACGCCTAAGTCTGTCTAATGTGATCTGTGCCTCTACAGAGGATACTTTCACTACCCTTCTGAAGGACCAGGGTAGAAACCAGCCCCGCTAATAACCTCAGGATAAAGGTACACAGAAGTCTCCAAGAGCAAGGAATCAAATGGGTGCCTCCATGCAAACACTGTAAAGGAGAGGAACAGGGCAGTGAAGGGAACCAAGGAACTGGAGCGTGGATCCTCGATCTGGAGAAGACTCCCCTCTGTTAAGCAATTTATCAGCTGTGTTCATCATATTCCAAATGGAGGGAGTACACAGAAAACCTTCAGCTGCTGTTGAGAAGAAAAATTAATATTTAAATGAAGGGTGACACTTAACTACAAATGGCTGCTCTGTGGAGAGCGCTTGAGAGTGTGCGCACATGGAGATGCACACACTTGCTCTCCTGTTTACCTGCCCCATCTCTTGCCTCTATTTGTCTCCTCCGTGCAGTGTAGGTAATGGTGTGTGTAGCATTCTCAGGAGTACTTGGTGGGTGACTATATTCCACCTCACACGTGCTACTCCCTCACATTTCCCTTTAATGCTCTCCATTATTTGGGCTGCATTAATAATGTTCGCAGGCTGATATCTTTAAAATTAATGAGGTGTTCACTTTTAGCTAAGAAACTCATTGAAATTTTTTAAAAAGCTTCTTTCCCCCCCTCCTTTTCTTTTACTGAAAAAAAAAAAAAAAGTGGACAAGCAGGCCACAGCACAAGCTTTATAAAAACCAAACAAAATTCTACACAAGAACTCAAACCCTGTCCCACTCCTAGGAAGGTGGGAGTTGCTAGCCAGTGGTATAGTCAGGTTCCAACCCCAGGTGTGTCCAAGAGACCCCAACTTAACAAGAGCTTTGCTGGAAAGCTGCATGCAACTCCATTTAACTAATACCTGTGACCTCAACAATACTTTATTCCACCACTGCCCTTAGTGCATGCATTGTAACCATAATGCCTTAGTCTAGACCAGTGGTGGTGAACCTATGACAAGCTTGCTGCAGCAGGCTCACAAAACCCTCTCTGCCCAAACGTAGCCAAGTCACACAGCGTTGCACAGCACCCGAGTGTCAGATAACAGCGCGCATAAGGGCCATGCGCACGCTCAGAAGGGAGAAGCTGCACCAGGCACCACTAACATAAGACCTGAGTGCTCCGTGTGTTGCTCTCAAACTAATGAAGTGTGAGCCAAGGTTTGACAAATTATCAGCACACACACAACAGCAAAGATCACATTAATTGTGCAAAAGTACGCCAAATACAAATGTTTACCTTTTAACAAAAAGCTGTTTGCATCATTGAAAGCTCTGCCATTGTGCTTTTATTTTTAAGACAAAGATGTTAATGTATGAGTTGTTTTTTCTAACCTAAAACCTCAGGTTTAATTGCAGTGTCGTCACGTTGTGCTAAATAAAGGGGTTTTAGGTTGCAATTTGGGCACTCCGTCTTTAAAAGGTTTGCCATCACTGGTCTAGTCTAAATGCCCCTTCTTATTTCAAAGGTGTGTTTCTAGGAGAATTCATATTGTGTGCAACCTGACTTGCCAATTTTCCAATTGGATCCATTATGTGGCATGAAGGACCTCCCCACTCCACTCCACTACCACTAGACAGCTTTGCATAGAAAAGCAGAGTGCCCTGCTGAATACAAATGCTAATTCTGCCTGACCATGAGCCTTCTGCTGACCACATGTCAGGATCGTTTGCCGGGAAAAACAGCAAAGAGAGAATAGCCGCCTCTGGAGTGCAAATCAGCAGACTTCAGTGTCTGACACCCACCCACCATTTCCCAAGCCCCAAGCAGACAAATTTCCCTGGGAACAATGCACCTGAGTCCGTTCCCAGGGGTACACAGGAGAAGTGTGGGTTTTGGCACATACTTTTTAGCAGTTGTTCTCCCTGAGCCAGAAGCCACCAGTGGTTTCTATGGGTCCTGCAGGTAACTATTAGCTCATCCCTTCAGATATTCAAGTTTATAATATGATCATTTTATGGTGTATCTGCATCTGAAATTAATTTGTAATTACACAATTAAAAACAGGACAACAACACTGATCAGATAGACTTCCCAATTTGTTAGTGATGGTGAGTTTGTTTGTTTTTCTCAGTAGAATTAGAAGTGGTAATGTTAATATGTACTGAAAGGTTTGATGATTCCTGCTTGTAGAGAATTGCTCAGGGCTCTGGTGTCTGAATGCAAGTCTCTTTACTTTTCCTTGTGGACTGTCTACAACAGGACCCCAAGATCTCTCATTGAACTTCTGATCTCTGTAGATATCCGGAGCCATGTGAACCAACTGTTCTTGTGTGATAATGTGATATGCACTGGAGCAGAGATTCCTTAACCCAACAGAGAAGGGCAAGAACTGCAGAGAAATGGGCAAGAGGGGAAGAAGAAGGACCTACATTAAACTGAATCTGTGCAAAATCTCCAGCACTTCTCTGCAGGATGTTGTATGTTGAGGACACAGAAAGCAGTTCCCATTCACTGTCATTCAAAAATGCTTTTTTGTCATGCTTAATGTCTTCTCTGTTCCTCAGAAAGCCCAGGTCTATATCTTCCACTGGAAACAACAGACACAATTAACTTACCAGGAGAAAAAGAGATGCCAACATCAACCCACTTTTCCATCTCCCAGTTCAAATCCCTCCTTTTTCTCTTGCCCCTATATGCACTGCCTTATTGATCTAATTTGAATTAGGCAGTAGAGGTGTAGAATAAACTCTTCAGAGTCATTAAAATGAAGAAAACTATGAATTTAGGATTTGGAGTCCACTCTATAGAATAGTGGCACTTGTCTGTGACTCTATACTATTCTCAATGACAGTAGCATCCTAATACTGTAATCACAAATTAAGAGCAGCAGCGGGCTATCACATTATACCTGGTCTGAATTATAGCAGGAGCCAAATAACTGCAAGAAGAGATCCATATTTTTAAAAGTAAATATGAAATTATAATATAACTTAATAATAATATAATTCAATTATAAGAGAATATATATACCAACCCAGCACAGGTGATTTCCCAAGTAGTATACTGTATGTCTCAGTTTACCTGTGTGCAGAATGCTATTGAAGGTTAGGCTGCAATTCTGGATATCAAACGGAAAAGCATATGTCTGTAAGCTGCAGGCAGACACCACCTGGATAGGCTTAAAGTTCTTAATGGTCCCAGAGGAGTTCACATAAACATAGGGAAGGTCAGGAGATCTTTCAGTGTCCACACTATATGAAACACAAGAGGACCTGTTGTTACAAAGAGGGTTTTAGTTATTTCAAAACATACGGAACTGATTTTGAGATGGTAGTGACCAGGAGATCTAGGACTAGCCCAGCACTGCAAAGAGAACTGCATTTTCCATGAGATGATTACCCTGGCAAAGACAAGGTAAAATGGCATTCTCATAGTTTAATTTATTTGCTACTGCTACACTGTGGACATACAGAGTGACCTCAAGCTCAATAATCAAATGTGTATCTTCAATGATGTCAACTCTTATTATTTCTCACCCAAATATTCCCAACAATATGCTTCTCTTCAACTTGAGAAACAAAAAAAAAAGCAACAATGACTGAAAGTAAGAATCAACTAGTCTAAGCGGTCTAAAGCCCCACAGAAGCCCCACTTATACCCAGCACACTTACAACTCATTAATGATGATATCAGGGGTCCAGATGGCACTGAGAGGTAGAGAGATCTCTCTAATCTCATCAAACATGCTGGAGTTCCAGGATAAAAACTCATCATACCAAACCTGTTAGGAGTAGCCAAAAAGAAATTTATCAAAATGGGATGAGGTCAATCTCACTAAAGGACTGAGAAGAGGTTTGAATTAATGATCCAGTATATCAGCCCCTGGGTGCTGTCTGTTAGGGGAGAGAACTTCCCATCCCATTCCTTCAGGTGGTAGCCCCAGTAGAGTATATGGCCATACATTCTGCATGGATTCTAACAGACTAGATCTGCTGCAGATCTAAGAAAATATAAATGGAAAGATATAATCTGTTCCTTAGAATCATCATATTTTGAAGCAGATCCAGATCAGAAATCCAGCATGCATAGAAGTAAACATAATCATTTACCTCATGGTACCAAACACTTGTCTTTAATTTTTGATTCTGTACATCCTGCAATGCAAAAAGAATATTCATACCAAATCTTAGAGTGTCAAGGAATGAAAGGCAAATTCAACAGTATGACAGTTCTGAAGAAGAAAATAAAATCTAACTAAATAATACTCATTTAAACACATTGGCTACACTCTTCAATACCTGGGTATTCTCAGTTCGTATTTATTATGCACACCTGTCGCTTGAGCTTTCCTGTATTATCTATGACAAAATGGCACTTTGGCTACACTTGACATCTTGAATGATTTGCTAATCTTTTCCACTCTAATTAGTTACACTGCTATTAATCAAACTAAAAAATGATATGTAGTCTTAGCCAATTTTGAGCTAAAAAGACGAGACCACACTTTTATTTGTAATCAAGATATTATTCATAATCTTTCAAAAAAGTGTTATTTCAGCTGATATTGGCTGGCATTCCCCTGAAGTTTAAATTTCTCTGCTTACAAAACAAACTGAATAAACTTAATGTAAGTGAGGTATATTTCAGAGGATTTAATAAGTGTTATTTCCCATATCTGCAATGATGCAGTGATTTTTTAAAAATCCCCAGAAACAGCAATCAACCAACAAACAAAAAACATCTTTACTATTTTTTATATCTAATCTAGTAAAGAACATTCTCAAACTATAATATATATTTGAAAATGGACCATAAGCTGAAATGTAAGAGCAAAACTCTTCTTAGCTTTGAATTGGGCAATATTTTCTTAGGTATGGCAACAAAAGAAAAATAAATGAAATTTCATGAAAATAAAATACTTGAGTACATTAAAGAACACTATCAGGAAATAAAATAATTCACAGACTGGAAGAAAATATTTGTATATCATATATCTGATAAAGCGTTTGGATACTGAATACATAAAGAAGCTGATTGTGGTGGCCCATGTCTGTAATCCCAGCACTTGGGAGGCTGAGGCAGGAGGATTGCCAACAGTTCAAGGCCAGCCTGGGCTACATAGTGAGCTCAGGGATAGCCTAAATTACAGAGTAAGACTCTGTCTAAAAACAAAAACAAAAACCAGAATATATAAAGAATTCCTATCACTCAACAACAACAAAACAAACAATACTATTTAAAAGTGAGCAAGGAAATTGAGTGGACATATCTTCAAAGTAAATACACAAATTTCCATGAGAAGATGCTTAATATTACTGTTATGAGTCAAATTGTTGATCCTCTCCCCTAAAATTTTTTTTGGGGGGTAACGGGGATCGAACTCGGACCTTGCACTTGCGCGACAGGTGCCGAACCTACTGAGCTAAATCCGCGTCCTTCCTCTAAAATGTTTTTGTATGTTGACTGACACTCAATGTGCATAGATTTGGATTTTAGAAAGTACAATAATTAAGGTTAAGTGTGCCTAGAATGTCAGGGTACTAATCTTATAGGATTGGTGATCTTACAAGAAGAGAAAGAGACAAGACAAACACAAACTGAGGAAAGTTATTCTACCAGACTTAAACTAATGCTTAAGGGAGTCCTATACTAGAAACGAAAGGACGATAATTACCATCATGAAAATATAAAATTCAACAGTAGAATAGTAGAACAGATACATGAAAGGGAAAGAGAATCCAACCCTATCAATACAGAAAACCACCAAACCTCAAAGATGAACAAGAGAGGAAGAAAGGAGTCAGTTGTGGTTGCTCACATCTGTAATCCCAGCATTTGCGAAGTTGAGGCAGGAGGATTGCCATCAGTTCAAAGCTAGCTTGGGCAACATAGTAAGTTCACGACCAGCCTAACTCTACACAGAGAGATCCTGTCTCACACCTCCTGCCACCTCTCCCCCCAAAAGAGAGGAAGGAAGGAAAACGGACATATGAAACAAGAACTAAAAATAAACCAAGTATGGTTGTGCATGCTTGTAATCCCAGCACTCTGAAAGGCTGAGGCAGGAGGATCCCAATTTTGAGCCCCTCTTGGAAAACTTAGCAAGATCCCTCAAAATAAAAAATAAAAGAGAGCTGTAGCTGTAGCTCAGTATGAAGGCTCTCAGTTCAATCCTCATAATGCAAATAAATAAATAAATAATAAGAGCATATTTTTATTTATCAGTAACAACCTTGAATGTAAATAGATTAAATTCCCTCTATTTAAAAACATATATTAAGTGAATGGATTTTTTAAAAAAAAACTAAGCTAGTACTACAAAAATCTCATCTGTATAGACACACATAGACTAAAAATGAGATGGGAAAAGATATACCATGTAAATAGAAACAAAAAGTGAGCAAGAATAGCTATATTTATATCAGGTAAAATACTTAAATCAAAAAGAGACAAAGAAGGTCATCATATAATGATAAAAGGATCAATTCAACAAGAAAAAATAACAGCTGTAAGTATACAGAGTCCACCAAAAAATTCATACATACTTCAGTAAAAGAAAAACAGTATAATGTTTTTTTCAACACATGGAGTTACTCTCATATGGGGGACCCTATAGGAGGTCCTATATTACAGAAAGCTTACTACACTCCCGGCCCTTAGAGAAGGAATTGAAAATGCATGTTCAGCAATCTCAATGACCAAAGTTACCCAAGCAGCAGTTTACCATACTACTAAATGTCTGAAAGCTAATGGCCCCCATTTTGAGCACCTTTTGTAATTATAGAGGCCAATTAATCTCATGATGTCTCAATAAATTTAGTGTTAAAAAGTATTTATACAAGTTTTCTTTTCCTGAAGTGTGTATACATTATTTTGGCAGACTCTGTATGTGCACCAAACATTGGAACACTGAATCACACCCAGAAAACATCAGATATAAAATGATAGATGAATACAGTAACAGTTGGAAACCTTAACACTTCACTTTCCTTAATGAATCACCCAGATCACTAGAAAAAAAAATCAACACAGAAATATTGGTGTTAAATTGTCCTATAGATCAAAGGGACATAGCAAACATTTACAAAACATTTCATGTAACAGCTCCAGTCTTCACATTCATCCCATCAGCGCATGGAATGCTGGGAAAATTGGATATCTATATGTAAAAAACTGAAACTAGATCCCTATCTCTCACCCTGTACAAAACCAATTCAACATGGAACAAATTTCCAATGAGAAATGTAATTGTGTTATATACCTCCAATGTACCAATAAAATAATTTAATAAAGTGCAAAAACCCTCCACAAAAACAAAATGGAACAAAGACCTGAGTATAAAATCTAAAACTTTAAAACTGCTAAAAGATGAAATATTTGAAGTCATAAACACAGGCAAAGATTTGCTGAAAAGGACTTCAATAGCAAAGGAAATAATAGTAATAATCAACAAATGAGATGACATCAAATTAAAAAACTTTCTGCATAGCAAGGAAAACAATCAACAGAGTAAAGAAGACAGCCTACAGAATGGGAGAAAAATCTTTGCCAGCTACTCTTTCAACAGAAGACTACTGTCTAGAATATATGAGATGTGATAAGATCTCATATATTTATTATGTGAATATTTATTACAGCAAGAGACACATAGCCATTAATTCCCCTCACAATACGTCCTTCATTTCAAGCACATTTCTCCCATTGTCCTTACTACATTCTGAAGCAGTTCTGGAAGTTCTCTTTCATGAATAGCTTTAGTTCTGTTGTTGTGGCTGCTCAATGTCCTGAATTGATTCAAAACACTTACCTGGGGCTGGGGATGTAGCTCAGTGGTGCTACACCTGCCTGGAAATCACAAGGTCCTGTGTCCAATCCCCGGTAAAAACAATAAAAATAAAATCAAATAAAAAGCAATCAAATCAAATCAAACAAAATCAAATAAAAAAAACAATCAAAACATTTAAGGACACAAGTGTAAATACTGGTTTCTCTAGTGTGAGAAACTGAAAGTGTAAATAAAGGCTAAAAGGTATAATAGATAATGTGAAATAGGAAGAAAAGGGGCAAAGGGGAAGGGGAAATGGGAGGAATTGAAGAAAGGAAAGAAGGGAATGGAATTAATATGAGAAAATGAAAAAATGGAAACAAAGCCTGTAAATAGGGAAGGACGGAGGGGTTGAAGGGAGGGTAGGAGAAGGGGGGAAGAAAACACTTACCTTTCATGGTCATTCTGACTTGGGAGAAGAGCCAGAAATTGTGTGATGCCAGATCTGGTGAACAAGGTGGATGAGGAAACACCATAATGTTTTTATGAGTCTTCCTTATAGTTGTATGGCACCCAGTAGTAGTATCCACTGTCTTTTTCATGCCTCATGAAGACACAAAAGAGGACTTCCAGAACTGCTTCAGAAAGTGGTAAAAAATTGGGATAAGTGTGTTTGAAGAAAGTGGGAGCATTGTGAGGGAGATTATTTGCAATGTATCTTTTACTATATTAAAAAATTTAAAAGATAAACATTCACCATGTATTTTGATCACCCCTTGTATAAACAGTTCAAAAAGTTTAACATGAGCTGGGCATGGTGCTGCATGCCTGTGAACTCAGCATTCGGGAGGCTGAGGCAGGAGGATCACTGCAAGTTTGAGGCCAGTTTGAGTTACATAGTGAGTTCAGGACCAGCCTGAAATACATAGTGAGACTCTGTCTCAGAAACCCAAAACCAGGGCCATAAATTTAGCTCAGTGGTGCTGCTGCCTGCCTCACAAGAGCAAGGTCCCGAGTTTGATCCCTGGTACAAAACCAAACATAAAACCAAACACAAAAACCAACAAAAAAACCTTGACACCAATAAAACAACACTCAATAATGGACAGATGAGTTGCACAAGAACTTCTCAAAAGTACAATCAAGCACAGGGATGCATGCCTATAATCCTAGCACTCTGGGAGGCTGAGGCAGGAGGATCATAAGTTCAAACCCAGCCTGGGCAACTTACAGGGACTCTATCTCAAAAACAAAAAGGTCTGGGGATGTATCTCAGTGTGAAGGCTCTGAATTCAATCCTCAAAACCAGAAAACAAAGCAAAAGAAATATAAATGGCCAATAAGTATATTAAAAATGCCCACTGTCTTCAGCCATCAAGGAATTCAAACCAAAACTACATGGAGATTCCATCTTACCCCAGTCAGAATGGCTATCAAGAATGCAGAAAACACTAAAAGCTGGTGAGGGTACAAGGGAAAAGGAACTCTTCTATGCTGCTTGGAGGAATGAAAATTAGTACAGCTGTTATGAAAATCACTATGGAGGTTCTGCAAAAAACTAAAAATAGAGCTACTATATGACCTAGCTACAGCACTCTTTGGTATATAACTAAAGGAATTAAAGTCAACATATGTCCATATCCATGTTTATTGTGACATAATTCACAATAGCCAAGATACAGAACCAGCTTAGATGCCCATCAACAAATGAATGAATAATGAAAATGAATAAAAAATAGAATATTACTCAGCTGAAAGAATAAAATTATGTCTTTTGCAAAAAAATGTATGGAGTCCCAGCATGGAAGAGGCTTCCAGGCAGATGTGCCACAGCTCCCAGACCAGAGGAGGCTTCTGCGTAGGCATGCCATGGCTCCCAGCACAGAGGAGGCTTCCAGGTAGCCATTCAGCAGCTCCCAGCCTAGAGGAGGCTTCCAGGTAGCTATGCAGCAGCTCCCAGCCCAAAGGAGGCTTCCAGGTAGATGTGCCACAGCTCCCAGCACAGAGGAGGCTTCTAGGTCAGCATCCCACAGCTCCCCAGAACAGAGGAGGCTTCAAGATCAGAGTGCCACAGCTCCCAGCACAGAGGAGGCTTCTGGGTAGGCGTGCCACAGCTAAGAGCGCAGAGGAGGTGAGCCACTTGGGCACTAGCAGCACAACCCTCCCCTGCTGAGTTGAAATGAGAAGACATGTAAACAAGCCTCAGAACCAGACTTCCAGATCACCTACAGCAACCCCAAATGGAAATGAGATGGAACACTCTGATACTCAACCACCTGGACTCCCTGAATTAGCAATGAAAGAGGATCTGGAAAAAATGAAATCAGAAATAATTTCTCATATAACAGCAGAAATTGTGCCCATAGTGCAAGACATGATTAATACATTTAGAGAGGACACAGATTAAAAACATAGAGGAGCTGAGGAACATGATGGAATCCCAATATAGGAAACAAATGGAATCCATAAAACAGATGCAAACAGATTTCTAGGAGATTAAAAACTTCATTAAAAGTTTATGCAGCAGAATGAGCCAATGTGAAGACAGAATTTCAGATACAGAAGATAAG
>NW_004624784.1:9386650-9408265 GCF_000247695.1 Heterocephalus glaber | reverse complement strand
AAAAGGAAAAAGTAAAACTGTCTTTGCTCACTGACAACATGATCTCCTACATAGAAAATCTGAAAGAATATACAGAAAAGTCTGGAAAAGAGATGTCAGCATTACAGGATCCAAGGCCAATATATACAAATCAACTGTATTTTTGTAGGCTAGCAATAAACAACTAAATTCAAATTTAAAGTATTATTTATAAGAAGGAAAGAAGAGTTGGAAATAGAAAGTAAAAAGAATTGAAACGTGTTATGTACATATATCAACTGTCCCCCCATGGTGAATGTAATCATTATATAATGCAAACATGTACTAATAAGCATTTTTAAAAGTAAATAAAATACTATTTACAACAGCAACAAAAAAGTGAAATACTTAAGGATAAATTTAACTGAATATGTGGAACACATGAAAGCTACAAAACATTAAGGGAAGTTTAAAAACTAAACTATGAAAAAAAAAAATCTAAACTATGGTAATAAACAATAAAGCCATGAATCAGATGACTCAATATTGTTAGGCAATTCTCTTCAAACTGACCTATGGATTTCAATGCAATGCCAATCAAATTTCGAGAAGATTTTTTTAGAGATTAGTAAGTTAATTCTAAAGTTCATATGTAAATGTAAAGGATCTAGAAAAGTCAAAACAGTTTTAGAAAAGAAGAATGAAATTAGAAGTCTCACACTATTTGATTTCAAGACTTCTGTAATGCTACAGTATTTGAAACAGTGTGGTATTGGATTGAGTAGAAATATGGATAAGCTGGAGAGAAAACAGTACAGAAATAGGCTCAAAATATATAAAGAACTCTCATAACTTGGCAATAAAATAATAATCCACTGTAAAAAGAGGAATAAATATATAAGCAAATACTTCATCAAAAAAGATATACAGTTGGCAGGTAAAAGACGTTTAGTAACAGTATTTAGGGAAATAAAAAAAAATTTAAATTTAAATACTACAAATCTACTAGAATAGTTAACATTAAAAAGATTGACTATATCAAGTGATAGTGATGATGTGAAGAGACTGGAAAATTCAGCCATTTTAAATGGAATGCAAAATGAAAACAGCCACATCAGAAAAACAGCTTGATGGTTTCTTACAAAATTAAGCACAAACTTATCACACAACTCAGCAATACCATATCTAAGTATCCAAAGGAAATAAAAATGTATGTAAATCTTTTTCTTTTTTTGGTACCAGGGATCAAACTCGGGTCCTTGCGTTTGCACAGCAGGCAGTGAAACCACTGAGCTAAATCCCTGGCCCTGTATATAAATATTTAATATGGCTTTATTCATAATTGCCCCAAATAAAAACAATTCTCATGTCCAACAACTGTTAAACAGATAAACAAATCATAGTACACCTGAACAGTGGACTCCTACTACTGAAATATGCAATGACATGGATGAATCTGAAAGGTATTATGCTAAGTGAAAGAAGTCAGACACAGATGGTAAAATACTCTTAAAATTCCATTTATATGACATTCGGGGTAAGTTAAAGCTATAGGTGAAAAATCAGATCAGTAGTTGCCAGGGACTGTGGTTAGAGAGAAATGGCTTTAAAAGATGAATTTCATTCTATGTAATTTATACTTCAATTTTTAAAATGCATCAAAATTTGTAGGATGCAACTAAAGTTGTGTTTAGGGTAGTAAATGCTTATATTAGAACAGAAAAAAAATTTAAAATTATGTGTCTATATTTCTACTTTAAGAAATTAGATTTGAAAAAAAAAGACACAGCCAGGTATTTAGCTCAGTGGTTCTGCTGCCTACCTTGCAAGAGCAAGGTCCCAAGTTCAATTCCCCAGTACCAAAAATAAAATAAAATACATTAAAAGAGACATTAAGGTGCATGCCTGGATTCCCAGCTCTCTGAGGCAGGAGGATTGCTATGAGTTGGAGGCCAGTCTGTGCTACATATCGAGACCCTGTCTCAAAAAAACAAACAAGAGGGTCAGGGATGTAGCTCAGTGGCCCCGTGCCTGCCTGGCAAACACAAGGTCCTGAGTTCGATCCCCAGTACCAAAAACCAACCAAACAAACAAAATAACAAACAAGAAAAAAAAAGGTGGGGGAGCCAAATTAAACACAAAGTAAGTAAAAGAAATAATAAAGATAAAAGCAGATATCAGTGAAATAGAAAATAAATAATAGAGAAAATTACAGATTTGATTCTTTGAAAAAGCAAATAAAATTGATAAACTTTTGGCAAGATTGGTCAAGAGAAAAATACGAGAAACAATAAATTACCAACATGAGGCATAAGCCAGACTTGGAGGTGCACTCCTGTAATCCCAGCACTCTGGGAGGCTGAGGCAGGAGAATAGCAGGTTTGAGCCAAATCTGGGTAACTTAGCAAGAAATCCTTCCTCAAAAAAGGGCTGGGAATGTAGCTCAGTGTGAAGTTCAATCCACACTACCACAAAAAAACAAAGCAAAGCAAAACAAAACAAAAACAATGTGAAGCATAAAGGAGGCCATATCACTAGAAATACTATAAATATTAAATTAATAGAAAGGGAAACTGAACAACTTGAAGCCAATAAATTTGGCAACTTCAATGAAATAGTCCAATTCCTTTCATTAACACAAATTACTGGACTAAAAATGTAGCTCAATGGTACAGTGCTTATCTATCATAAAAGGGCCCCTAGGTTTGGTCCCTAGTAAAGCACACCCCCAAAAATATTCAAGACAAGGAAAAATTTAAAAGCCAAACATATCTCATATGAAGTTCTAGAATTTAAAAACTAATCACTGATGGATGAAATCAGAATCATATTTGTCTGTGGATAGAGGGGATGAGAATAGACTAGGAAGGGAATGAGGGATCTTTCTGGAAATGATGGAAATCTTTAATACCTTGATAGAGGTATGAATTATATGGGTGTGCAATGATCAAAATCACTGATACAACTGTACTCCTAAAGCCTGTACATTTCAATACATATATGTTATATCTTAATTTCAAAAAATGAAATGGGGCTATAGCTCAGTGATAGAACATCTGCCTACCATATGTGAAGTCCTGGGTTCAATTCCCACCACAAAACAAGAAAGTTTTGAGAATTAAATTGTAAAACAATTATTAAACTACTTTAACAAAATTTAAAGTGTGTTTTTAACAGAAATCAAGATAAATCTGGGATCTATTGATATTGAAGATTTGTAGTTAGGAAAAAAGGAGGAAGAAGGCAGGAGATTTAGCTCAGTGGTTCTGCCACCTGCCTCGCAAGCTCAAGGTCCAGAGTTCAATCCCTGGTACCAAAAAAAAAAAAAAAAAGGAGGAAGAAGGAAAAGGAGATAATAATCATCAAGGCTATCATTTATAGGGAGTTTACTAAGAACTCTGCTAACAGCTTTACATAAGTTTTCTCATTTCCTTCCTATGACCCATCTTTCAGAAATAACAGGAAAAAGATGCTTTAATAAACAAGTCCTCCCTGCCATTCTTGGCAAACACTTTAGATATAAAAGCCCTTTTATAAACTCACGGTACTAAGGCATTTTTCTCTTTCAAATTTCAGGCAATAAGCGAGAGATCTTTTCCTGAATCTACTACTTCCACTAATAAATCTGAATCACAGGAAAAGACACCTATTACCATCCTGGATTTCAGCAATATTCATAAAATATGTACTATGACCTATAACCATGATTCCTAAAACATTTTAATTCCATGATATTTCTATACTATTTGTCTTTTACCCTATAAGTGGGAGGCAAGAAAGCATGATTTGCCAAATAAATATTTTACCCCATGCTAACTGCTAAAATGAACCTAGCACAACTTCTCCAGCAGTTCAGCTAGTCCTAAGAATAAAATCTCTTCCAGGTTCCTGCATAAACTGCAGGTAGCTTTAACAGAGGGGAACAAGAATAAGAAAGGACAAAATGGTCCTTACCACATCCAGCACAGCATGGACAAATAAGTCCAGGTAGACAGTGGTGGGCTCACCCCAGTTGTGAACTGGTCTCACTTCCTTTTGGTATTGCTGTAATAACTGCTTGGTGAGGTGATGCGGGGCAGAATTCCTGGGATGAAGCATATCTGTGGCTAGAATTCCTGGAAAAGAAAACTTTCACTGTGAAGATGAAAATAAAAAGCATTTTTAGGAGATTTTAGATCATTCAGAATGTGTTAGCTCTTCGTGGAATACAGTCTGCACACATTCACAGCTAGCTAGTGGGCTCTTTGGCAGACACTTATTTTAAGTAAGTGAGTGGCCTAAGTGTCCAATACAGAAATCTCACTTTAAAGACAGGTAAATCAACCCATCTCCAAAAGTGCAAACTCTACCTACAATTCCTTCTTACAGCAATCATGCATCATGGGAACAGAATTCTTTCATTATTCCTGTGTTACCCCCTCTTGGCATACAGAAGAAACCCTCCCACTTAGCCAAATCTTAACTCGCACTTTATTTTTTTCTTTTGATTTTTCTTTTGTAATGCACAAACTACTGAACCCAAAGAAATCTGTATGTATTTCTAGATAATAAAATTAATGAGATTCCAATTCAGACTTTTCTTCTCAAAAGTCTCTTTTCTCACATTGTCTGCCTTTAAATAAAATGCACTTGTCAGAAAATGAGATCTTTGTTTTGGGAAAATTCTCTCTGGTTCCAGGGAACAACTATTTCCTCTGACCCAGGAATCTTGATTTGTAGAGGAGCAGTGACTAGTGCTGAGGCAGGGGAGGCCAGGGGATAGAACGCGAGAGAAATGAGCATGAACAATTGGAAGTGACAAATTTGTGAGGGTTCTCTCTGAATTGCAAAAAGATATTTTGTTCACAAGCTTCGCCAGCCCTTAGGGGATTCAAAGCTTCGCTAAGTCATTGGACTGAAGCAAATTGCACACCTCCTGACATAGTGTGTGATGAGCTCTATCTGTAGTGTCCGCGTGTGAATTTGCGTGGGCTCTCAGTGGTTTTGATGGTTATTTTGATGAGCTGCTGAAAGCATGAGAGGTCCAGCAGGAAACTGTAAATGAGATCGCTTCTCCCTGTGCGACAATCCTGTTTATGCCCATTTCTTTATGAATGATGTTGTGTCACTTGCCGCCACAGGCAGCAATTCCTATGATTTATCAATGTCAGTATGACCAAAATACTAACAACAATGCTGGAGGTACAATCCCAGACTCATTGCGGGCAGTGGACTATGCACTTTCATTACCATTAGAACTGAGAATCTAATGAGCATTTTAACTCCCTAACTATTCACCCAAGAAGATGCCCAAAATAGCATCAGGTATTCAGGCATGCAGGACTAAGGTGAGTGGCTCTCATTGGGCACATCATTTTTAGGGGTTTTGTGAACTGTTATTGTCAAAAAGTGTGCTGTGAATCTCTCCACCTGAGACCATTTCTCACGGGTGTACTCCAAGGGGAAGAAGTCAGGAACATAAAGCAAAGCTGGCTCAGTGTTCTTCCTACCAACTTCGCTTTGGGCAGCCTCATTTTTACCTCGCTTGGAAGTTCTCAATTCAAGTCTCAGTTGGGGAAATGCTGAAATGTGCATGATGCAATACAGGAAACTATCTGAGACAGTGTTAAAACATAATTCTGAGAAATAAATGTGTGTTCCTTACACTCTTAGCTCAAAAAGACTCCAATTCCCCTCTGCTACCTTTTCTAGGGACCAGTCCCTAGGTCTCCTATGGATAAACACATATTTTCTAGAATCAAAGTCTTGGGTAAAAAGAGAAAGTTCTGGAAGGTAGGACCAGGAACAAAAGAGAAACAAGAAATGAAAAAAGAAAAATTACAAGCAAATGGAAGTGTACTTAAAACCAAAAAGAGAAAGAGTTCTTTGTTTAAGATGGGAAGAAATAATAAATTACATTTCTACTATGAATGCAAATTTGCCTGAGGAGAAAGATCAATTACAGGAGAAAGATTAAGGATTTAAGTGACCATTAATTAACAGTAAATGATGCCCCTTGAAAGCTAATGTGACATTCACACAAGCACTAAATGACTCACAGTTCAGTGATGTTTCAACAGACACTGATGGAAGCTATCAACAGACACAGGAAAGATGCCTTGCTAACACTGGCTTCCTGAATGCTAATAATCAGCTTCAAATAATTCATTTGTACAATCTCTGGAAAGTAGAATGTGTTAGGGACTGAGATGTGAAGCACTTGTAGGCAAAGAGAGATTTAAACAGAAGAAGATAAGAATACAAGGGGAAGGAGATGAAAAAGGAATTAAGATGTCTTCCGCACATGTATCAACTCCGCATGAGGAATGCAACCATTCTGTACTGCACACATGTACTAATGTACTAATAAAAATAAAAGGTAAAAAAGAACATAAGAATACAATGGAATTATTCCTTTGTTTTCCTTGTTTTAATGAGTTACTCTCACATACACTTATCTTAAAGTGTTTGGGGCACTTTGATGAAAAGAGCTATTCTTGGCTTTGTATGTATCTTTATAAAACAATGAGACATATGTCTGAGAGGTTACAAGGAAATATGAAGTTTAGCTGAATGGTTCTACTGAATCCCTAGTACTATCTGAGCGTGTACGGTATGCCAGAGAGTAGGCTAATCCCTTTGTATAAATGATCTTGTAACAGTCACTATAATCTTATTAGCTAGGTATTTTACAGCCCTATGAGAAGTGTATAATTACTGTAGGTGAGGGACCACAGGCTTAGTGAGGTCAGTACTGCCCAAGGCCACACAGCTTGCAAACAAAGGGGCTGAAATTTAAATGCAGCTAGTCTGGATCCAAAGCCTAAACTCTTCAGCATGGCACTATACTGACCTGCCTATTAGGAACAGTAGTGAGTAAGCCTTCAAAAAGGAAGGCTGACTGTACATGATTGGGTAAAAACAACAAGGTTATTTTTTTCTTTCTTTCTCTGCACCCCCCGCCAGGGGGGGAGAGTGGTTTCAGGTCAATAATTTATTTTCATTGTACCTTAAAATTTCACAATCTTAATTGATCTTCATGAATGTCCCCCCAAAATAAGTTATCTTATGGAAACTGAGAGCTGAAAAGATTAACTGACTTACCCAGATGACTAGTGACAGTGAAGGTGGAGCTAGACCTTCTTCCACTCCACTGTACAATCAGTAGCTATATATCAGTAATCAACTCAGTGTTCTTACATTTACCAATCATCTCAATAGTAACCCAGGGAAATTCTAAAGGACAGATTTCCTTGCCTTAAGGGTCCTCAGTATGATTTGTAGTAAAGTACTTGTTATTAGACATGACTAAAACACTTTTATGCTATGTTTAGAGGAAAAAGCAAGCATAAATACAAAACATTAGAAAAGATATATCATTAAGAAGAATTTCTTCTGTTTCCTACCTTCATTTTTCTACTTTATCTTAGCTTAATGTTGACAATTATTTTCTGCTAAGAAATTCATTTGGGGGGTTGGGATTTAGCTCAGTGGCACCATGCCTGGATTGCAGGCACAAGATCTTGAATTTGATCCCCAGTACTGAAAAAAAAAAGAAAGAAAGAAAAGGAAAAAAAACGAAATTTATTTGGCCCTTAATGAAATTTCCTCTATTTTATTTTTATAATTGAGGTATGTTTTTATCCTTTAATTTAAATATCCAGGATTTTTTCTGTACTGGGGATCGATCTCAGGACCTTGCACTTGCAAGGCAGGCACGGTGCCACTGAGCTAAATCCCTGGCCATCATCATCCCAGGATTTTTACACTTTAATAAGAAGTGTAAGAAGTAGGGCCAGGGATTTAGGAGGATCTAGGAGAACCCCCAAGAAAGTAGGGTATTGGGAAACACCAGCACAATCACAAATTTGTGACATGTCCACATTTGTAAAAAATAAATTATATACTAAATAAAATAGTTCAAGAAAGAAGAGTTAATAATAGCACCCCGGGGGACCGAGGATGTAGCTCAGTGGTTCGGGCACCTGCCTCGAAAGCACAAGGTCCTAAGTTCAATCCCCGGTACCAAAAAAAACCAAACAAAAACAAACAAAAACAAACAAACAGAAATAATAGGACCACGGAAGAATAGTTCCAGAAATTTAGAAAGTTTCTAGGGTCTTTTAAAGAGGAATTGCAAACTCAAAACCTGTGAGTTTTTAGTATTTATCCTTAGAAGTACACTTATCACTATATAGATTTTGTAAGGCTGGATATAAACCCCGTAATACCAAAATATATACATGTGTCTGTATCCATGGGAAATTCACAGAACTCTTTCTCTAGGCTCCTCAAAGCTTATAAGTCTATTTTGGATAATAAAAATATATTCACTATACATAAAAGCAAATCTGAAAAAGAATGCCCAAACTCTTGCAAATTGCTGCAGAGACTATGATTTCTAAAGAAGCAGAAAGTCATCAAACAATTACATCATTTTAGAGGCAATTTTAGCTATACCCAAAAATCCTCACCATGGAATGCTATACATCTGTGTGTAATTGTAGGAACAAAGTCAGAAACAAGTCACTGATCTTTGTGTGGATTCACAGGAGTAACATTTCACAAACAACGAATAAAAGTGAACAACTGATATACTGTCTCTAGCTTCCAGGGGTTAACATTTGATGCCTAGTAAAATCATTAACAGGACTCACCTCTGGCAGCCACTAGGATGCAGGGCCACAGAAGAGCCATCACACTTGCCAGTGTTCTTGGGCAGGTCCCAAAGAGGAGAAGTGCAAACTTGCCAACTGGATGAAACGCCACTCAACTTTTCATGACAGGGTTCCTCTCCACTCTGTTCCGTTTGCCAGTTTGTGCTGTCCTTACTGGTGCTGTTTTGTGAACTCTGAATTGGACCGAGGCAATACCAGCACCACACAAAGGTTTTGGAATTGATGCTATCATGAACCCCCTTAACGTCTCTACTTGGTTCTGCCCCAGGATCAGATGATGGCCAACAGTTCCATCTTCCTGATAGGAGATAGCTAAGTGAATAATGTAATATAAGAGGAGCCCCTGAGGAGAGGAAATTCCACACTAATATGATTTCCTTTACAGCTTTTACCTAAGGCAATGCTCTTGCTGACATTTAGGACACTAATTTCATTAATAATTGAAGTCCAAATAGCTATCCTAAATCAGACTTATGCAGTAACATCTTCAGCATTCGAAATGGGACTCTTGAATTACACAAAGCTAATGACAACCTGGTATTGTCTAATGAGGAACAATTGCAAACAATACAATGGGAAAAGTGCTTTTTGTTTTTCCTAAGCCTATTTAATTAAAAGAAACATTGATTTTTGATAAACAAGAGTGCTTTTTAAATATTCACTGACCACAATTCAAAAACCAACTACCTAAGAGAGAATGTTTCTAGGCCTATTGAAGATAAGTATTAATGATTAACATCATTCAATAAATTTTTTTAGCTGTGTGATTGAGTACCCATTTGCTCTTCATTCTTAAGGAAAAGGGCATATATAATTCTGTATAATAACTCTTCCACTGGTAGACTCCCTAGGTCAGTGATGGTGAAACTTTTAGAGCTTTAAATGATAATAACCTGCTGCAGCATGTGTGCCATAGGTTGACCACCACTGCCCTAAAATCCAAATTTCTTACCATTCCCAATATCTGCCTGCTTTTTATTAGAAGTGGAATTATAGAAGCACAGGTTTGAGCTAAAGTTTTGCAGAGCAAAATGAAGGTAAGGGAAGCATATACTGGATTCTTGTTCTACTGATTACTTAGTCCATTTGTTTAGAATCCAAGAAGCTCTCTATCTAATTTTCATCTATCAGTAAAACATAGCCTGATTGTTTCTTACTGATGGTGAAGAGAGTGGCAAATATGAAAAGGAGAAAATGAGGATGGCTGACCCATGTAGTGTGGAGTTGGTTTTGGAGGTATCAGAATGAATTCATGATTTTCAGTATATTTGTGTGGAAATGTGTGTATATGCGCGCATATATATATATATATATATATGCCTTAGTGCTGTTCTCCAGGGGGCCAGGAGCAAGAGGAATGGGCTCACCTGGCACCCAGATCTTAGTTTCTAAATATCATACTCACCTAACAGGAAGAAATGGAGAACTGATTGATGCCAGAGCTGATGGAGGGAAAGTATAAGAGCCTACAACATCTCGTACCAGAAAGCACATCAGTACTAAAAGTAGGATGGGAACATGATAAAAGGACATAGAAATCAGCTTAAAGGAACCAAATCTGGGACAATTTTAGCATAAAATCAATAATGATAGCAAAAAATTATAATCCACTAAATAAAACTGTGACCCACAAATTTATATGGATTTAATAAACACATGAATGGGACAAAGAGAAAGCATTTCCTTAAATTAGAATGCCAACTAATAAGTGTAGAAGGAATAATAAAGTATGTGGATTAGGTAGTATAATGTGACAATGTAGATTTCCTAATTTTGACTGGGTTGAGATTATATAGAAGAGTGTCCTTGTTTATTAAAACCAAACTAAGTATTCAAGGGTGGAGGCATGTCATGAAGGTTCTTATTCACAAATAGTTGCATGAGGGGTGTGGAAGCAGGGAGTTGTTTCTACTGACCTGTAAATTTTGCTGCTCATTTGAAAATATTTCAGAAGAAAAAAAATTTAAATGTAAGCTGGTAGAGAAACTTTGAAACAAAGTTATGGGAAGTTTATTTGAGAACAACCTTGTAGAGACAGTGGACAGACAAATGGGGCTTCATCAGAGATGAGCTCATCCCAGAAAGGTCCAGGAAGAGCCAAGCTCTTTCCCCATCTTTTACCCCATCTTCCTCTCTGTCTTCATTGTGTTCCATCTGTATAATTTGTTATATCAAAAAGTGAGTAAACAACAAAAACAAAACAAAAAAAGAGATGAGCTCACAAGGGGTCGATCTGACCTTCAAAGTCCTGGCACTTTCTATAAGTTCTCTGAATTGTCAGACTCTACCCAAGAAGAATCAGGACAAGAGAAAGATAAGCCTCTGGCAGCGTGGCTATGTAGGTAGCACTTTTATGGGAAGAGAACGCAGAAGCTTCCCTTTATGCAAAGATATAATTGAGATGATGATCGACATCATATTCTTGCCACGCACTTTAGTAAGCCATGACTCTCAGTTAATCCTTCGGGGACACGCTTCCCCTCCCTTTTCTTTGCACTTTCTCATATGCCCATCTGTTGTTACTGGAAGGCCAATGCTAATGATGTGTAATACAGGTGCATTTTGACCTTCATTAGCTAATTTAACAAGTCTGATGATCCTGTCCATTACAGCTCTTGGCTGATGAATCCTGCCAAAGTAGGAGAGATTTTATGTGAGTGACTTGTCTTCAGATACTCACTGGTCTTTCCTTGATGGCCCTGCTGTGTACTGTCTGGGGACTAAAATCTTCCTTTTCTAACTTTACTGTCCTATGGGAGTTTAGTTTGTTTACTCAATACTTTTAGATTTGGTATTACCCTGTGCCTCAGCCTTCAATTTTTCATGAAAATAATCTCTTCTCTCTCCTTAAATATAACACTTCTCAAGAAAGCTTTTTATTCACATTGTATCTAACTGCAGGCCTTTCAAGTAGATCAATATATTTAAGACAAAACTTGGAGTCGAGAGAGCATAGGCATTCGGGCTGCTTAAGTAATATTGTTTGAGCAAAACAAACAAAGACTTCATCTGAGGTTTGAATCTGCCACTCTCTGACAGCAGCTCAGGGCAGCCCCATCATTGTGAGAGTACCTAGAAGTGTGTTTCTTCCAGAAGCCCTCTTTCACAGCCTGATGAACCCTTGCACTGTATCTCCATTATTTCCAAGTAAGATATGGGACCTCTTAGACAGACCAATGTCTTTCAGAAGAAGCAGGGTTATTATGCAAACATAATAAGGAAGTGTTTATTATGCAAACAGCAACTGAGTTATGTGTCCTTTAAGACTACTAAATAGTTTTTAATTACTGCTATATCAGTAAATCCCATAAATATGCAAATGCAATTAGTTCACAAAATGGGCCTTAAATATCTTTATTCCTCTCCAACAAAGTTCTTTGAAGTTAATCGCTAACTCTCTTTGTTCACCCCCTTCTCACTTGTGCTAAAATTGACAGGAATTTTGACAGATGTACATATTCAGGGAGAATCAAATTTTCTGAGCACATCTGGTCAGGCTGGAGGAGAAAAGCAGAAATGGACACTCTAGCCAAACTCAAATGTTTAATGAATAGAGTCCCATATGTAATTTCTGGTACTCCATAGTGTTGTTCTTTGAAATAAATATCAAGCTAACCACTGAGGCAGCACTTCAAGCCCAAATCCACACTCAACATTTGATATTCCTCTAGATCAGAGTTTCATGTTTAATATTAATGTATATTTTCTAGTCATAAATAAAGCACAGATGGAGGCTCCTAGGGTGCTGACCTTCACGATTTGTGTCTCTTGGCTTACTACGGAAAGTCATAGACCAAGGAGCCAAAGTCTCAGGCCTTAGAATCATTCTTGCTGTGTCATCTCTCACCTCTATCACTTGTGTTCATGGCCTTGACCAAATTGATTTCTATTTCTTTTTTTTTTTTTTTGGTACCGGGGATTGAACTCGGGACCTTGCACTTGCAAGGCACGTGGCGGAACCACTGAGCTAAATCCCTGGCCCCTGATTTCTATTTCTAAGCCTTAGTTTTCACATCTGTAAAAAGAGTTTAATTACCATGGAATTAGTTTTTGATGGCTCTGTAACATTACCACAAACTTAAGTGTTTCAAGAAAGAACTCACTGCTGGACATAGTGGTACATGTCTGTAATCCCAGGACTCTGGGAAGCTAAGACAGGAGGATCACAAGTTCAAGCCCAACCTTGCCACTTGATCATGAGTTCAAGGCCTGCCTAAGTTACATAGTGAGACTTTGTGTCAAAACAAACAAACAACAAAAAGTCAACCATGATGGGAGAATTTGCTACATAAAAATCAACAAATATTACAAGTCAAGGTGATTCCCACCAGCTTGTTACTAAACACTACACAACCACTCCCTTGATCTTATGGGACCTCATATATACCTCTATTATCACACTTATTCAAGTGTACTTTGAGTGTCTTTTCTAGAATTCTGTGAATATCCTGAAGGTAGACAGCTGTTATATTGTTCATCTCTGCAGCTCTAGCACAGAGTTGGTACCTATTGAGTACTCATTAAATGTTTCAGAAGGATGGAAGGAAGAGTTGACAAATGAACAGAAAAGAACTTTGGCTTATTTGAGAAAGAAGAAACCCAACAGGGACCAGCTTTCTCACAACCACAGTCAAGATGCTACCCTCTTGGATAGCAAGCTAACCACTGAGGATGGTTGAGAATTCTAGCTTGGGCTAAAGAAAAGTTGTTTTTTCAGTTGACAGTTGACTCCTGACCAGTGAGCAAGCAGTGCATAAAAGAAGGATAAGCATGAAGCCCAGAGGCCGGTGGGCACTGCCTCCCTTTGATTGTCTTAGGAGCTACCCAAAGTTCAGGGATTTTGATTCCCTGGAGATAAGATGTCCTCTAAAAGCCCGAGGAAGCTAGAATGCAGAAGGAAATAGAAGGAATGTGGTTTGTGGTTTCTGGTTTCGCTCCCAATTATATCGGTTTCAAGAAACTACTGAGATCACACTGCGGCAGGTGGTCTCATCCAGTAAGCCATGTTGTTCAAGTCTTCTGCACAGACTAGGGGTGTGACACCTTACTATATCAACACTGAGGCTCTCTCTTGACCTGTGGCTCACTCTATGGCCCTGGACTTTATCATTTAGGCCTATTTAGAAGTATTCTGTGGAGATGACTGGGTGTGGTCTATCACAATAGTCAGTAAAATATTCTGGTTTGGGTCTCAGTTTCTGGATATTTCCATCTCTGCTGTAGACTCAAGAGAGAGAAAGATCTTCATTTTTTAGAGTTTGTTTTATTTATTCATTTGTCTACTCATTATGTAGGGAAATATGGTACACATTGGAGATATAATGATAGAAAAGCTCAATCAGGTGTGGTAGCCCACACCTATAGTCCCAGCTCTAGGGAGACTGAGGCAGGAGGACTGCAAATTCAAGGCCATCCTGGGATTCATCGTGAGACTTTTGTCTCCAAATGAATAGATAAATACAAAAATAAATAAGCAAGCTTGGAGGCCTTGGGATGGAGGTGATAGATAAGAAAAAAACTAGAAGGCAGGTGTGATGATGCACATCTATACTCCTAGCTACACTGGTGGCGAAGGCATGAGGATTGCAAGTTTGAGACCAGACTGGACAACTTAGCAAGACTTTGTCTCAAAATAAAAAGGACTGAGGTTGTAGCTTAGTGTAAGAACCTGGGTTCAATCAATCCCCAGTATTAAAAAAAAAAATAGGAAGAAAAGAAACAATATTTGAGAAAACAGATGGATGATCTGGAAAAGATAATAAAGTAGCCCAGACTCAGGGTGGAGTAGAGAGCCTTTGCACGAAGGGCATTTGTGCTGAGTAGTTGGCTGGGTGAGGAGAGGAAAATGAAGGTCCCAGAAGAAGGAATGGCAGGGTGGTGAGAGAGCACAGTGCCTCCCAGAAGGCTGCAAACCTCGCTTTGTAAAACTAGGTGCAGATAATTCCAGACTCCCTTGGGTTGAATAAATTCACAAGTTCATGATACAGAGTGTTAAGGGTGGTTAAAATAGGAAGGGGAAATATTGTATAAGTCTGTATAAGTGATGTAATTATAAAGCTGTCTCCAAATGGCCTGTAGCAATTATTCTAAAATACACAACAGCTGTATTTGCCCCCTTTCTGCCACTGTGAAATTTACACTGTCATTGCTCCAGGAGGAAGGCTTGGCACTAATGACAGGCTGGCTGAGGATGGCTGGAGTGTGACAGACCTCTAGTTAAACCCCTTGAAGCCCAAGAGCAGGGGGAACTGCAAAGCTCCCAGAAAGCCAGTTTGTGGCGGCAAATGTGGTCAGAGCACCACCTTGTGGCAACTGTTACGCATTCAGAAATTCTGTGTAGCCAGAAACCACATACAAGCCATTTAAAATTTGATGATACCAGGCAATTTTAGGTGATGTGAAGGTCATGTCATTCCTCTATTCATGTCATCACTCTCTTTCTTTGCTCTTCATTCCCTCTTTAGGTTCCCCGGCACCAGCCCACACCAACCTTCCAATCTGTTCTCATTATGCTCCTATTTAACTTACATCTGTCACTTGGTTGCCCTCCCCTCCACTCATGCTCCTTCAAATTCTCACTCCCTACAGGCTTCCAAGTTTCATGGGAAACTGTCTCAGTGACTTCTTATGGGGTAACTTCCCTATTCTCCTCCTAAGAGCAAGAATAAAATCTTGGTTCTCCACTCCTGAAAGGTTATATAAAAAAAAGCGCTATTAAAAGCCGTAACAAAATTTTAACATAAACAGAAGAAATAAAGTTCTACAAAGTTCTTAGATTCTCTGAAGCATACTTGCTATCAGGATTTGTATATCAGTGGTTTACATTAGCAGTATTCACAATAGAAACTGGGAAGGTGAAAGGACGGGTTAGCCTGAACCCCAGGGACCCCTGACAGTGAAAGTGGCATAAGGGAGCCTGGCTTCCACACTCTCAGCACATCCGGTACTCTAAACAGTGAGAGTGGATGTCCAGGGAGGGAGTGGGCTCCCAGTGTTTCTTGCTCTTTTCCTGGGCAGATGAAACTTTAGTGGCCCAAGAGGAGTTTCTTACAAAAGTCCTCTATGTGGGCCTTGGAAGCAACAGCATGCAGAAGCCCAGAGGGAAGTACAGAAACAGTACTAGGGATCTGAAAAGATATGGGGAGGTACCAAAGTATCCCATTGCAGAGACCGAGAGGACATGTGAAAGGCATTAAGTTTCTTATTGCTCCAGAAGACAGTTAAGTTCCAAGGAACCCGATGATCAAATTTTTCAGAGCCCAATCATTCAGAAATATAATTAGCTATTTTCAAATTAATACTACCTCTTGTTATGGTTTATATCTAGATGTCCCCCTAAAACCTCATGTGTTCATAGGTAGGGCTTTGGAGAGCTGATTAGATCATGGAATGTGATATTCAACAGTAGATTAGTGCACTGATGAGTCTGTAGCTAAATGCAACTTAGAAGGTAAAGCCTGGTTGGTTTAGCATAGATCTAGGTGTGGGTGATAGATTTACTGAAGAGGGAAGACCCACCTTGCATGTGGGTGACACCATCCAATAGTCTTGGAGACTGGATGGAATAAAAGAAAAAGCAGAAGGAAGGTTGCTGCTTTCTGCCTGCCACACCATGAACTGTTTCTCCTCTGCCTCTCCACCATACTGTCTTGCCTTGGAGCCAACTGACTATGGGTTGAAACCTCCACAAACTGTGAGCTAGAATAAATTTTTCCTCCTTTAACTTGTAGGCGTCCAGTGTTTTGTTCCAGCAATAAGAAAGTAACTAAAACAGAGAGTGAAGCTGAAAGTTTGGTGGCGATCCCAGGTTACAACTCCTGGTTAGAAAAGCCAGGAGCATGGGCAATCTGAAGAAAGCTACAAGGAGTGAGCAAAGCCAGCCCAAGACACAAGCCATGAGCTAGCAATGCTGGAGGGGCGGGGCCCTTTGGAGGCGGTGTTAAATCCTGTATGGAGGCCAAGCCCTGGAACCAGGAAGTTTTGGGTAGCGTGAAGTATGATGAGACAAGAGAGGCCCTGAGATGCCTTGGCATCACTTGATGACTTAAAACTAAAATGCCAGGTAAGGCAAAACCCATGGGAACTCAGCTGTTTAGAAAAAAGGGGCCATGGGCAGCTTCTGGCTGAGTGGAACCAGCCCCTTAGGGACAGGTTTGGTTGCTGAAGGTAAGCAGATGCCAGATTTGGACAGATCTGATAGCAGCTGGCCTAGCCACAGATAAGAGACGGACAGACCCAGGGATTGCTCATAGGGCAGATAAAAGATGTAATCTTGGTCAAGAACCCAGTGGGAAGGCCAAAGTGACTTTGGACATCAGCCTTGGCTCTGGGCCCTTGACTGATGGTCAGGTTGATACTGTGTGGGACAATTCCATTTACAAATTTACATGGCTGCCTGGTGACCATAAGGAGATAAGACAAACCACTTTCAATTCACCCATTTGGCCCATACGGAAGCCAGATGGGACTTGGCAAATGACTGTGCACTACCAGAAACTAAACAAAGTGACTCTTACAGTTTGCATGGAGGGTGGGCTATAAACCTCCCAGGAATCACCACAAGGCTATGTGTACAGGCCAATTCTGTGTCATGGCCTGGTGGCCTAGGACTTGGCCACCTGGACCAAGCCATGCTCTGTGGTGCTATTGACATTATTTTAACCTGTTTGCCTTACAAATCTGAATGCCGCTGCACACAGTCTGAAGGAAGTGTTGTTGGCCTGGGGGTGGGCCATCAGATGACAAGGTCCAGGTGATAGGGGAAAAGATGCAACTCCCAGACCCGCTAGATATCTGAAGTGAGAGTTTGTGTTCTCTAAAATCAAAGAATGAATTCTAGGAACAACAGAGGTTAAGAATAGGAAAAATTTATTGAGAGAAAGATAGCTTCTGCCTAAGAGAGACAGAAGGGCAACCAGAAAGTGGATTGCCCACTCACCCTTCTCAAAGGTGTTTTATGGGACAAATCCACAAGGTGAGGCAGGTTCAAGGTGGGACAAAGCTATAGTCAACTAGTAAGATTGCAAGTACAGTTGGTTAGGTAATATTGATCCAATGAGAAATCACGTGGACAAAACTGTGAACAACCAATAAGATTATGACAATTATAGTCGCTTAATAATATTGATTAAATGGGGATCCAATGGGGAAGCAAATCACGTGGCAAGCATGCAAGGAATGAGCAAGGATTTTTGGTGGTAAGGGGTGGGTCAGGGATCTTTCGTGGAAGATCTTGGTCCCCCACCAAGGTGATTGATACCCATTTAGAATATCAGTCTCTGCTATTCATGCTATGTGGGTGTGGTAGTTTCCTCTTCTTTTACAATACTGGCTTTCAGTGAATGTGTCTTGATTGTCCTCCATGTTGGTTCCCCAGGGGCTGCCCTGTCTAACTTCCTAGAAGGGCTGGGGATTTAGCTCAGTGGTGCTGCCGCCTGCCTCGCATGGGGAAGGTCCTGAGTTTGATCCCTGGTACCAAAAAAAAAAAAAAAAAAATAGGAGATATCTTATTAACTTACCTATCTATAATACTGGGAGCTGGCTTGTCCAATTCTTAGGTGTTTGGCTGGAGTTTATGATAAAAGCAAGGGAAGTGGAAGCACTTTATTGGCTTTTGGTCACAACTGTAGAAAGGAGCCAAGAGTTGGTATTCTCTGAATAAGAAACAGTGGTGATGTATGCTGCTCTGCACCCTGATTAGGAAACTGTTAGCAGTGATGTACACTGGTCTGCACACCTGTGAAGGAATCGTGAGACAACAGACTGTGAAAGTACAGACTAGATATTCAGTAGAGGGCTAGGTGCTGGCATCCATGATGTACATGACATAGGAAACTGTACAAGATGATAGACTACAGGTTATGACACCTAGCTCCTATACAGAAGGGAAATAGAGGCCTCTGGCCAAGGCCTAGTATACTGATGGCCACAGCCATGGCACGGCTCCCCAACGGACAACAGCTGCTGTCCAGCCTAGTACAAAAGTACTCTGGTTTAAAACTGGGACAGACAAGTGGAGCCAATGGGCAGAGTTACAGGCATGAGGATGAACCTGCACATGTTTATATGGACAGTTAGGCCATATACCAAGGGCTGACACTTTGGTTACTGGCTTGGGTGACCCAAAAGTAACAGATAGGACACTGACCCCAAAGTACAGGTAACAGCCCATTAGATCCATCTGACTGATCTGCATGCCTGACTGGCAGAACAAGGTCCTGAAATAATAAAAGGAAACTTAATTGAGATAAAATACATCCTCCCAGAAGGGTGGGATCTCCTTATAATGCAGTCACATGGACAGCATTGTCTCCTGGACACACACATTTGCCCATGTTGGATGCATACCAAACTTGTTTGTGTTGTTACAATAAGTAAACAGACAATTTAGATACTAGTGAAGGGACATGACTTGACTTCTCTCGACAGTGAGGCCTTTCTCCCAGATGACAACTGGAGAAAACTATCCAGGAGGCAGAAAACTCCACTATTGTGGAGGCCTGCCTGGCAAAGGACTTTAGATGGGCCCTTTAAGAAATGTCTTTGACTCCCAATCACAACTATGACCCTCTTCAACAGAAAGAAGCCAGATCGATCTTTAACCATCACCCTTTATGGCAGTTGGGGGGATGCTTCCTTAGAGGGACAATTAAACAAGGGTACATAGACCAGAGGAAGATTAAAGTCTAATTGGCCTCCTCTGTGAACACAGAGGGAAAAGACTGCACTCAAGGAGTGTCACATATTACATGTTAGTCACATGTTACATATTAGGAAACAGTTAAGACAACTGAGGCTAAGTTGTTTACCAGAGAATGTACCAATGGATATTGGAAAAGAGATAGACCTTGTGTTACTTGATTATTTGTGCTCCATAGTTAAAAAAAAAAAAAAATCCTTGGATAGTGTGATTATATAATACTGATATTATGTCATTGTTATTATGGTCTTTGTACACAAAGGTAAGCTCTATGGGCCATGCATAAGGATGATCTTTGAGGGGGTGGGATGTGGGGAACCACTGCTAATGGACTCAAAGCCTGAGGTCACCTAAGGATACCTAAGGACATGACCCTGCTATCAGGGGCATGCACATAACAGGAGACAGTTACGTAAGAATGATTTAACATAGACAACTATGCATGCTCAACATGGTCATGTCAGGACACCATGACGTAATGTCTGGTATGTCTGATAACGGAAGGGCTGAAGGAATAAAGATGAGCAGTTCTTGAGCTCTTCAGATCTGGCTCACCTGCTCCTGCTGATTTCATGGATCTCGACTCTTCGTGTTTTCTGAGGGGACCCTCACAGGATATGGACCCCTCCTGGTGCCAGCTGGGAGGCTCAGCCCTGACATAGCACATGCCTGTAATCAGCACTCAGGAGACTGAGGCAGGAAGATCGCTGTGAGTTTGAGGGCAGCCTGGGCTACAGAGCAAGACTGTTTAAAGAAAAAAAATTAATGATGACAGTCAGAGAGCCTCTTTGGTAGTGCATAAAAAGCACTACTTTCTCCTGAGGTAGAAAGGTAGATAAAGTTGAGAACAAGGCTTAGGACTTAATCAACAGAGTAGCTGAGCTGCAAAGAAGATGAAATTTCCAGCAAAACAGGTTTACTATGCCAAATTCTTATGTTTTGATTCTATTTTGTTAATCCCTGTCTTTTAACTGGAATATTTGACCCATTAATATTTAAAATTGGGGTTAAAAAAAAACAAAATAAAATAAAATTCGGGTTGAATGAGCAGCTCTGTAGTAGAGCACTTGCCTACCATGTATGAAGCCCAGTACTACCAAAACTATATTTTTGAAGTAATTATTGATATGACTACACTTAGCTTTTCTATCTTGTTTGTTCTCTGTGTTTTCTTGTTTTTGTTCTTGTTCATCCTTTTCTGCTTTTAAAAATTTTGTTAAAAAATTTTTGTTAAACTATTTTAAATTACTGATTGGCTTTTTAGTTATAACTTTTGCATTGCACTCTTAGTGGTTACTTTAAGGATTAAAATATATATTCTTAACTTTTCACAATCTAGGTAGAGTGCACCTTCCCATAAAATGTAACGGTCTTGTAATCATTTAGTTTCATTTACCAGCCCCTGCCATTCTTTATATTCTAGCTGTCATACACATTAAACCTGCATATATTGTACAGTGTGTAGGATGTTATAAATTTTCTTTTTTGTAGTAATATGTAGTCTTACATTAAACTAATTAAATTGATTTTTATTTCTGGTAATAAGTATTTTAGGTTCCAAATTTTTCATTTTGTTCTTGTTTATATTTTATATCTGTTGAGATTTTCTGTTTTTTCACTTCTTATGTTTTCTTTTACTTTCCTAAGCATAGTTGTCATAGATAATTTAATGTTTTTATGTAGTAAGTCTGTAACAGCCTATGTTGGATTGAACTCAGGACCTTGCACTTGCAAGGCAGGCAGCGGAAACACTGAGCTAAATCCCCGGCCCATGGTACTTTTTTGATAAAAAGAAATTCTTAATTTTAAAATAAGTTTACTGACTTATTTTGTTTGAGATAAGATCTGCTGTAGCCAATGCTGTCCTTGGACTCACTCTGTAGACCTGGAGGCCCTGTTTGCCTGTCTCAGCCTCCTGGGTGTGAGGGTTGGGTTTACAGGCAGGCACCACTGCACCAGGCCTAGTAACACCACTCATTAAAGGTCTATCTTCTCTCTGATGGTCTTCAATTCTGGTCTTTGTCAAAAATAAAGTTTGCAGAAATGTATGGGTTTATTTTTAGTTCTGTGTTTTAATGTTATGTCTTTATCAAGAGACTATAATTAACTTTGCCTTTTTTATAAAAGGAAAATCAGATTCCAAGAACTGAAGGCTTTCGTGAATTTTAACTCACAACTTGAAAGCTGTTAGTGTCTTGGGCCGGGGATTTAGCTCAGTGGTGCCACCACCTGCCTCACAAGTGCAAAGTCCCAAGCTCCATCCCCGGTAACAGCAACCCCCCCACCCCCCACCCCCCACCC
>NW_004624784.1:9359415-9386550 GCF_000247695.1 Heterocephalus glaber | reverse complement strand
CGCACCCAAGCTTTTAGTGTCTTTATACTTTCAAGAAAGAGAAAAAAGGACATGAGATTATTTTGCTTTTCAAAACCAAATACTTCTAAATGAACACATTGACTTTATTGAAAGCTATTTCTATTTTTCACAATGTGGGCTGCCCAGAAAGGCTGAGAACACATCGCTTTTTTTTTTTTTGGTACCAGGGATTGAACTTTGGTCCTTGCGCTTGCAAGGCAGGCGGCAGAACCACTGAGCTAAATCCCCAGGCCACATTACTTTTTTAACTAGCAAAGAGAGACTTTTTTGAAATATCTTCTTAATACCTGTTTCACCTTTTACATGAACCAATACATTAATCTAAGAGTTACAATAGAATTACCTATATCCTTTGCTCCATAATAACAGTGCCCATTTTTCTAAGCTTGTGAGGAGATGGCCCTTAAAACATTTGACTACATCATTCCTGAAAAGAAATCCACAGCTCAAACACCAGTCATACCTGTCAATGAGCTGCAGCCCTGAGCGATCAAATCCAGTTGCTTGGAAGCAGAGACAAAACATTTTATGAAGAGAAGTGAGGAACAAATATAAGTACACATTTTTTTTCCTTCTTCTTTTCTCAATTCTTTTCCTAACATTTTGTTCTGTCTGTCCATACAAGAATTCAAAAACATTTACATGGTATTGTTTTTTAAAATTCTACCACATATTTTTAATTTATGTTTCTGTTCCTGCTACAGAATAGATTTGTCTGTTCTTTACTGTGGCAAAAGATCAGATTTTTAAAATGTTTCAGAGTCAAATGGTACTCTTATAAAATATTTTGATTTTGAGGTAAATTTGTGGGAAAAAGATAAAGTCATTGACTCAGAAAACAATTTAGCCAGGTGTGGCGGTACACACCTATAATCCCAGCACTCGGAGGCTAAGGCAACAGGATCACAAGTTTGAGACCAGCATGGGCCACTCAGTGAAACCCTGTTTCAAATTTAAAATTAAAAAAAACATTTAGTTTATTTTTTATAAATTTTATCCCATTCCTCCCTCAAGCCCCCTCTGCTCCGTATGTACAAAAGCTTTTTTCCAATCTATTTTCACTTTTTTTCTTGTCCCTTCCTTACTTCCTCCCTCCCTCCCTCGTTCCCCTTCTTATTTGAATACTTTATCCCCATTTCCCAACATCCATTATACATTTCAGTCCTTATTTCCACTTTCGGTTTCTCACACCAGAGAAACAATGTAGTATTTAAAAAAGTGTATCAGATTTATTTTACTTAGGAGTATGGTCTCAAGATCCATCCATTTAGCTATAAATGTCTGAAGCTCATCCTTCTTTATGGCAGGCCAGTACTCCCTTGCATAAAAAGCCCCACATCTTCTTTATTGACTTGTAAGTTGATGGGCATGTGGGCTGTTTTTAAGATTTACCTATTACACACTGTGCTGCTATAAACATAGATGCACATAACTTTAAAATTTCAATATCCAGTTCTTCATTTATAGCAAGTATACACAGACCTGAATTTTTATATATACCTTGTGTTTTCTAATCCTGCTACATTCAAGTACAAGTTCTAGGGGCTCCTAGAGATTTCTTAGTATTTTCTCTGTAGATGATCATTTCATCTACATATAAAGATTTTGCTTCTGCCATGCCAATCCTATCCTAGTTGTGTCATTTTATTGCCAGACTATTTTGGTTTAGACCTATGTTTCAAAGTCTAATGGACAGATGAAGAGTAGACATATATGCTCTTGTTCCCCACTTAAGGGAGAAAGCATTGTATCGTCTCCATTCATAGAAGGAGTTTTTGTTGGAAGTATGGAGTACATGTCTTTGATCTGTTGAGAAGGTTCTGTTCTACTTCTAGTCTCCTGATAGCTTTTACCATGAACAGCTGTAGAATTTAGTCCAATACTCTTTATCCAACTAGTGACAGGATCATATGGCTTTCTCCTTTCCTCTGTTAAAATGATGACTTTTGGGGGTGGATCTTCCAATGCTGAACCAACACAACACTGCCATCCCTATAATAAAACCACTTTGTACATACTGCCAGTTCTGACTTCTAAGAGTTTGGTTTGTTAAACAAATTTCTATTTATGTTCATACTTTTTTCTTCTATTATCTTTATCCAGTTTTAGGATTAGCACAATGTTGAGTTCCTAAAATGAGGGGAGAAGCGTTCCTTTTTTCTGCTTTGATTGTTTGATATAATTTATCAGTTAAAATGTTTATGAGCCTGCTGTTGTCATACAGGTAGGTTTTCAAGCTAGGAATATACTTTCTTTAATAGGTGCTATTCAAATTTTATATTTCCTCCAGAGTTGTTTTCATTAATTTGTCTTCTAGGTTACTTCTTAGAAGTTGTCAAATTTATTTCAAAAAAGATTTTTGTAATATGCTTTCTATATCCTTTTAAATTCTGTAAAATCTGTGGTAATGTCTCCTAGATCCTAATATTGTAATTTAAAAAATGTATAACTGATATTGTGTAACAGGAAGAAAAGGTTTAAAAGAGCAGGGGAATTGGGAGGGGTAGGGGAAGGGAAAAAAGGGAAAGGAAAACATATGAGAAGAGGAAAAAATGGATACAAGGTCTTTGCAAATAGGGAAGGGTGGAGGGGGTGAAGGGAGGGCAAGGGAAGGGGAAAAAAAATAAGCACCAAGAGACTCATGTAATGGTACAAGATCCCAATGATGAATGTAACTGTATTTTATACCTAAAATGTACCAATAAATGGGGGAAAAAAACATAGATGTGCATATATCACTGTGGTGTGGTGCTTTTAATTCTTTCAGGAAGATACCAAGGAGAGGTACAGCTGGGACAAATGGAACCTCTACTTTTAGTTTTTTGAGAAATCTCCACATTGATTTCCATAGTGGTTGCACGAGTCTACACTCCTGCCAGCAGTGGAGAAGGGTCCTTTTTCCCCCACATTTCTGCCAGCATTTGTTATGGATTGATTTTTTGATAGTAGCCATTTCAAGATAAAAATTTTATTTTATTATTATTATTTTTTTGGTACTGGGGATCAAACTTGGGACCTTGTGCTTGCGAGGCAGGTGGCAGAAACACTGAGCTAAATCTCCGGCCCCACAAGATAAAAATTTTAAAAAGGATTGGGAATGTAGCTCACTGGGAAGGCCCTGGGCTTCATCCCTAGTACTGCAAAATAAATGAAACAACTTCACACTGGGACAAAACATTTCCAGGAAAGGAAAAAAGAATTAATTCCTTCTCTGGGAAGATTCCAGAGACTGTTCCCTTTTAAATGTGTCAGTTATTTGCTATTTCTTATTATTTTATTTTTTCCCTGAATGCTCTTGAAACGATTATTCACTAACAAGGTAATTATTCTGGAGCCTTCATGGTGACAACATGTGCAAAGTGTATCCATCCACTTGTGATATTTGATCACTGTGAGATTTGCTAAGCACCCATGTAGACCTGTTCATTAAATCTATAGTTGGCAGGGTGACTATAGCTGATTATCATGGCTCACACCATGGAGAAATGAGAGGGGACTACCAGACCTCATGCCCTCAAGTTGATTAGATCAAATTTGTTAACTCGGCCAGGGATACAGCTCAGTGGCATGTCCCTGCCTGGCAAGCACAAAGTCCTGAGTTTGATCCCCGGTTCAGACAAAAAAACAAAAACAAAAATTTGTTAACTCTGGAGTTCTATTTAGAACCATATAGCAGAAAAAGGCTTAATAAAAACTCAAGGCTCATATTTGCCAAACATCATATACAGATCTCTTTCAGGGATATGAGTATGGGTCATCTCTGGTGATCTTTTAAGGAAATTTTCATGAATAAGAGTTATTAGTGTTTTTTTTTCTTTTCAAACAAGTATAATTTTCAAGTTATCACAAAATTTCCCACAAAAGTTTACAATCAGCAAAATATGTTCCCTCATTTTTCATGTAGCATTTTCATACAATTTCATGGTTTCATTAATATGTTACAGTAAGCCTTCATTAGTCCCTCAAAACGATGATATAAACCTATAGGGTTTTGTTTTGCTCTGTACAACCTACCATAGAAAAAAAAATGAAGCCAAGATTCCCAATGATTTCATAGCAGCCAGGCTCACTTTTGGTGACCCCAACTAGGTGACCCTTGCTGCACTTCAAGGTGAGGCTGAGGGAGGAATGTGGCAGGAAGGTAGGGAACCCTCAGTCCTTGACCACTAGGGAGACTAGAGTGCTAGGACACCTGGGCTGTCTGCACACCCACCCCAGCAACTCAGCAAGTTACAGCTCTGCTTCCAGCTTCTACAGCAATAATTTCAGGTAGGAAAGAATGCCTCATCTCCCCCTAGAGTTAAAAATAAAATGCTCATGTGAGTGGTGTCCATCCTGACCCGAGTCTTGTGCTCCCTACTGACCTTTCAGGAGCCATGGGCTTTGGTACCTCCACAGGGACCACTCAGAATTGACATCTGAACTAACCCCTGGTCACTCAGCAGCAGGGACCCACTCAAAGCCTATGGCGATTTGCGGCTTGCACTGAAAAGGTGATCAGTAACAGCTGAGAAAGTTCCCATGGTTTCCATGTTTTCTCAAAAGTCCAAACTATAAGATGCTCATGACAATTCAAATTTTCTATGTCAGGAGTATGGTAGTAGGAGTTCCAAACCTTGTGTCTTATAATAAGGCTTTTCCCATTAGAGAGTTAGACATGAGCCCTGGTTGGAAGGAAGAACTACCCAGGATGTCTTCTCAGAGCTTAACGGACACTTCATTTTAAGAAAATGAGTGGCTTCCTGGGAAGTGGCACTCATGTCCTACATTCCTTGTCCTGGAATATGTTTCTAGTGCTCTTCAATTTCATGTCTCCAGAGGCAATCTCACCTCAACAAGGGTTAAAAGCAAAATATTCACAGCCAAAATTCATCCAACACAACAGAAAATAGTTCTATCATTCAACTTTCACATTCAAGTTTCAAAGACACTGCAGGGGGAAAGTTAGACCTTATGGAGAACTAATGTGCAATCTTCACTCTCCTTGAACTGAGTCCACATGATGGTGTCATCTTTAGCATGCTCAGTCTTTGAGTAATAGCTGACTATCTTGGTGTCTAGTTTGTACTGGTGAGGGATGTTCTCATATGGCTTGAGGTCCAGGTCCAGCACAGACACAGAGAAGGCCAGCCGGGACCTCGAGGAGAGGACGACAATCTTCTGATCACAGCTGGCATCCTGCAGACATGGGGAGAGCGCGATCATGACGGAGCATCCTTGGCAGTCATGGCCACGTGATACTGCTGCACCTTCATTAATGTGAAGGCCACTGTCCTGTCATCCTCTGTGGACAGATCAAATAGCTTCTGGTAAAATCCTTCATCATAAGGCCCGTCTATTTGAAACATTTTTCGTTCAATGTGGTTATACAGAGGGTAGAGGCCTTCAATGTCCAGCAGGTCCAACATCTGAACCTATAGGGTTTTGTACAAAAGACAGCCTTTCGGTACCCTGACCGCTCTGGGATGTTTTTTCTTCGGTGGTGGAGGCTCCAGCTGAAAGGCCTGGCTTTGCAGATGTATGGGCCCCAGGGCCCCAGCCTCAAGGGCCCCACTTGGCCCTTGTCTGAGCTGCTCAGCAGTACCCACCTGATGACGTGCACCAGCTCCCGGATCACAGCCCTCATGCAGTGGTCCCCACCAGCCAGGCCATTGGAAGGGAAGAAGGGCTTCAGGTGGTGTGCAAGTTCCCTCCAGCCAGCCACTGGGCTCTGGGCATCACCACAGCCATAAATCAGCTCACCATTCTTAAATATCTTCAGGTTGTTCTGGGATTCTTGCAGCAAACTCTTCAAGGCATTCTCTGTTTGTTTCCCGAGAAGAGACTGAGGGAACAGTATTTACTTATCTGCTTCCACTTCCCAGTTGCTACCTTGAGGTGCTGGTGCATGTAGTAGCGACACACCTTATGCTTCATCTCACATGTAACACTGCTCAAGAAAGGAATGAACCTCCATTTTGGCTTAATCTCTACACACAGAATTGGCTGGTGCTCTGCAATGCGGTTCGTCTGAAGTCTGGTGAGGTTGGGAAGGCACATAGCATAACCATTGAGCGTGTCCAGCTCCTTGTCATGAGACTGTGGTCTTTCAACTGTATCTTTAAACATAGTTGTTTCACAAACTCTAAAGGCAGCTGAACAACCTCCCCACAGTGCACACAGTTCTCCCCAAAAAACTCTTTCATGATATTTTTGCCAAAGTCCACTATGTCCTGCAGGTGCAGGTGCTAAAATATCTCTTCTGAGGTCTTCTTCCTATTTGGAAGAAACTTCAAAAAACGCACCACAACACATAGGCCACCACCACCCCGTGATACCCCCATTCACTCTCGTCCATCTTCTCTTCTTCTATGCCCTGGAGGCTCGCGGACAGGGACTCAAAGACTTGAGCTAGGGGCTGCCTGCCTCGTCTGGCTCCAGCTGCCGCCATCTGGGGCCTGTCAGCTGCTGCTACTCATGGGCACGGGTCGCCCAAGAGTTATTAGTTTTGACATAATTTATATACATTAAATAAGCAATCTTAAAAGGAATGTGGGAAGACAAATAAGTGTCATTACAGTGACAAAGGACACAAAGAAATAGAACTTTCTAGTACTGTACAAATATGTGATGTTGCAAACTGGACTGAGAAATGAACTTGCTCTACAGCAATACCACATTGAAGCTGTGAACGTAGGCTTTTTTCCTTCTTTTTTGGAGACAGGGTCTTGGTTTGTAATTCAAGGTGGTTTTGAACTCACTATGTGGCCCAGGCAGCCCTCAAACTCACAGTGATCCTCCTGCCTGAGCCTCCTGAAAGCTGGGATTACAGACATGTACCACCATGCCCCACTAAACACAGGTTTTGACTACTTGTGAGAGGGGTAAAAAGACAAAGCCACAAGCATGAAAAGTTCTACAACCATTAGACACAGACATAACCACAGAGTTAGCCTGTTGCACATGGAAAAGTCTAAGGCAGTATCACTGCAATCCTTGCTGTTTACTTGCCTGGGAAAGGGGCTCCCTGTCTCTGCATGAGGAAGTAGTAGCAGTCCTAGCCCAGGTCCAAGACCGAGCCCGCAAGGGGTGCACTTGACTTTTGCCACAAACTGTGCTCATATATGGACTGCAGGCCTCAGGTGAAACATCACCATCACAGGGACAGTGATGCCAGGAGCTCAGCAAAGGCCACCATCTATATGGGACACACACAGAAGGTGTCTCTTGAGGGCGACACCAGGGAAACGGCACACAGAGTACTCTTCAGAGGCCCTTCCACACAGATTTGGGACAGCCAATATGTTTGGCAAGTGGATTGTTGTTCTGGTACATTTATTTATTTTTTTGAGGCAGGGTCTGGCTATGTAACCCAGGATGGCCTCCAACTCAGGATCTTCTTACCTCAACCTCCCCAGTCTGTGATTACAGATGTGTGCCGCCAGGCCTGGCTCATGATACATTTGTCTCTGAAAAGTGGAATATGGTTTAATAGTTGGAAAATACAATTCAAGTAAGGGATCTGAGTTTTTAACATGGCATTATATCTAGCTCAAATTTAACAAAATTTTAGTTTGAATGCCTGAAAATCTGAAATGGGAAGGAACACTTTGGCAATTTCTTACTCTTCACGCCCAGGTCAGGGTTAAGGGCACCATGCTGGGCATCCTGTATGGAGCTTCTGGTCAGTCCCTTCAGTTTCAGACAAATCGCTCCCATCAGCCTCCACCTCGCTTTTTCTTACAGACAGTGAAACTCAATATGGCGGCGCACAACTGTAATCCCAGCACCCTGGCAGGCTGAGGCAGGAGGATCACAAGTTCAAGCCCCCAACCTGGGCAAATCAGCATTTAACAAGACTGTCTCAAACAAACAAGAAGGGCGTGGATGTAGCTCAATGAAATGGCCCTGGATTCTATCCCCAGTACCACGAAATAAGAATTTTCGTGTCACTAGGGTAGGAAAGAACGCCTCTATTACGCATTCCTAGGCAGCTGCCCACATTGGGGTAGAGCTTAAACTCGTTTGTGGGGAAGCTGGAGCCGGAAGTCTGCCCTATAAACCAGGAGGACTTGCCGGCCAAGAGTGGAGGACCACAGTTGCGACCCCAGCGTCCCCGGTAACCCGACCCACTTCCGGAGTACCACAGGCGCGCGCCGCAACGGCTAGGCACAGTAACACCGACCGTTAGCAGAGGGGAGGAAAGGACGGAATCACGTGACCGGAGCCGGGTCAGGGCCCGGCGTGCGCGGGAGCACGCAGAGAGGCTCGGCCTGGGCCGCGCGCCTTGCGTGCGCGCGCAGGCCGGGGGCGGGCCGTGTGGGCTAGGCCTCCGGGGCGCGGGACCAGGGACCCGCGGGGGCGCGGGCGGGGCCTCCCCGGGGGCTGGTGTGGCGGCGGCGAAGGCCCCGGGAGCCCGGTTACCCGCGGAGGGGTACCTCGGCCATGACTGCGGAGCTCCAGCAGGACGACGCGGCCGGAGCGGCTGACGGCCACGGCTCGGTGGGCCCGCGGCGGGAGCGGCAGCGGCGGGCGGGCTGGGGAACGGGAGGGAGCGGTGGGCCGGCGGGAGCGGCGCGGGGCGCGGGGCGCGGGTAGGCCCGGCGGGGCCTGCGGGCTGGGGGCTGGGAGTGGCGCGGGGCCGCGGGGCTGATGCTCCAGGGAGCCTGCGGGCTGCGTGGGTGGGTCGCGCAAATTGAGGGCTTTATGATCCGGGCGGTAGGCGAGCTGGAGTTGGAGGGGGCTAGGGTTTGGGGACCTAGATATAAAAGGGTTGCACGTGGGTATGTCTGCATCAGGGATCGCTAAGAAGAGTTCTCGGCCACGACCAGGAGAGAAACTTCCGAAAGCGGCAGCATTTATTGTTTGACTCTTAAATTTATGGCGCTGTTGTTTTAAAAAGTCTAAAGCAAACGGAAGTAATCTCACGTAAAGCTGAGGTTTATCAACAAACTATAAAAGACTAGGTCCTAGTTACCACCACCTTTCTTGCTCCTGGACCACCCCACTCCTTAATTCTTTTTAAGCTAGCCTCCCCAGTTAGTGCATTCATCACTAGATTTTTTGGGGGGGAGGGGGGACAGCGCCTTGAATAGAAGGTATACTTATGCTCTACTATTCCTGTTATCTAAGAAGATTGAAATCAATACGAGGATTTCTGGGTGAAAGAGAACACTAGTTTGGAGAAAATCAAAAGACTGATGTCTCGTGTGAAGAATTTTGGGAAGTGGGCAATTTGAGAATGTCTTCTAGTGTTACTTTGGAATGTTATAACAACACTGCACCCCTTAAGTACTGCACTTTTCCAAGACAGAATGGGAAATCTATGTCGAAATGTTCAAATACGAGTTTGGAATTGAGAAACTGTTAGATACTCCAAGTGAGAAACCTGTTAATGTCTTTTCTTTTGATGCACTCGAAAGACCAAATGGACACGTTTAAAAGAACTCATGTAGAATAAAAATAAGGAAAAGAATAAAAACTTACCGAGAAAAAAATACCTGCAGGTCCTGGCCGCCACAATGAAAGTATGTGGATGGTGTTTCCTGTGCTGATTTCTAATGCAAATGTTACTGTTAGGTATTCACCGGTGTCTTTGGAATTTGAATCAGGATTTTTCTTTTGTTTGGTTTCAGAGATCAGTTCTGTTTGCTTTTAGGATAGTGACTTAAAAACAGGTGGGAAATTTTTAGTTTTGAGACAGTCATATTGATTTAGAGAGACTTATTTTAAGGGCGAGCAAGTCATATTTAAATTTGTAGAGAGGTTGTCATTTAAGATTAGTTGCCTATTAATCAGTGCATTTCCACTTACTTCTGCCTCAGTTTGAGTAGTGACCCAATTTCAGCGCTCTCTGTTTGAGAATTTGTAAGTCAGGTGTGTGATGAGTGTCTGTATGTAAGTCATAGCTATTTTAGGAAGACTTGCCACTCCGGAGGCTGTGGCTGGCTGCGGTACCCTGATTCCTGGCAACCTGCAGAGTGATGACATTTACTGTTCTTCCCAGTGATTTGCCCTACACTGACAGTTGATAAGCTTGGAATGCTTGATAATATTTGCCCTTTTCGTTTTTGCTAATGTTAAATGTTTGAAGTTAGCAGGTTAGATTGAAGGAATTCAACATGGGGAAAGTACCCCTTATGTCTTGGAAGAATTTAATAACTTCTTCCTCTCACATGTTAGAATGAATTCTTTATTTTGAATTCTTGAGGCATTCTTTCTGTTAAAGGATATTTAATTGTTCTATTTGAGAAGAGCTGTCCTCTGACACTGAAAAGCTATTTAAGACCTATAGTGCTTCCTTCCTCCTATTGGTTAGTTGTACAGGACAGACAAAAATCCTTTATAGCCTCCCAAGAATTTTAGTGAGAGAAAAATGTAGTAGTCTTGAAATATGCTTGCAGTGTGTATTAGAATCCAAGAGTGGACATGTTGTGATACCACTTAATCCCCCAGACTGCAGATTGATTACTTCTAATGCTCACTTGCTGCCAGGTTCCTGTAGTTTAATCAATTCTTGGCTTAGATAAAAACCAGTAGGAAAGTTTTATGTTAACTGTAAGATAAATAACTTGAAGACATCTTGGTTTTTTTTCTTTTTTTTTTTGGTACTGGGGATCGAGCTGGGGACCATGTGCTTTCGAGGCAGGCAGCAGAACCACTGAGGTCAATCCCTGGCCCCATTTTGGTTTTTATAAGCCTCACTCTGTAGTTCAGGCCCTCAACTCACTAGGCAGCCCAGACTTGCCTTGAACTTGCTGTGATAACCCTGCCTCAGCCCCCTGGAGTGCTGGGATTACAGACATGCACCACCTTGCCTGTACAGTATTTATGAGATATTTACAGCCTCTTACTGGGCAGCCTCTTTCTGTGTGTTCTATTTCATCAAAGAAATTTAAACTAGTAGCAAAGTGAAGTAAGTCATTTACAAGGGAACTAATACTAATAGTAACAGCTAACATTAATTGAGCATGTACTGTCTGCCAGACCCAGTACTCAGAATTTAACGTAATAATCTTAATCCCATGAAAAGGCTTGTATTTGTTAAATAATATGTCCAAGAGTGCCCAGCTAGGAAATGGTACAGCCAGGATCAAACCTAGGTAGTTCTGAGTCCAAGAGCCCAAGACATCCCTGGTTCTATTTTGTAGTTTGGTGGTGGTGAACCTATGGCACGTGTGCCTCAGCAGGGCTGTCTGTATCATTGAAAGCTCTAACAGGTTCGCCTGTCTTAGTTGACAGATCCATTGTTCTGGGCCAAAACCTTTCTAATACTCTCTTAATGTCTTCTCTAGAACTCTTCTGATGTTTTAAACTTCTGCCCCCAGCCTCATACAGGACCTGTTTTCCTTGACTGAGCTCCCTCATGTCTTTGGAGAGGTCCTTGTTTCCTGTTCTGTTCAGTCCCACTCTCCAGCATCTCATCTCTTTTCTCTTATTTCAGTGGATTTCCTTGTTCCCCTTCATTTTTTTTTTTTTTTTTTGGTACCAGGGATCCGACTCAGATCCTTGCACTTTTTGAGGCAGGCAGCAAAACCACTGAGCTAAATCCCCAGCCCACCCTTCATTTTTTAGAGATAAACCTAGATCAGTGGTTTTTATAGGTGAGAGTTTTTTTGTTGTTTTGAGACTGAGTTTCCACTATGTAGTTCATACTGGCCTTGAACTCACTGTAGCCACGGCTGGCCTTGAACTTGTGATCCTCCTGCCTCAGCCTCCAGAGTGTTGGGATTACAGGTGAGCAGTACTATGTCTGGCTGCGGTGAGAGGTTTGGTACCCTAGGACACATTTGGCAATATTTGGGGCTTTTAAAAAAATTTTTGGCTCTTGCTACTCACATGGACCAGCACCATCTGTATCATGTATCACCTAAGATTTAAAATTGCATGGAGTTGGGTATACAGGAGCCAGCATATACTCCTCCTCCAGCTAATTGTGTCCACTGCTTTCCAGTTCTGTGTTGAGTGACCTCGTTTGGAGAGTTTGAAGCCAGCAGGGTGGAATTATCAATACTAAGGAAACAAGCATGTAGAGCAAATCAGCACACCACTGATCCCTAGTCCTGTTGAATCCGATTCTGCCTTTGACACGATCCCTAGTTGATTCACTTTCACACTAAATTTGAGAAGCTTATGGCTAGAGTTCCCATTCTGTGCATGTGTTTGTGCCCGTTCCTGAAATATCAGTGACTGTACAATTCTTCACTGCCATCTCCTTGTTCACTTCATTTCACAGTATTTTATTTACCTTTGGAACAGAACTTCTAACCCCCCTTCCCACCTATTTCTTCTGTAATTTTTGCAGTGACAATGTAATTCAAGCTTAATCTAGAAAATTTGGAAAATATAGATCTGAGTAGGATTAACTTTTAGCTGATAAGAGTTGAGGCACATTGGTTCCTGGATTTCAGCAGAGATTGAAGTGCCAACAACAGCTTCTACAAAGGTTCAGGTAGCGAAGGCTGTGGAGACCACACTGGGCTTCAAGCAAGAAGAGGGCTGATTGCCCAGAGGCCTGCAGGCAGGCTGACCAGGCACTAGCAGGCTTGCTAGGTTGTAGGGCAATCACTGGTTTTATGTAATCAGCACCTGTTAGGTTGCCAAAAGAAGATTCTAATAAGAATTTGTTAATGAATGAAACACCTCACTCCAGTTATTGACCAGTTATTGACCACGTTAGTCAAGCCAGTGGTCTTTCACTAATAATTCTTTTGACCGTTCTTCCTTGATTATTCAAATACCCACTTCAAAGTCTCATTCTCATGCTTTTATTTACTTGTTATTATTTTATATTATTATTTTGTTTTTATGATCCCTTGTTACCATTTTTTGTTGATACTTGCGGAATTTGATTTTATCATCCTCATCCAATTCTGCTTTTTCCTAAAAATTACCAGAGTGTATATATCATATTCATATATATGTATATATGTGTGTATGCACATATATATGTTTATATATATATTTGTTGCTTTGTTTTTTGAGACAGGGTGTTGCTGCGTAATTCAGGCTGGCCTTGAACTCCTGTGTTCCCTAGGCTGGCTTTAAACTTACAGTAATGCTGCAGGCTCAGCCTCCTGAGTGCTGGGATTACAGACATATGCCACCATGCCTGGCTGAAAATCACCAAAGTGTATTTTAAAATTACTTGTTGTAGTGTCTTCACAGACAGAAATACCGTAATAGGCCCTCAGGTCTGTATTAGCTACATCATTTTACAACTTTAAAAAATAAATACAGCTGAGAATGGTGGCACAGACCTGTAGACCCAGTACTGAGGAGGCTGAGCAGGTGGATAGCTATAAGTTCAAAGCCAGCTTGGGCTACATAGTGAGTTCCAGACCAACCTGGACTACATAGCAAGACCTTGTCTCAAAAACAAACAAAATTATATACTTGGACAGCTGGTACATCATTGCTTTCATCTTGCAGAAGTACAGTAGTGGATTTAGGGAGTTGATTTCTTCTGGCTGCAGTCTGGCAGACTCTTGGTTCCTGCCTTTGATTGAATGTCCTGTTGGTGCTGTGTACTGCTGTAGCTGGCTTTCTTCTTGTCTGCTCACTTGGATTTTCAGGTTCAGGGTCCCAAAATCCCCTTCAAGGGGACATCCCCATGTGACCAGAAGACCTCCTCCAGGCCCTACCTCTTGAAGATTCCACTACCTCCCTATAATACTATAGACTGAGAACCAAGCCTTAACTCATGGGTCTCTGGAGGACACTTACCCAAACCATAGGTAGTACCCTGCAAGGTATGATTTATCCTATTACAGATAAGGAAACTGAGACTCATTAATGTAGCTTACAGGAGTCTCCTGAAATTTTATTTATTCATTCATATGACATTTTAATCCAAGTCTTTGCCTCCATATTCCAGATGAAAATGTGACAAGAAGAACCGTAACTTGAAAGTATTCTGTCTTGAACATAATGTTTCCTTCACTGCAGTATAAGCCTAAAACTAAACTTTCAGACTGCTACCTAATTGTGAAACACTTGAACTTATATTCTTATCAAACCCTCACAGCAACTCTGTGAAGCAAAATACATGTTTTTTTGGTACTGGGGATCAAACTCCAGACCTTGCGCTTGCAAGGCAGGCACTGGAACCACTAAGCTAAATCCCCAGCCCTGTGAAGCAAAATTTAGTATGCCCACAAAGTAATAAAACCAAAACTATAACATGGGTATTTTTTCTCCTGGGATATCAATATTTTTACAAATCTCTAGCTTATTTTATTTGCACAGGCATGGCATCATATTTTACATTTTTTTCATTTTGCTAACATTGGCTGTGTGCGTTACTACTTTGTTTGGTAATTGTACTAGTACCTGAAAGATGATGGAATAGTTCACTTTCCACATGTGGAAACTGGCGCTGAGGAAGGATGGGAGTTGCCAGGAGACTGATATGTGCTAGTGTCTGGGCTACATAGTGCAGTTTCCATCCTCTAGCTTTCTACATAAAAAGGAAGGCCAAATCAGGATCAGAAAGTAATAGCAGCATGCTACATGGTGGCTGGTAATCAGTTTACATTTAAGAAGTCCTAAAGCAGCATTTTTTTCCTCCAGTCTTCCTGCCCCTGTCAGTACTTTACTTGTGTCCTTTCCTTCTTCCTTGTGGAGTGAGGATGTGTGTGCATCATTCTACTGCTTATTTTTTCATCATGGCAAAATTCATGCAACATAAAATCAACTATTTTAAAGTGTACAAATTTAGTAGTAATTAGTTTATTCACAATATTATGCAGTCACCATCTCTGTGTAGTTCTAAAACGTTTTCATTGCTGTAAAAGAAAGGTCCTCATCCATTAAGCAGGCACTTCCTGTTCTCCCCTCCCGTCAACCTCTGGCAATACCAATATACTTTTTGTCTCTAAATTTACCTGTTTTGGATTTATCAGTGGAATCACAGTAATGACATTTTGTATATGGTGCCTTTCATTTTGTTATTATTTTGTTATTTTTGAGGTTTATTCAGTTCGTAGCAACCATATAGGTGTATAGGCAGCCCTTCATATACATGGGTTTCCACATCCATTGGAAAAAAAATATATGTATTAAACCTATGCTGAATATGTTAGACTTTCATCTTGTCATTCCTTAAACAGTGTAGTCTTAACTATTCACATCACATTTACATTGTATTAGGTATTATAAATCTGGCAGTGATTTAGAGTGTACATACATAGGTTATATGTAAATGTTACAAGAGAGACTTGAACATCATCAGATTTTGGTATGTACAGAAGTGTTGAAACCAGTGGTCTTCAGATAGAGAGGAATGACTTTCACTTTGTTTTCATTCTTTCTCTGATAGGCATTTGAGTTATTTCTACCTTTTGGCTAAAGTGGAATTGCTGAGACATATGATAATTCTATGTTTAACTTTTTGAGGAACTGCCAAATTGTTTTCCACAGCAGCTGCACCATTTTACATTCTCACCAGCAGTGCATAGGAATCTATTTTCTGTACATCCTTATCAAACATTTACTAATATTTTATGTTTCTGTTTTGTTTGACAATAGCCATCCTCTGGAGTGTGAAATGGTTTTGATTTGCCTTTCCCTTTTGACTTTTTTTTAGGCATCTTTTCAAGTTTTGGGGGGTTTTTTTGTTTTTTTGTTTGTTTTGGAGACAGGGTCTTGCTATTAGCCCAGGCTAGCCTTGAACTCACTATGTAGCCCAGGCTGGCCTCAAACTTGTGGCAGTCTTCCTGCCTCAGCCTTCTGGGTGCTGGGATTACAGGTGTGCCCAGCAAAGTGGCTTTTCATAAATTAACAATTTGTATGTCTTTGGAGAAATATTCACATTGTTTTCTCAGTTTTGAATTGAGTTTTGTAATTGTTGAGCTGTGAGAACCCAGCCCACCCCCCCTTTTCTGGGGATTGAAGCCAAGGCCTTTGTACTGAACTACATCTTCAGTCCTTTTTGAAACATGGCCTCACTAAGTTGTCCAGGCTGAGCTTGAAATTTCAGTCCTGCCTCAGCCTCCCAGGAATGCTGGGATTACAGGTATGCGCCACCATGCCTGGCTATAAGAACTCTACATAGTCTAGACACTAACACTTCTTAGATACATGATTTAGAAATATTTATTCCATCTTATAGGTTAGCATTTCACTTTCTTGATAACTGTCATTAGATGCACACAGTTGTTTAATTTTGAAGTCTGATTTAGTTGGCTTTTTTATCCCCCGCTGGGACTTGAATCCAAGGCCTTGCATGTGCCAGGTAAGCTGTGTACTTCTAAGCTACATCCCTAGCTTGAGTTAAGCTTTGCATGTTGTGTGAGATAGTTCAGTGCCCTTCTTTTGCTTGTAGGTTGCCCTGGCAGTTTGTTGAAGAGCCTGTATTTTCCTTATCAAATAATAATGCCTTCTTGTCTAAAATCAACTGACTGTAGCTGAGTGAGGTTATGTCTGAGTTCATAATTCCATTCCATTGGTCTATATGCTATCCTTATGCCATACTACACTGTTTTGATTACTGTAGCCTTGTAGTAAATTTTGAAACTGCAAAGTATGAGTCATCTAACTTTGTTGTTCTTTTTAATACTTTGCTGGTTCTTCAGGATCCCTTGAAATACTATGTGAATTTGAGGAAAAGCTTCTCCATTTCTGCAGAAAAGGAGAAATTTTGATAGGGGTTGCATTGAATTTATAGATAATTTTGGTAGTGTTCTTGTCTTTTTGGGTTTTTTTTTTTTTTGGTACTAGGGATTGAACTCCAGACCCTGCACTTGCAAGGCAGGTGGTGGAACCACTGAGCCAAACCCCTGGCCCCAAATATCTGAGATCAAGAGTTTGTTTGTTTTTTTGGTACCGGGGATGGAACTCAGGACCTTGTGGTTGCGAGGCAGGTGGGGTCACCACTGAGCTAAATCCCTGGCCCCTGTTGTCTTAATAATACTAAGTTTTTGGGCAGGGGATTTAGCTCAGTGGTGCCACCGCCTGCCTTGCAAGTGCAAGGACCCAAGTTTGATCCTCGGTATGGAAAAAAAAAAAAAGAATACTAAGTTTTTGCAATGATTTGTATTGTGTGCTAATTTGATTTGGCCACAGGGTACCCACATGTTTGGTCAGATGTTAATATAGTGTCTGTGAAGATGTTTTTGGATGAAAATGAATCTGTAGACTGAGTAAAGCAGATTGTCCTCCCTAATGTGAGTGGACCTCATCCAATCATTTGAAGACTCAATTAGAATGAAAAGGCTGACTAAAAGGAACCTTCATCTGCCTACTTGGGCTGGGACATCAGTCTTCTGCCTTTATACAGGACTATCAGTTCTTTTTGTTTTCAGACCTTCACATTCAGAATGGAACTTTCATTCGTTAGCTTTGCTGGTTCTCAAGCCTTTAGACTTGGACTGAAACTCACATCATCAATTTTCTTGGTTTGGGGTCCTTGAACTTGGATTAAAGCTACACCACTAGTCTCAGGATCTCCAGCTTGCTAACTGCAGATCTCGGGACCTCTCAGCTTCTGTATTTGTGAACCAATTCCTTTTAATAAATCTGTCTACCTATATGTATATCTCCTATTGGTTCGGTTTCTTTGGAGAATCCTCATTAAGTCTTTCAATCCATGTACGTGGATGTCTCGCAATTATTTAAGTCTTCACTTTCTTTCAAGAATATTTTGTAGTTTTCACTGTACAAGTCTTTTACTTTGTTGGTTAAATTTATTCCTTGATACTTTATTCTTTTGGATGCTATTGTAAATGAAATTTTTATCTGATTTCCATTTGGGTTGTTCTTGTTGCTGTATAGAAACAGTTAGTTTTTCCGTGTTGATTTTATACCCTGCAGCATTGCTGAATTTATTTATTAGGCCTGGTAACTTTTATGTGGAATAATTGAGATTTTTCTATATGTAAGATCATGTCATAAGTGAATAGTTTTACTTTTTCTTTCCAATTTGGATCTCTTATTCTATTTCTTGCCTAATTGCTCTGGCTAGAATTTCTGGTAAAATGTTGAATAGCAGTGTTTGGAGTGGGTATCTTTGTCTCATTCCTGATTTTAGAGCTTTCAGCTTTTGACTATTGAATATGATGTTATCTGTGAGGTCTTTTTTTTTTTTTTGGTACTGGGGATCCAACTCGGGTCCTTGCGCTTGCGCAGCAGAGGGCGAAACTGAGCTAAATCCCCGGCCCCAAAATGTAGGCTTTTTCTTTTTGGTACCTGGGGCGGGGGATTGAACTCAGGTCCTTGTGCTTGCGAGGCAGGCAGCAGAACCACTGAGGTAAATCCCTAGCCCTGGTCTTTGTATTTTTTGTTGTTACTGTTTTGTTTTTTGTACTAGAGATTGAACCCAAGGCCTTCACACTGAGCTGCATCTCTAGCCCCTTTTTTAAAATTTTGAGACAGAGTGTCACTAATTTGCTAAATTGCCCAGGGTGGTCTCAAACTTGAGATTCTCCTTGCCTCAGCCTCCTAGAATGCCAGGATTACTGACATCTTCCACCATTCCCAGCTCACTGAGTTTTTAAAAGCCCTATATTAAGTTAGACGATTCCCTTCTATTCCTAGTTTTCTGATTTTTTTTTTTAAATCATGAATGGTTGTAGGATGTTGTCAAATGTTTTTCTGCATCAATCAAGGTGATTTGTGTTTTTTCCCCTTCATTTCGTTAGTGTGGTATATTATATTGTTTGCTTTTATTGCTGGTTTCCTCTAATGTCATTGGCAAATATTTGACTAAGCTTTATCTATTCATTATTTGAGCTGTTCAGAGTATACTCTATCTTTCCATTTTCCCTCCTAGCATCTTGCCATTCTCATCACAACTGATTTATTCAGTAGCCCTTAACTCATAGTTAAGCCTTTTTTTCCTCTGGTAGCATTCCATTTTGAGCCAGTGTTCACTTTTAGTCTACTTAAACACACCCACCCCCTTATATCTCTTCCCTGCCTAGGAACCTGTCATGATTATTCATTGTTCATCAGATTAAGTCTGAAGTCAGCTGTGCTTCATGCAGCCTTCTGTCGTGCAGTGCTATATCACCTCTCTAGTATGTTATTTGTCAAACATAGAAACTGCATACTGAGACCACCCCGATAATACCAAAAATTTGTTGTTAGATTTCTAAAACTATAGGTATCTAAATTTTATTTCATTTTTTGAAGCAAAACAGTTATTGATACATTTTAGATGTATATAATGATAGCATTCATCATAATTTGTACCTGTACATGAGATATCTTGTTTTTTTCCCATTCCCCTTCCCTTCAACCTCTCCTCCCTTCCTTATTTACAAAAGCTTTGTTTCCATTTTTACTTTTTTTTTTTCCTCTTGTCCCTTCATTACTCTCCCCCTCCTCCCTCCCTTGTTCCCCTCCCCATTTGAACATTTTCTTCTCATTTCCCAATGTTTATTATACATTTTGGTCCTAATTTCCACTTTTGGTTTCTCAACACCAGAAAAGCAATGAGGTGTTTAAATATGTGTGTCCAATTTATCTCACTTAAGAGTATGGTCTCAAGGTGCATCCATATAGCTAGAAATGTCTCAAGCTTATCCTTCTGTTGTATATAAAAACCACATCTTTGTCCATTCATCCATTGATGGGCATCTAGGCTGTTGCCAAGATTTAGCTGTTAAAAAGTGGTCACTGTAAACATGGGTATGCATATATTGGTGTGGTATGATGCTTCTAATTCTATCAGGAAGAGACCAAGAAGGGGAATAGCTGGCTCAAATGGAACCTCTAGTTTTAGTTTTTGAGGTGTCTCCACACTGATTTCCACAATGGTTGTACCAGTCTACACTCCCATCAACAGTTTTTCCCCACAGCCCCACCAGCATTTGTTATTGGTTGATTTCTTGATTTAAGAGCCATTCTTTCTAGAGTGAAATGGAATCTCAGTGATGTTTTAATTTGCATTTCTCAAATGACTAGTGATATTGAACGTTTTTTCATATATTTATTTGCCATTCTGCTTCATCTGAGAAGTGTCTATTCATTTCAGGTGCCCATTTTTGAGCATGTAAATTTTATTTCTCATCTTTCATATGTTCCTAGTTTCTCAATTAGCTCTAGCAGTATATTACTAAAAATGGTGTATTTTCCTTAATTTTTGGAGGTGCAGCCCATATGACAGCGTAGTGGCATCCTAGCCTCATTTCTCATACTTGGTTGAGGCATATAGTCAAATGAAAAAACAAAACAAAACCAAAAAACAGTCTTATTCTAAAGCAGTATTCACAAAGTCAGTATTCTAAAGCAACAAAGAAGCAAGGTCTAGGGCATTATATATAGTAGTATAAAACAATATACTCATGAGCATAGACAATTTCTGGAAAGATATATCAGAAACTATTAATAGTAGTATTCTTAATACTATTAAGAGGGAGGAAAAATGAGGGAAATTTCCTTTTCAATTGATATATCCTTTTGTAATGTTGGACTTTCTTACTGAATGTGAAAAACAGAGGTAAACATTTTTAAAAACTGAAATAAATCAGACACATAAGCCTAAATATCACATGGTTTCTCTTATGTGAGAAACCCAGCATAAAAATAAAGAGCAAAATAGAAGATAGGAAGTAGGGAGATGGGTGTTTCTCGAATGGGAAGGGGATAGAGAGGATACAGAGGGGAAGGGGATGGAAAAGGAATTAAAATGTGTTGTGTATATGTACCAACTCCACACAAGTAATGTAATTTTTTTAAAAAAATGTTTTGAGACTGGATCTCGCTAAGTAATTCAGGCTGGCCTTGAACTCATTCACTGTGTAGCCCAGGTTGGCCTTAAACTCCTGCCTCAGCCACTCGTAAGTGCTGGGATCACAGGTATACGCCACTATGCCGAGCAGAATGTAATCATTATGGACTGCAAACATGTACTAATAAAAATTTTTTTAAAGTAGTTCATTTTTTGCTTTAAGTTCCAGTTTAAACCCCTCTTTGTCGTATAAGAGCAGCTCAACTCTAAAATATTTTTATTAAGTACTGACTTCTGCATCGTTCACACAAATTGTCAAGTGACTGTGTGAGGGGATCCTTGTTGTATGTCTGAAAAACAGCTACTTGTCATTTTTAACAAGTCATGTTATAATGACTACATTAGGTTTCTTTCCCGTGAATAAATTGGACTGACATGGAGTTGTTGCTGGGTGAAAAACTGAAAAAATAATCTGGGCAAAATTTTGTGGCTCATTCCTTCTTTTTAGAGGTTGGAAAAGCTAGCAGTCACAGAGTGCATTGTTAAGAAACTATTGTCAAGACAGACCTTCTGGAGCTGGTGCTGAATATTTTCTTAGACTCCTACATAGGCCCTTCCCTTTCCTTTGTACCAAACTGTGAAATTGGAAAGCCAGATCTTTAACTTTGGGGGAATTTTTATTAGGTACACCTTGGTATTTCTTTGGAGTAAAGGAATATTTATATTTTATTTTATTTTTTTGCGGTACCGGGGATTAAACTAAGGACCTTGCACTTGTTAGGCAGGTGTGGTGCCACTGAGCTACATCCCCGGCCCAGGAATATTTATTATTTAGTTTTAAGTGTGGAGTAGTCTTTGTGAAGACTTGATAACTACGATAAGGAAATGTACATAAGAATGATAAAAGTAGCATCCCTGTTTGAAGGAATGGAATAATCTAGAAAGCATCTCATCACAGTGCTAAGGTGTTCTAAAGATTAGTAATTAGTAGTGTGGGGCCTTGTTTTATCAGAGATGGTTTAAATTTTGTTGCAGTAGGATTGGGCCAATCATTGCTTGTTACAGAAAATTTGACAGCCTGTTTTTTATTGTCCCCATAATCAGGTTTGTTATTTATTGAAAAGTGACTTACTGTCTTTGCTTTAAGAAAATCTCATTCTAGTAAGTGAACTGGATTGCATTTAAGTCGCTGAGTCATGGCTGTAATTGCAGCAATCCTGGAGACTGAGGCAGGAGGATCACTGGAGTTTGAGGCTTGCCTGGGTTACCAAGCTAGTTCAAGGTCAGCCTGAACTACCTAGTGAGAGCCTGAATTACCTAGTGAGATCCTGTCTCAAAAAAAAAAAAAAATTTTTCCTTTCTCTGGGTGCTGGCTGTGCTTGCCTTTATTCACTGCCTCTGGGCAGAAAAAGAGAATATTTTTTGTTTTTGAAAACTGTAAATTTAGCCAAGGAAATGCATACCTGTTGGTTCTTGCCAGTTGTTTGACTTCATTGTGACCAGAGCACAGGCTTTGTCTTGTCTCCTGTTGGGTGTGTACTTTATAGATAGAGGGGTACTCAGAGCAAAGGTAATATTTAAATCCATTTCCTGTGAAGATCTGGAAAAACTAAGTAATGCAGCGTGATCCTAGTAAGTTCAGTTTCCCTGTCATTGTAAAATTAGCATTTAGCATATAGTGCTTATTAGGATTTGGGGTGTGGGTACTGTTGAGAATTTAGATTTATATTTATGAGATTGAGTCATATGATAGTAGTTGTGCATATGTATCCATAGCATAATGTAATCTTTGTGAAATCACTGTTCATGCTCTTCATAGCTTTCCTTGATTTAATTTTTTAATTTAAAAGTTCTGATGATAAATAGGTCCTGTAAATCCTTTGTTTAAAAAACATTTCAGTACTAGATATTGAACCCAGGGTCTTGCCACTGAGTTACTTTCCTAGCCCTTTTCTTATTTTTTATTTTGAAGCAAAGTTTGCTAAGTTACTAATTTGCTCAGGCTCAAACTTTGGATTTTCCTACCTCAGCTTCTCAGGGTGCTGGTATTACAGTGGTGTGGACTGCACCCAGCCGGATTCTGTAAATCATAATTTCCTAATATTTGCACAATTCCTACCTTCTAGTGTTGTTATAGGAATTATACATGTATGTAAGGGACAAAGTTTTCTGACATAAAGTAGGTGTTCAATAAATGTTAGTTACAGAGCTGGGTGTGGAAGAGCGTGCCTGTAATCCCAGTACCTGGGAGGTTGAAACAGGAAGACCCCACTGTGAGTTCAAGGCCAGCCTGAGCTACATACATAGTGAGTTGAAGGCCAGCCTGAACTACATAGCAAGAACCCTTTCAAAAAATAATAATAAAAAAAATGTTAGTTACAATCATTGTCACCACTACCCTATGGATAATTCAAATTAGGCCTGATTTTCTATGGTTCTTGATTTAAAGGAGGCAAGCATTTTATACTTAAAACAGTTGAAGAACCATAGAAAGAGAAATAATAGATAATAACAGTAAACCCTATTCATTTATAGGCTCATTCATTCTCTCACTGGGAGGCTGGGAAAGGAAAGGGGAGAGAGTAATGTGGACTGTTTTTTTGTTTGTTTTGTTTTTGTACTGAGTACTGAACTCACTACATTCCCAGCCTTTTTTTTTTTTAAATTTTGAGACTGGATCTCATTGAGTTGCCCAGGCTAGCCTTAGACTTTATTCTCTCGCCATAGATACCCTGAGTCGGATTTGCATAGCACCCTAGGGTTGTGCTGTGGTTTGGATCTTGTCTGTTTCCCAAAAGTACGAGTAATGAAGGCTTGGTTACTGCCTGTGGTACTGTTGCAAGGTGGTAGGACCTGTAAGTAATGGAAAGAAATTAGGTCCTTGGGGCCATGCCCGTGAAGGAAGCATTGGAACCCTGGCCCCTTCCTGTCTCTGTGCTTCCTGGTGAGCAAGGGTTCTCTGTTTTGGGCTTCTGCCATGAAATACTGTGTAGCCATATGCCCAAGGCAGTGGGGCCAAGTGACCATGGAGGGAAGCTTTGGAACCTGAGCCAAAAGTAAGCCTTGCTCCTTATAAGCTGATTATCTCGTGTACTGTACTTTGTCACAATGACAGCTGAGTAGCACAGCATGGGAGAATGAGTTCATGAGGTACAGAATTGAGTAGGAGAAAAGGTTGAATAAGTTAAGGGTAGGATCAGATAATAGTCTTTGAATGGCAAGATGATGAATTTGGATTTGAATTACAAGTAGAATATTGTTTTGGGAGCAGTACAAAATAATTTTACATAGTTGTCATTTCTACTCAAGAGCTTCTAAAAAAGGGAACCTGAAGAGTTTCTTTTCTTTTCCTGAATATTATTCTAGAAGTATTACTGTCTGCTTCTGCCTGTTACAAGTGGAAAAAAGGGACTGGGAATTCTAGAGTGTAACTGATTTTAAGTCAAGACCAAATGAAAATGGTTAGTAAATTGATACTTGAATACCATATTTCATCAATTCATATTTATTTGTCATTGTAAGATCTTTGAAATTAAGATGTTCCTTACATTCATCGTTATTAAAGTAAGCACATATGCTGTGGTTGTCACTGTCTGCACATATATTTAGTCATGGTTGTCTGTTCCTCTTGTCATAAAGGCAGTTGAGTTATTCGCACTGTTACACCACAGTTTACCTCCCATTTAAAATATCTTTTTAGGGGCTGGGGATTTAGCTCAGCGGTTCCGCCACCTGCCTCGCGAGCGCAAGGACCCGAGTTCGATCCCCATACCAAAAAAAAACCAAACAAAAAAAACAAAATGTCTTTTAAAAGATTATACTGTGATTGAGCATTGACATGAACAAACAAAACAAAGAAACATGTATATGAAGAAAGGTATGGAAGTAGAATAACAGAGTATAATTTTTCTTTGTGACTGATAGCTCCTTAGATTCAGCCAAATACAATATTTACCTCTGTACTTTCTGATGATAGTTTGTTCAGGACAGATTATATTACTAAGTAATCAACTTGTGATTGTATAAAGCAGGTGACGTTAAAAAAAAACTTGTCAAGATGTAAAGATCAACATCAAAGTATAAGAATAAAATATTTGCATTATTTTGACTAAGAGTAATCTTGCCTATTTCTTTGTCTTCTCAGATACAACGTGGGTTAGTGGTTAGATTGCCGGCTTTGAAATCAGGCAGCTTGAGCTCAAATTCCAGGCTGACCCCTCACTAGCAATGACCTTGTGCAAGTTACTTAACCTCGGTGCCTCAGTGTTCTGTCAAATGGGCATAATACCTATCTCACAGTTCTGTTACGACAGTTAAATGAATTAATATATGCAAAGTGTTCAGAACAGCACCTGGCTAGTAAGTAGTACATTATCTGTGTTATTTTTACCGGGATTATATTCTGTGAATCATAAGTGTTGATAAAGAGTTATTCCAGGAAAACATGTGATTGTTTATGCTACTCCTTTCCACTCTTAATTATTCTATTCTTTTTGGGATGTGTTGATTTTGGTGTTTTAGAAAATTATGTATGATTCACATACAGAGATTCATGCAGTTTTATACAGTAAAATCAAATAGAATTAGAATTAGTTTGGGGACTTTGTTTGTTTGTTTGTTTGTTTGCTTTTTGGTACCGGGGATCGAATGTGGGCCCTTGGGCTTGCGAGGCAGGCAGCGGAACCGTTGAGCTAAATTCCCAGCCCTAGTTTGGGAACTTTTTATAATACCTTATTTTTCTAAAAATCACATGCTTATGCTTTCAACTTTGGCCAGCTCAAAAGCTTGTAGTCAACACCTTGTAGTGTGATAATCACTCTCCCAGTACACAGTCAGTGACTGGCTTTGACAAGACCCATGGCCTCAAGGACTGCTCGGGTCTCAGCAGGGTAGGGTTCCATTTCTAGCCTCTGACTATAACCTATGACTGGAACAGAAAGGCTGTTGATGCTTTTTTGAGGACTCTGGAGGGATGTTTCAGTTAGTTATTTCTAGTTGTGTGATCCTTAAGTGTGTTATTGGGCCCTCAGCTGTTGAAGAACATAGGATACTGTTTCTGTTACAGCTGGCAGTAAATGTAGACTGTTTCTCTGAGACATTTTAATTGAAGTTAATGGGGAAGCCTCAGGTATGTATCAGGGCTTAATTCTGGCATAAGCTTAGAAGTGGCATATATTGAATTCTTTTCCCTGAAGTAATTTTGAATTGTTTTGTTTTCAGTATTATTCTAAAAGATCATTATCCTAAGTTGAGCCAGTTAGTTGTTTAAATTGAACTGTGTTCGTAAAGAGGTGTTTTGTGTCAGCTTTTGACTTTGTGCAAAACATTAAAATCTAGGGTGAAGACTTTAAATCTGAAAAGGGGTTTTAAATGTGTCTTGGGTAGCAGTAAATTAACGAGTTAGATTTTTCCATGATTCAGATTTATGAAAATATTCCATAGTTCATTTTATTTAATTATTCAGAAAACTCTAGCTTTAGCTACATTTCTGTTTAAGTTATGAAACATAAAATTTAAATATGATGTTGGTAGTACCACTTGTTTGCTAATTACGTGATTGGAAACTTATTGTCAGTGAAAAATGACACACACAAATGGCATGTGCAGTAAAGCTTAAAATAGCTTGTCTTCACATCCATGCAAATTCTCTGGACTCCTTATATGACCTATTGCTTACAGAAAGGAAAACCTGACGCACTTTTAAGTGTCCACTGAGGCTAAAGTAGTACATTTAAATTATAGATGTATTTGTAGTTTTACTGATTATATACTTGTATTTCTTTCATAAGTGCCCAAAGTATTTTCTATGCTTAGACTTTTAAAAGAATAATAGGTTGAGAATTTCAGAATGCCTGCCAGTCAATACCTTGTTACATGGAGCTTGTAGTTCTATAGAGTAAAAAATGTAAATCTCAGGTCTAAGATGTGCCTAGGTTTACTTTCTGACTGAAGTGTATGCATTTTTGTTTCTTTCTCAAATACAGAGTTGCCAAATGCTGTTAAATCAACTGAGAGAAATCACAGGCATTCAAGATCCATCCTTTCTTCATGAAGCTTTAAAGGTTGGTTTTTAGTACCCTCTTAGCCAACAGGCTTTAAAACAATTAACCAGGGCTGGGGATTTAGCTCAGTGGCAGTGGGCCTGCCTTGCAAGTGCAAGGTCCTGAGTTCGATCTCTGGTACCAAAAATAACAACAACAACAAAAAAAACAGTTATCCATATCCTAGTTGTGTTTGTTCAAGCTTTTTGTTTGTTTGTTTGGTACCGGGCATTGAACTTGGGACCTTGTGCCTGCAAGGCAAGCACCGGAACCACTGAGCTAAATCCCCAGCCCTGTTGAAGCTATTTTTATGCCAACATTGAAATTCATATGGGGAAGGGCCCAGGATTTAGCTCAGTGGTTTCACCACCTCCTGTGCAAGTGCAAGGACCCAAGTTTGATCCCCGGTACCAAAAAAAAAAA